>VZTU01022400.1:0-14325 GCA_013400835.1 Zapornia atra
CAAACGTGAGGTTTAGACTGTTTAAAACTGTTGAAAACTTTATGGTCTAATAATATTTCCTTCTTTTTAGATTAACTGCTGAAGTACTGATCGAGTTCTGCTATTCTTCAATGAGGAACTACAGGCTGATCTTTTGCCATAATCTTAAACAACCATAAATGACAAAAGAATGCTTGGTCAGTGAGGGCAGCTGGCGCAGAAAACGTTTTTCAAACTCGGCTGTTTAAGTACTCTGAGGTAGGTGACTTCAACTACTTTACTCAGGCTATTAAAAAAAAAAAGGAAGTGTGGATTTGAGGATGTCTCATCTATTAGAATTTATTAATCCATTAGCAAACAGAGAATGAAGTCTGATTGAAGGGCTTTGATTAAAAGTATGTATTTCGAGTTCCGTGTGCCATCCTCTGAAAGTCCTTGCTTGCATTTCACAAGTATGGGTTTTTATTTATTTTGAAAAGACTTTTTTTTTCTTTGCTAGAAGAAATATTTTGGTTTTGACAGGATAACAGCTTAACTGAGTGACTTACAGTGCCTTTGGTAATACCTTTGTTATCTATCTAGATCCTTTATCAAGCAAAGACTTGCAAGTAAAGCTTTAGCTTCTGCATGGTAGGAAGAACTGTATCACTGGGCATCTAGAAACTGGTTTTGGGTGTTTTATCAGTACAGGTTTTAATTTGATGCAGGTGTTGAAAGCTTTATTGTGTAGACCGGAAAAATATAAGATATATTAGCAGTTGAATGAAGTGCAGTTGTGTATGTCAGAGTACTTCATCATTTCATGAAACTAAAACGTGGGGTTCTAATTTGGTATGATCCAGTAGTTTCATTTCCTACATAGAGGCTTTTGTGTTGGATTTTCAAAAGCTGACTGATAAATACTGTCAGAAAATGTATTGAAGAATCTAGCTTGCTTAGGGTGCCTTAGAACTTAAGTAGAATCTTCTGAGTTTTCTTTGTTGCTGTGTAAGTTCTTCTTGCCTCTGTTGAGGATTGAACAGAACACCTTGGTAATAGTTATTTATCTACTTAGCTGTATTTGGAGTCATTACGGAACTTTTCATTAAATCAGTGAGCTGATTGAGCGACTGGAGAGGATTTACATTAGGTAATTAAACCACTTTGTGTTACAGATCATTCAGCAGCATGCACTGAAGTATGATGTTTTGCTTTTAATTCCATTTATTTGACAGAAAAGACAGCTTTGATTTTTGGCTGCAAAAAGATATGAGGAAGAGCTCCTCCCCTTCCTTGAGTAACTGCAACTCTGTTCTTGCTAACAAAATATTTGGAATTCCACTTGATGAGCTGCAGCAAGAAGGGCAACCAGACAATGAGGTTCCATTCATAGTCCGCCATGTCGTGGACTATATTGAGGAACATGGTATGTATTACCCCTGTGCTTTGAGTAGTAGCTGTGATTCTCACAGAATAGGTTGTGTTTTTTGAAGAGTTTTTGTTTTCTTAAGTTGCTTACACTTAAATGTCTGTGATTTGGGTGGGGTTCTTTTGGTGATACACACTTCCTCTCTTGACTCTCTTTGTTATGTTTGATTATTGGTGTTTTCTAGCTCACACTAACACGGTCAGCTTAGTAGGGAACTTCATAGGAAATGGTGTGGTTTAGGCACTGCTAACACCTTATTTAGCATACTGTTAGCTGGGCATAAGAATGTGTTTGTGGGGATGAGGACTGCTAGAAGCCTTGCAGAACAGAAAGTCATTCAGTATGGGAATTGTGTGCATCTGATTAGTGGTATTTCTGATACATTTTTCCATACTAGAGCTAAAAGTTTGTTTCTGCACCTTATTTCTAACTCAGGGGGTCTGGAACAAGAAGGACTTTTTCAAGTCAATGGGAATGCTGAGACAGTGGAGTGGCTTCGGCAACGATATGATAATGGAGAAGATGTGGACCTGGTTAAAGAAGCAGATGTACCCTCAGCTATTAGCCTTCTTAGATTTTTTCTTCAAGAACTTCCAGAGCCAGTTATCCCAGGGAGTTTGCATATACATTTGATGCAGCTTTCTCAAGGTAATAATTATTTTTCATTCAGTGTTTTAATTTTATTATTTTAAGAGTATGAAACAGTGTTAAGTTGATATTTGTAGGGGCATTAGGGTGTCTTTGGTGATTTGTGAAATAATGTGTGCATCTGGAGGCATTCAAATGTACCTGTCTTAGCACAACCCCCAAACAAATCTGTCTTTTAAAGGAAACTAGGTCTGGGTTGGAAGACACAATTTGGAAGGAAAATAGTGGCACTACCACATATCATACTGATTAGTTCTGAATATTCCACGTTCTTGTGTGTGAATACTGGGATACTGGTAAAGCCACTGGAATTGGTTGCTTGACAGTTCCCCACCATAGTTTAAAACTGCTAAGGAATGCTTTTGTCTTATTTCCTCTGAATTTTGCTTACTCTGCCTACACTTCTGTGGCACTTAGAGCTTCTGTCTACTAGGAAGAGATCTCAAGCCCTGTACTCAGTCATACTTGCTCTCCCATTGTGGATTTTTTCAGTTCGAAATAAATTTTGTAGGAGGAGGAAAAACCCACAACTGTCATCAGCATATTATTGCCAAGGATGTGTTTTCATATAGTGCAAAACCTTGGCCTTTTAAATTGACGCCCATATGCTGGCATAGTATTTTCTTTACTGATTCCTAACTTATCTACCTGTAGATATAGAATGTATAATATATAATATATATGTGGAATAGATGGCCGTAGAAGGATTTACCTGTGGGTTATTTGGGAAGAAGAGCTGTACTTTAGCACTTAGATGCCCATTTAATTCCCTTTTGTTAAAAATGTGGAGAAATTTCACTTGAACTTGCAGCTTATTGTCTTTTCTAAAGTGTAAAGTGAATTCAGAAAGATTTAAGGTTATCTGTACTAAGGAAATCAAAACACACAAACCTTTCAACGTTGTTTCCTGATACTAAAATTAGAGTTTCGGTTTCCTCTACTCAAGTTTTGGCTTTTCATATTTCGACTGTCTGACATACCTCTGGTAGTTACCAGAATCACAGTATAAACTGCATTCTAGGAGGAATTGCTTACAAAAATGAAGAAGGTGATAGCAATCCATATGTTACTTCTGGTATTTTCCCTCTTTAGCAGACCTGTATGGTTAGGTTAAACTTAGTTCTCCAAACAACTTGGTTATACAACAAGGTGTGGCACAGGTACACCTGTTGAGGCTCATTCTGTGCAGCCTAATGGCAGTTCCTCACAGGCACATGATTCCAGTACTTGAAGTGTGAATCTGACCCCAGTGCACTAGGGGTCCCAGCAATGTGTGTCCATGGCTACTTGTCAGAGGACTTCAGTTACAGATAAGAATGTTCTCACTTTAGGGCTCTAGCTGTTGTTTATAAAATAAATTTTAGGGCAGACTGGTTACACAAAACATCTTATTTTAGTATGCACAAGGCATTTTGGCTATCTACTTTGTGAAAGCATTTTTTAGGTTCTATTGTGCTGTTCTGTTTCCTAAACACATTTTTGAAGTAAAGACTAACAATAATATATTCATTTTATTGTGTTACTGTGTTGAGAGAACTGTTTCTCTGTGCCTGGTTACCTGTATTCAGATACAGTAGATGCTGACTGTATCTGAGCAACTTGAGTCCTGCACAGCTCATGTTTGGTATTTCTGTACATACACAACAACGAATTACTACTTTGATATTAAGGACCAGGATATCTCAGCTCTCACCTAGAGGGGCAGAATGATTTGCTCATCATCTTCAAGCATCCTTTTCCCTTTTTAACTGATCTGAGAAGAGTTTTCAAATGCCTTCCCTGACTTTTCTTTTATATGGAATTTCTCTGTTAGGTACAACCTGTTACAAACTCTTTGAACCTTGTTGCCTGCAGGGCTGACAGTGTAACAAATGAGTTCTATGGGGAGGTATTTTGATGGGTATAGTTAAATACCGGGTGAGGATGAGTTTAGGGTGACCCTTTCTCAGGTCTGAAATTGAATCAGCAAGCTGCAAGCTAAGTAAGTGTTGAGATGATTGCATTGAGATTGCTTGTATTCATCAGTTAAGTATTATAAAAGGAGGTAGAGTGAGAATGGGATGCTTCTAGAGGAAAAAGTGTCACAGTAGCTTGTTTGAAGCAGGAAGATTTAACCAGTTTTTACATTAGCTGGCTATCTGGAGCTGTTGCTGTCTGTAGAGCTCTTCTGCAAGAGGTTATTATTTAACAGTGGTAAGATGAAAGGATATAGGGAAGCTATCCCCATGTCATTCAGAAATGGGAGTGAGCATTAATTGGGGAAAGCATGCTGGAAACTACTGATTGGACTTGTGGAGGAGAATGTGGTGGGGATCACAGGATTAGATTGTTAGTTTCTGCGTCATAGAAGAAGTTACAATTCAATTTATTGTTAGGGAAAGTAAACTGATGGTGCTGTACTATGGAAACAAGATTGGGGAGGGTTTTTTTTATGTTCCCCTTCCTCTTCACCACCCCTCCAAACATCTGACATCATTGAAGAAAATTAACGGAATAGGAAATGAGTTATCAGCCTCTCTTGGAAAGATCAGAGAGGAAGAGTCTAATCTCGAGACTGGTATGAAAGGATGAGATAATGGTATAGATAGGTTGTTACAAAGTACTACCACTGTAAATACCCTTCAGATATGTGGGCTGCATGCTTCAGTTTTGGGTTTTAGGGTGGACTGCTTCTCCCTTTTTCCATAAAGAAGTTTAATATGACTCTGACTGAACAAACACCAGTCAAAATCTGACATTTTATAGACTGTTACTTGGCAGTTGTACTGCAGAAGTACCTACTTGTTGTCAAAGTAAAAAATAAAAAATCAATATCAAATGTGGAAAATCAGATAATTTATTTCTATGATTAAAATATTTTTATTACATTTTCCAGATTACAATAACGAAGATGAATTTGGAAGAAAGTTGAGGTTCCTCTTGCAGCAGCTTCCACCTGTTAATTACAGTTTGTTAAAGTTTCTGTGTAAATTTTTAGCTAATGTAGCATCGCATCATGAAGAAATTTGGTCAGCAAGTTCTTTAGCTGCCGTCTTTGGCCCGGATGTTTTTCAGTAAGTTATAAAAGTTCGTGCAGTGCTTTCATGTGAATTTGACAGCATACCTTTGTAGTCTAAAGTCTTTCCTAATCTATGACTAACAGTAGCAAGCACACAATATATTTCAATCAATATCTTTCTGTTCCCCCTATTCCCTCACCCCAGTTCTGTCTTACAATTTTTGCTCAGAGCTAAACAACAACTTGTGTGTGAGCTGTGGCATTAGAAACCACTGATTTGATGGCTGCATTACAGTAATTATACCAAGGCTATACTGAGTGTGTAAGAGTACCACTTGTAGCAAGAAATCAGCTCTGGGTGAAGGCTGTTTGAGTACAAACTTCTACTGGAGTTTCCCCTCTACTGGAAAATATTTGAATATTAAATATTCCCCATGAAAAGTTAACTTATTGACTTATAAGATTTATTGACTTTTAAATATAAACCTTTCATATAAGTGATTAAACGATTTAAGTTGTTACTTAATCACTTTGAAATATAACCTAGCATAAAGCTTTATAACACAGTAGTGTGAAGGTATGCTTATAGTTCTGTGTGCTCAGAACAGATGAGGCATAGTGGTGTAAAGCGTGGCCCTTAGTCCTAGGAGTCATTCACAGGAGTTTTTTGGGCAAACAGTTGGATGTAGATTTTTAAACTAAAACAGTGTTGAAATCTTCAGCATTTACACAGATGTGGAGGATCTGAAAGAACAAGAAATAGTTAGCAGAATAATGGCGGGACTTCTGGAGAACTACTATGAATTCTTTGAAAATGAAGAGGAAGATTTTTCATCTACTAATGATTTAAGCTCAATAACTGAGCAGGTAAGAATTATTTTAAATGGCAATGTATTAACACCTAAATATCTGTTATACCTATTTATGTTTATGAAAGGTATATTGAAATATAGCTTTATTTAATATACCTTTTGGTAGCTTCTTGCAAGCTGACAAAATGTGGTATTTCCTTAAATGCCTTAACATAGGTATACTTGGGAAAGAGTTGCTTTGTAGCAAGTATAGCTATGCTATGTGGGAAATGATATCCTGCCCTATATAGGCACTATTATGCTATGTAAACAGTATTGCTTTTTAATTACCTTTTTAGGAATGGAGAACTGTGTCTTCAGCAAATGCAGAACCATGGTGTTGTTGGTCTTGGTCATTAATACTTCTAGGTGTGCCTTCCAGAAACATGCAGGGTCTCGCACTCCACTTGATGATATCAGTGGTGTTTCCCTATGCCAACATTTTTGAATGGTGTTTCTAAGACCTCAGATTACCATCTTGGTATTCGTGGGGAAAATTGTTGAAATTGGAGAAACAAAGTTGAATAAAATAGAAATGCTCTGGACATTGGTGCTCAACTGTCAGGACTCCTAGATTCAGCTGTCCATGTGAGTGGTGGTATCAGTCTGCAGCCTCATCTCAAAACAAATTTAACTTTGTGATGTAAAATACCATGTCATGCTGGGATAAATGGAGACGGAGAGTTGTTAGGGAAATGAAAGTGTGGCATTGGATACAACGACCTTCTATTGGCAGATCATCATGATATATAAATGATACTGCATGGAAGTACTTTTGTTCTAACCAAAGCTAAATTCATGGATTATTAATAAAATCTTGGCTCAAACCCTCCCAAATGTGGAAGGCTATAAACTGAATTTTCTGATGCTCAGTTGGCTTAAGAAATGACGTGTTTTCTTTAAAGAGGAAAAAGGGTAAATATCAATTGCTGAGGAAGGTAACAAGAAGTACTGAATTTTTGAAGCCTAGTTATCCCACAAACCTCTCCTCTAGAAAGACAGGTAAGGCAAGTAAGGCTTCCTCTTCACTGCAGTAGATACCTCACCCGTTGGCCTGGTCTGCCAAGCGTGGGCAGCAAGTTCTGGATTGAGCAGCTTCTGCTCTGCTAGCTCTTGTAGCAGAGTGCTGCAGCTTTGCAGTGTTTGCTGGCTCTTTGGCTCTTTGCAGGAACGTGTCTAGCAGTGGGAACTGACACAGCCCTTCTGCTTGCAGGAAGCTGTTAAATAAAGCTGGGCTGTAACTTCTGCAACTGGCAGCTGAGGACTGCTGTCTTATGTTGGGATGACTTCTCTTTAATGGATAACTAGTTGCTCTTTGTTCTCATGCTTTGAAATTACTGACTTGTCTGTGGGTCATTATATGCTCTAGCAAAAGCGTTTCCCAAGCATAACAGTCTGTGTGGTGTGTGGTTTTTGTCTTTGTGGGTTTTTTCCCCTCAAGTTTGAGGCTTGGTGGTGTGTCCCTTTCATTCCGTGGTGTCTCCACCAGATGTCAACAGCGCACTTGTGTTGGGTCCTGCTCCCTCCCGGGTTGGCACGGTGGGCATGCAGAAGGGCTGCTGTCCCCAGTGGGCACAGCCCCACGGGTGGCTGGCGGTGTGTGGGTGGGCTTGGCCTCGCTTCCCCAGCACATCCTCCTGTGATTGCAAAGGAGAGCTTGGGATAAATACATTTTCTTGCCCTGAATGTAGAGCCATGTAGCATATCCCACTCCTCTTAAATACACACCGCTTCTCTGCCTTCTGTGTACTCTTAAACTTCTGAAGTTTCATTTTTTTCTTAACTCAGTGGGGTTTTTTATACTTGTGTGGCAGATATTGCAAAGTGTATTTTCTTGAGGCTACTGCTGATCCTGCAGTCCTTGGGTTTGCAAGTTTGGGAGATCAGTAATTACAGAGTGGGTTTGTGAGTCAGTGTTGTGTTTACCTTTTTGTGTGTTCCAGATGTAGCTGCTTTTTCAACAACAAAGGGGACTGTGTTGAATTACTTTGCTATAAAGTCTTAGTTTTTAAGTTGGCTATATTTTATTGCTTCAATAAAAACCTCAGTGTTTGGCAACAAAGAAACAAGAATATAGTTTTACATAAAAATACATATAGTGTCCCTGTTTTTCTAAAACAGAAAAATTACATGTATGTTGTTTTAATACATCTCATGCTCTTTTAGTTCCTTGGACCTTTTAAAAGAACTTTTCCAGGCATTAACCGTGAATAAATCTTATTATTAGATAAATGATCTCTTGGAAGAGGAGGAAGATGTAAAGCTTGAGCAGTCTGAAGAACTTCCAGAAGATGGCACAGAGAAACCTGTGGAAAGGCCAGCTGTGGTGCATCTAGATATGACAGGGAGTCTCTCGGATTCCAGGAGTGTTACACCATCAACAAGGTAACTTGTTTCTGCCTTGCAGTTTGGATTTAAAGTTTGGGACATATAGTCTGTTCTGTCTGGGAGAGAGGAACTGTCAAGCTTTTGAGATAAGTGGTGGTGTCTACAAACTATAGCTTTAGAGGTAAGAGCAGGTCTTAGAGTAATAATGTATGGGATTAAAATGGAATAAAAAACCCTGTTCCCTAATTCAAAAGAGGAATGCCTGTAGAACTCTCACTGGATTAACCATGGTGATTTATGCAGAGAAAGGGAAAAAGGGCATATTTTACTGAAACTGTAAAGTGGCATTTTAAACAGCAAATTAATTATTTCTATAGTAGAAATAAAAAGGCATCTGAACATTGGTAGATGTTAACCCATCTGTGCCATCTTTCCATCACTTCCTTTCACTGGGCAATCCTAATGCTGTTTCTTGTCACATGCCAGTGAGCAGAGATGTGGCCTTACATGACCCCGATTTTGTTTCTAAACCTGCAAGAACTTGTTTGCCCAGGTTTGTTTTTATGCCCAGTTTGGTTTAGGTGTTAAATGAGCAAAGTACTTTATTTCACTAGTGTGTAGTGAGATATATTTCATAAACCATTATAATGAAGAGCATTAGAGAAAAGACCAAGGACAAAGAGGAGCTATGTACGACAGTAGAGAGCACGTGGGAATAAAACTGATCATTAGCGACTTCTGGGTTGGAATTTAGATGTTCTAAAGAGGCCTTTAGGAGGAGCAATGTGGAGGAAATTTTGAGCAATTCAAATATGGCATTTTTAAGGTTATTTGTGAGACTTCTTTATTTATTTCCTTGCAAAAAAACCCTTTGATTTGAGAGTCTGGCAAGTCTCCTTAATTTGAGTTGAAGTGAAGGCTCCAGAAAGCCTGTTTGGTGGAAGTTGACTTGCTGATTTATTTGTATAACACCTGAAGATCCTTCTTCAGTTAATTTAAACTCAGCCAACTAAATTGAATCTTGGAGGCTGATGTTTCTTTGTTATATCTATATGGGAGTTAAATGACTGGCACTTATGCACAAGTTGAGGTTTAATTTGTTAATTGCTTTCAGAGAAAAGTTATTAGAAAAATGCGTGGAGAGCCAAGGTCTCGCATTGTCTGAACAGGTAGAGCAGCTGCTGAAGCTGGAGGGACCTGTGTTACCTGCCCAAGAGCCAGGCTTTGTGGAGGGATGTTTGCATAGGATCCACTGGTAGGGAGCTGTGAGCAAGCCTAGAAGGAGCAGAGTATTGCAGTGGGAATCAGCTTTTAATTAATTAATTTTTAATCTTGTAAAAGAAATGCATAAACTTAAAATGATACTTCTATTTAAGAGCGTATTTGCACTCGCTTGTAACACACAGCTTTATGTTTGACTTGCTTGTATTACACAAGTTCTAATTTTCAAGGCTGCTTTACTTGCAGTATAGTTTACACAGCTCCACAGCGTGTTGCATGTCAGAACTTGTAGGAAGGGGTGAGGAAGAATCTATATTAAAAGTGTGACTAAAAGCAGAAGAAATGCAGGGTAGGTTTAGTGCCTAAGACTGGCTAGTCCCAAGAACGTGGGTTTCAGGCTGAAATCTGTTCAGCTGCTTGGCTGCACGCTTCCATCAACTTTGTTACTGGGATTTGTAAAATATAAAATAATGGGAGAAACATAATTATGTTTTGGAATTTAAATTAGTTTTTAATTACAAATTGTCTTTTCTTCAATATAGCTGGTTAATTTTAGTTTGACTTAAAGTTGCTGCAGTTGGAATTTCTATAAAAGTTTTCCTTCCTCCAATTAAAGTTTTAAAGCAGTTTAAGTATTCACAGGTATTTAGATGTTTGTGGAATGTAAGAGCGCAGCAGCAGTGACAAACTCAACGTGTTTGAGAGGTTAATTTTGATAGCCTGAAGAGAAAAGCATTTTTACTTGATGTTTAGAGGTAATTAAAAATTTATAGGTATTAATTATGGTTGGCATTTTACATCATTTGTGGGGAAGGAGGAATCTTGTAGAAGAGGAATTTTGACTGTAAAACCAAAACAACTGCAGAAGACATAAAAAAACCCCCTAAAAACAAACAACAAACAAAATACCAAAACCCAACAACAACAAAACCTACAGAGAGTGAGAAAGTATGATTGTATTAAACTTTTAAACACTTAATACTGTAAATATTTTTCCAAACTTAAAGGATTTCCTAGTATGCATTTAATGGCCTTTTGTTTTAGTTTCTTGATGTAAAATAAAAAAAAAAAAGTCAGCAAAGGAAATGTTACTTCAGGTTGCTTGGGATGTTTGACTTGACATAGGGTCTGCAGATGCTTATGGAGAGGAGGAACAGATCTTAAACGTGATTCTTGCAGTTGCTTTACCTGTAGCTTTGTTGCCTCTTTGCTGCTGTCAGATTTTTGGGAACCCAGTTTCTGTATTTTTAGTCTCTCTGTGGAGAGAAGGAAACAAACGCTCATGCTGCGTGTTATCTTAACTCCTGTGATGTGATATATGACCTTCCTTCTAGTTATTTGGACTTGAATTTGGTTATAATTTTGCTCACTCCTGTTTTTCCCTTCATTACGCTTTCTGTTTGTTCCTTCTGAAACACATGACCTTCATGCACTGCGTGGTGTTAATTTGACTTTGAGTGTGAGAGATCTGGAGAGAATCGGTACTGCAGTTTGGTTTAGTGCCTGCTTGAAAATGCTATTTAATATAAACCTGTTGATCAATCTTTAAGCGTTTACAAAATCAGGGAGTATTTGTCCACAGGAGTGGAGTTTGTGTATGTGAAGGAAACCTCTCGTTTCCATTATCAGAAGCCTTTTCACTGGGGATTTCAGTTTTGCTGTCCTGACTTCTGGAGAAGAGAATTACTAACTGAGCGCTGCAGCTGACTTGAGGCTATCGAAATACTCACCTTAGGATCCTCCTCTATCGATAGTTATTCCCAGATTTTCATTGCTGTGCTTTGCCAAGCAGTATTTGCTTTACAACTTGCAATTAATCTCAAATATTGTCAGTCAGAAGCCTACTAAAAAGACTCTTAATATGTTCTCTGGGCTTTTCAAAATTATCTGTGTTAAAATCCCAGATAGGACAAAAGTAGTAAGTTGTGTCAGTGCTTTGCTTTGTCTCTGTTAAATGCAGTGACAAAGGTGAGCTTCTTGCAGCTGGGGTGATGTTTCTGGTAACCCTTGTTTGTTTTAATTAGCTCTTATCAGCAATAGGAAGGCAATAATATTTCCAGCAGCCAAGTGAGAGAAAATACATCTATAGTAAGGCTGAGCAAATGCAACCACTGCCTGAGCTGCTGGAAAATACATTATTGTTTTAGTTTCACTCTCTCTTTAAGCTCCAGATACTTATCCCTAGTTTCCATCCTAGAAAATCTGTGAACAACGTGTTAGGAAAGCTTTCAAGTGTTGATTGGGCAGCTTATTGTCAGGAGTGACCTCATGTTGCAGTCTATTTCTATTTAGACTGCAGGGTTTAGTGCAGCACTTCAGAAGTGCTGCCTGACAAGAAGCCATTGAATCCCAGTGAGCAGTATGCATAACCAGCAGCCAACATCACGCTTCCCTGTCTTTCAAATGAAGCATTTTTACATGAAGTGCTCGTTTGGGATAGCAAAAATCATCAGAATGGCCTGTAAAGTTCTGCTGCACAGGTAAATATCTGAAAGGAAAATGTTGGTTTGATGTGATTTGCAAATAAGACTGCTTTAAACTTTAAAGCAGTTTGGAGATTAAATGTATTTTGGAGGTATTGTGAAATGAAATAATGTCACAACTGATTTTTTTTTTAATGAGAAATAAGAATCTGTGTACAGTCTGTAAATTACCAGGGAAAACTTTGAAGTGTTTTATGTCTACTTTATGTATTTTTCTATCTCAAGGTATGTTTTTACCAGGACTTTTTATGGGTAGGGAGACGGTGCAGGAGGGAGTCTTGGGAGTGGGGATAGCATTATGGAACAAAGATGTTTACCTTTCTGTGTCTTGCTGTGTCATGCTGCGTTAAGGCTCTGTGTAGCAGTATGAATTACAGCTTTTAAAAAGTATCCTGGAACTGTAGTATATTCCTTCAGAGTTGTAAGGTATTGTCAGCTAAGAGTAATTGACACTTTTCTTTTGATAAGTGCTTAATTACTAAAGGGATTAGTTGAAGAGGTGGGGTATTCTTTACACAGTAAGAGGATTCTTCAGGCTTTGAGATACTGCTGATTTATGCACATCTTTTGCTGAGTACCTCTGATGCATCTAAAGGTGTTTAATCAAAGCACTGCTGAACAGTCCTCAGCTGGGGTCTGAAGGTTACATAGTGAGATGGAAAATTCTGTTGTGAAAATGTCCGAAATCTCCTGGATTCTTTGGAGCTGGGTTTGACTCTCCTCATTCTTGACACAATTCCTTATTGTCTCAGGTGGGAGAATAAAAGGATTCGAGGTCATCAGTTTCTTATAAATAGTATTTGTACTTATGCCCTTGACTGATTTCTTTTTTTTCCCCCTCTCTTTTGCAACTAGAGTGTTTTGTGCTCTGATTGCCACCCCCCTCCCTTCCTAGGAATCACTCTTTCCATAGTATCTTTATTTCAATGTATGCAGCTGTGCATTACTAATTTTAGAAGCTAAACATACCTTTTACAATGTAGTTTTTGTAGAACTTGCTGATAATACTGAGATTGGATGCTTACAGCTACCTTTTTCATGGTTTGAAATCTTTACTGTGTTTTTGCTGCAGTTTTTGCTCATGCTTCTCCCTTTCATATTGTTCATGAAGCTGAACTTATTCACAGCATCACATCTTTGGTTTTTTGGAAGCATTTCAAGTATTGTCAAAACAAAATGTGTTTATCAGAAAACCTGTTTTGTACAAGCAGTGGGGCTGTGCTGAACTGGGCACAGATAGATCAATGAAATCTAAATAACTTCAATTGTGATTTTTTTTTTTTTCTCCCCTTACCTTTTTCTTTGTTTGAAAGAAAAAAAAAATCAATACCAGTGTGTTCATTCAGTTACTTGATCCAGCAGCTTTGAAATTAGTGTGACTACAAGATCTGGCTTCTAGATCAGGTTTTTAAATTTCCCAAAACTGTGTGGCAATGTCTATTTTGAAATAGCAGTTTAGAGCTGCCTGGTCTGTCAGAGCATCTGGAATCATCTGCTTTGTTTTTTCACCTATGCAAACAGACACACAAATGAGCTTGATGCAAAATCAAGTTTCCCTTTAAAACGGAAAAAAGAAAAACCCCTGTGAGCACCTGTTTTGTTCAGTTGTTACACTGTGGTGTTTAAATACCCTGCACTTTGCTATTGGCCCAGTACAAGTTGTCTAAGGCAAAAGGGCATAATTATTTTTAAATAAATACTTTAACTACTTTCCTTATCAGCTAGTGTGTTATTGGAAGCCCTTTATTGCTGGGGCTTCATCTGCTCGAGGGAAGGAAAAGTAGAGAGGCTGCTTGAGGTGGTCTTATTATTTTATGTCTCTTGATAAGATCTACCCAAGATATTCCTTGCTCTATTAAAATTATTCTTGGGTAAGCAGAGAGCCTGTCCATGTTTCTTTATTCAGCCTAAGCCAGGCTAATACCAGTCAGAACTATCTGGTAGTACCTGTTTGGTTCTCCAGCAGAGTGGCAAGCTCCCTTGTATTTCAGAGTTTACTTTATGGGTTCATATTTAAAATCAACTTTGGCTGCCACTCTTGTTGCATGGTAAAGAGTAGACCAAAATCTTGTGTTTCAGCTTTTTGAGCTTAGTTATATATAATAATAAGAGAAAGCATTTGTTTACCTCCCTCCCCACCTCCTAGTTGAAATGCAGTTAGTATTTATTTTTTTCTGAGATTTATGTTGTAACTCACTGCCATTTATAATAGTTTTACTTCATTCTTAGCATATTTATTGCTGGCTTATCTAGAATTTAAGTATTCTGTTTATACTGAGAGAGTTTTCGTCATACTAATGGGAAATCATAGAGGGATCATACACAGGAGTTAACTTACTTGAATTTGTATGTGTTAATTACACTGATTTAGACACACGTGGACACACTCCTTCCCCCCTCCCCGCCCCC
>VZTU01022400.1:14563-68131 GCA_013400835.1 Zapornia atra
GGAGTTTAACATGCAATGCTGAAGTCTGGTGCAAGGAGATTTCCAAATGCTTTACAACTGGCTAACTCCTGTCTCAAAACCTTTGGAAAGTACCTGCCTTGCACTTGAAATGTAGCTGTCCTTGGAGAGTGCCACGGATCTGTTGAACGTTGCAAAATAGAATTATGCAACAGCCTGACAGGCAGAGAGGAACCTCTATGAATGCAGCTGTGGGGGGAAGGGTAATTGGGAATTTGCTTTAGGCAGCAAAGTCAGTATCTGTGTTCTTAAGCAAGGTGTCAGGAAATCTTTGGAGACTAAGTGATTAGTATTTCCCATGGGAAAGGCTGTACATCTGACAGCTTAAAGCTTCATAATAAACTGAGTATTGGCTCTTCGGAGACAGAAATCTGCCTTGCTGCTTCCACAACTTTGTCTTATGATGGCCTCCTTTAAGGTTTCTTTATCCAAATAATAAAGGGGCTGCAAATCAGTGTTTTCTTTATGTACTTGTTCTACTTTCCTTAGCCAAATTACATTCAGTCTTTGGGCATTTTCTAAGTTACTCTGTTCACTTCAAGGCTCTTTTGTTTATCATAATGTTTTTGCCTTACATTAACTTACATCTTCTTTATTGCAGTGCTCATATCTCTCCCATAAGTATCTTGCCAGCCTCTGCAGAGTAAGTATAATGAAAATATAAAATATTTGAGTTGTGTTGTTACTAGAACAAGCATGGAAGATATGCCTTCTTTCAAGAAAAAGAATTGCTGTAGGTTTGATGATTACAGTTAGGAATGAAATTCTAGTGTGAATTATTTAACTTTTAGCATTTAACTCCAGTGCATGAAAAAACCCTACTTTATGCCAGTGTTGTTGTCTGCAGAAGCATCAGAGCACAGTATGGCTGAATGTAGATTGCAGAACACTTTTTGGTTTGTGCTTAGATCAGAGATGTTTGACTTCAAAATTATGATAGCATTCACACTGTATTTTTAGCAGCACTTCTAGTTGCTAGTATTGAGTATGGCTCAGTGGAATTGCATTAATTTTGTTATTACATTATTTTGTGTATAGATGGTAAAAATTTAGTCAATAATGTGTTGATTACTCTTAAAATACTGTTAATAGACATAATACTTTACTGCATTTCTATTTTGTAAGATATATGTGTAATTTCCACTGCCTTTTTGGAAAAGTTAGGCTCTTTTTGCCTTGAAGTACGTGTCATCAAAGAGTCCTGTGTATAAAGCTTGTTATCTCTGTCTTTCTGAATAGTTGATTCATGGAAAAGGAGAGTTCTTAATCTGAATGTTCTGTCTTTTTCTTAGCATTTTAGAAAGAACCATTCGAGCAGCTGTGGAACAGCACCTTTTCGACCTGCAGAGCAGCTTAGATAACGATCTTAAACATATACAGCAACACAGACTGGGCTGTAACAATGAAGCAAAAAATCCCCAAAGGGATGAGGAAGGATCTAACAACCAGTAAGGGTTTTTTTTTTTGTATCTATAATGAATTCCACAGAACTGTGTACCTTAACTCTTCCAAAACAAACTGCTCCAGTCTCTCACCTCTACACAAAACAAAAGTTACAACTTTTGCAGTTAACCTTAATTTCTGGTGTGTTCAATTAGATCAGCTTCCCTTTGTTGCAAGTAATTAACAGCCCTGGAAGCAAACTCCTTAAAATTGATCTTACAGCTAAAAATGTTACGAATTCACTGCTGAATTCTGTGCAAGTAGCTAATTTACCCCAGTGCTTTCATCTTGTATCACTGATTTCCTTGTGTCACAATTTTACCATATGGAAGATGTTGTAGCTGCTGTTTCAGTTTCTTTACCCTATCTTTCCACATCAACATAGGTATTCTACTGCTGGGTGCCAGTGTCAACAAAACAGCTAAAAATGGATAGAAAGAGCGCTGTGGGTTTATTTGCAGACTTTCAGCCTCATTTGATTGGCTTTTGTTCTTATTAAAAACCTTGCCATGCTTTGAGTGCAGCGATTGCTGTGACAGCATTGAGAAGCTGGTACATTTTGGTGCTGTATTAAAAATAAATAGTCATGATTAATACCTAACTCTAAAAATGTGTAGTTAAGTAGGTTTGGGACCTCAATTCCTTTGTTGCTCAGAGCCTGGAAGACATGAAGTGTTCAGAGACTCAGATGCCATTTTCTAAATTGTTTGGTCTTTACTGGTTTAGAAGCCGTATCTGTGACAAGAAGGTGGACTGAAGCTGATCATAAAAGTAATTATTGTTAGTAGCAGTAATCAAAACTGAGTTTTAGTGTTAAAGTTAATATTAAGTCATTTCTCTGTAAGCAGTAATCACTTGGAAGACTTGTAGCTGAATTCAGCATACAGTTACTGCATCAGTGCTTTAAAGGCTCACTGACTTCAGACGCTGAGGCTAAAAGTACCATCGCTGCAGGTTTGAAACCAATATGCTCTTCTGGCACGGTGACTTCTTTCAAATGCTTCTGATCCTCATTCCACTTTGGCTTAACTGTAATAGAGGACACATGATAGCATTCTTGAAAGAGGTCGTCTGAGTCCTTTAAAGCAGTGCCGCCAGCAGACTGAGCACAAGGCAATTACACTGTTAAATGAATGACTAAAAATCACAGCGATCCACTACAAATTTATTACAGCTAACTTAAAATAATTACTGCAATTAAGAATAGAGTGTTAAAACATTGAATTCCAAGCCACCCTGTTTAGTATCTGTCTGTCTGATAGAAGATGAGCATTTTTAATAGTAGCTTGGAATTCTTGGTCAGTGAGGAGGAAGGCAAAGGCTTGTGATGGATTGCGGAATCACGTGGTAACAGGGATGCTGGCATGCAAAGAATATATGAACATAAATATGGTATAAGTTTCAAACTGTTCTTTAATCTGAAGTTGGATTCTGGGGAGATTAAATGTTAGAAATAACAGTATTTCTCACTGGATGGGAACACACTGATACTAGCTGGCTTCAATATTGACAGGACTGTAGCTGCAGGAACTTGATCTAGTTGCAGTAGTTTCAGTCTATCATTGCTTCTGACTGCTGGCACTTCTATTCCTTAGGTCAGCATAGTGAGTGGGGGGATGTATCCCTCAAGACTAAATACAGGAATCAGATAAATTCTAATATACCCATCACATGCTGCTCTAGAAAACCTTGGGATGCCTGTGAAATACATTAATCATTAAACGGGCCTACAGGCATTTGAAATTGTAGATACTACCAGTATCTTGGGGTAGAATATTTTTCTTGAAATAAACACCAACAAACAAGCCCAAACAACAAAACCCCAATGTTTGATACTGTTTAAGGAAAAGTGCTGTGGGTTTTTGGTTTGGGGGTTGTTTTTTTTAAAATTTTATTTTAACGGTGGAACAGGTTGCTAAAGTCTGTCTTCTCTTTAGGAATGAGGTTATTGAAGATAATGATACTGGTAGCAGTGAGAACACAGGAGACAGCTCTGAAGTATTGGTTTGCACTGATTTAGACAGTGAAGCTATGAAACACGACACTGTAACTGAGGAAGAAGAAAACATTCAGGTGAGAGGAAGAGCCTGCTGTATATGAAAATCACAAATTGCCGTGACTTTACTGAAGTGCTTTAGAGATCTGAGTTTTCCCAAGATCTCTGATGTAGTGTTATGTGGTGCTGTTGCTCTGCACAGTTTATTGCCTTGTCTGTGCACATTTTGTAGACATGCACAGAGAAATTTGTGTGTGCTTTGGTGCAACTTATTTGGACCCTGACTAGTGTTTTCCTATTGGTCTTTCACAGGTACCAGTCCTTCCTTCTGCTCAGGTAAGTCAGTTTACAGCAAGCATAGTACTGGTTAAAATACTGTCTGTGTTAGTTAAGATTTCCCAAGGAGCTGAAGATTGTAGCATAGTCCACAGATAGGTACATCTTTTACTGTGTTAAGCAAAGGTAGAAGTAGCAGTCAGAGACTCTGCAGCCTTTTGACTATGGCTGTGCTAAGGAGGTGTGGTTTTGTAATTGGCCTATTAAAAAGAAAAAGATCAACTTCCCTATGAAAACTCAGCTGTTCTTTTTGGCACATCTTCTTTTTTCTTTCTAGTTAAAAGAAGTTCTATTACTTCTTGAACCTCTCTCCTTGGAAGTTTGACGTGTTTGGCTGATAGCTTGTATCCCTACACATACTGATGGAATTTCTATGCTTGAGGTGGTCAAAAAAGAACAATGAAAGGAGGACTTATGTCCTCCTGAAGAAGTTCAACAATTACATGGTCACCTTGATAAGTGTCAGGATGGACTGCATGTATTCCAAAGCAGAAAAAACTGCTAGGAGTGCTGCACAGGCACATATTAGGATGTGATGTTAATATGCTTGTAAAAAACCCAAAACAAACCCCTTAGTTTTATTTTTTTAAAACAACTGTTTTGCCCAGAAAAATAGAATGTTAACGATACTTGCAGTTGCTGTTAAAGCTTAGAAAACAACTAAAGACATAAACAGACCACAGGGTATCAGATGTTACAGATTTAATTTTGACTTTGCTTTTCTGTATTATACTTGAATTGAACAGCTTCATGTCCCTGAAAGAAGCCAGTGTTGTGTGCAGTTTGAATGGGAAGAACAGTATTGTAATAATGGTAAATGCTGAAAGAATTGTTTGCCTTGTATGAGAAACATGCCTCAGCTTTGCTTTGAGCTGCTAATTATTAGGTCTTTGCATACAATCAAATGTGAGGGTTTGTAGTGTGTATGGCCTGAATGTGTAATGATGGCCTGAACTGTACCAGCACTTGCTGTTACTGAGCAGAGATCAGGCTCTCATTCAGGGTTATCTGTGAGATCAAACAATGCTGTAAAATACATGTTGACAAAAATGAAATCAAGCATAACTGATGTGCAAAAGACTATAGTATGAAATAGCACACAGGTGGCTGTCATATAAGCACTTGTAGTGAAAAATTCAAATCCATAGCTCCTTATTTGTTAGGTAAACCTTTTGTTATAAACCTAAATTAGATGGTTTTTAACTTCTTTCCTGTGAGTCCGTAAATCTTTCTGAGGGTTTCCTGAAAGATTGCTAACAATAGGTTTGCTTATCTAGTTGACTTAAATTAACTAGAAGAATTTAATGGGTCTGTGAACTTGAAATGATGGAAATGGATGCCTTAGCATAGTGAAACTGAGTGCCTTCTCTGGAATCTATATTTCTATTAAAACAAAGTGTTGCCATAGCACTTTTCACTATTGTAATGTGTTATTCTCCTAGCCTTCTGTTTGCTTTCAGGGTTCCCAAGTGGCTGTTTGTGAATCACTTAACAGGCCAAATTTTTCTGTTCTGGATAAACTAGCATATTGTTTTAGAATCCCATTCTGTTAAATTAAAATTTCACAGAAGGTATTGATTGTTTGGGTTCTATCCTAATGCCTTAGTGCCAAATCTTGTTATTAAAAAATTACTAGATTGTTATCCTAGAGAGCAAAAACCATGGTGTTGCAATTAGATAGTATTTTATCCAGTATAGGTGAATGCTGTTTCCAGAGCTCCGTTAAAAGTACAGGGTAGAGATGCATATTTTTGCCATCAGTCTTTTTCTGACTGGCTATTATAAGTCTTCTTTATTTTAGGCTTTCAGTCTTTTGAGAGTGAAAGCCTTCAAAAGAATAGAGAGTGAGTTTCTCCTATTAACTCCTAACACTTCACTTCCTCCTGACTTCTGTGCTTTAGAAATCAAAACTCCGAAAACACAAGTGTAACAAAAGTTGCAATTTGGTGGCTTTTTGGTGCTTTTTATACAGTTTTAATGGTTTCAAAGAACAGCTGAGAAATGTGACTTACTCTTCTTAGAAAGTGTGCATGTATTTCAGTGTTCCAAGTATGGTACTGTGCTAAGAGTATAGAGGGGAACATGATGCTTGGGAATGTATGGTCATGTACAGATGCACTTATTTTGTCATGCTTGATATAATTCTTGGCCTTTTTTGCTTTTTGATACTGTTATGTCCCTTGACATCAGTGGTAAGGTGCCATTCTGGGGTGAAATTTTATTTTTGCTTTGTTTTTTTTCCCAATGTTAGTTTCTACCTTCTTGCTGATACACTAATTCAGCTGTTATTGGAGAGTTGTGTTGAAGGGAAATCTACTGATTCCTCGCCAGGACACGAGATTGAGAGGGCCATGTAGGGTTGTAGAAAACAAGAGATGTGCATGTGAGCTCCCCTTTGGGTCTGAAATGGAAACAGAAGCAGCTGTTTCCACATCCACAATAAGTGTGACTATGCAGGTCTTGCACAGCTCATCTCCAGGGTGGAAATCATCTGCTGGAGCATGACACATGCTCTGTAATTAAAAATTGTTTCCCTGCATTGGAATTTGACTTGAGGGCTGAAATACTGTAAACAGAGTAATGGGGTTTTGTCTGATAAGGGCGAGTATTACTGTCAGCAGTATAAAACTGGCAAGTGTTTATGTATACCTGAACTCTGCAGGTAACTTTATTTTATATTCAGACATTTTAAAGATCACTTGTGGGAACCTGCTGAGGTCTGAAACCTCGTGTGATCTGTTATTGTAAAATGACATATTTTACATTTCAAACCTGTTTTCCCCCCCCACAAGACACTCTTTTAGGAAATCCAGTACTGGGCTTTGGAGTAATTGCTTAAAATAGCCTTCCTGTGCCTACTTTTGGGGAACAAAATGGTGACATTTATTCATCTTGAGTTGTTTAGTGAGATGGTGTCATAGAAATGCCCCTTCTAGTTCTGTTGCTGCTTTATTTAGTAGCAAGGATTAGTAGCTCCTTTTAGAAAGCCTGTCAGTCTCATTTCGTTTGATATACACCGAGCACAACTCTACACCCAGCTCAGTCATTTTCAAGGTAGGATATAGTTACTGCAGTGATTTTAGTCACCCCAGACTTCATGCTGTGATTGACAACTGGCAGTGGAACTGTTGGTGTTACTATTTAAAAGAAGTAATTACAAAAATGGCTTGTCTGAAGAGGAAAAGTCATTGTCTGTCTTCATGTGATTACATACCTGGTTACTGGCCTTACTTTACATGTAAAAATACTATGTGGTCCGAAAGTAGGATTGCCACCCCCCACAGAGTGCTGTGCTTGAGGGGGTTTTGTGGTCAGTGATGATTACAGAAATATTTTCACCTGAGAATGCCATTACCAAATCCCTTCTAAACAGACTTTTTTGCCAACAGACTGCAGATGTCTTACTGAAACCATGTGATAAAGATGCAGACGTTGATGGAGAAAATAATAGTGAAAGGTAAGTGTTTTTCTTCTGCTGCTCTCATGGCAGAATGTGTAACTTGAGTTTTGTGAGTTTACCAAACTGGTTGTGTGTGGCAGCGTGGTGCAACATAAGGGATGTGAAACTAAACATGTCACTTCTCACATGTGCAAAGAGAGAGGATATAAAATTCATGGAACTCTGTGCCCTTATAGGTTTGTACTTATTTTCTCTTATCATACATGTCATGTTTGGTTTTGTGCACTGCCCTATGTTCTGGGCGAGAAAGAGAGACGTGACTTCAGAATATTTTGGCAGATATTGTTGCTTATAATGATTGAAGAATGAGTGCTGGCTGTAGTGGCTACCAGGAGGCTTGAAACTCATTTGCAGTTTGAGTTCAGCACTGATTGAAATTTCAGTTTGAGTCATCATGAAGAGTGTGTCCAGCAGGTCGAAGGAAGTGATCCTCCCCCTCTACTCTGCGTTGGTCAGGCCCCACCTGGAGTGTTGTGTCCAGTTCTGGGCTCCCTGGTATAAAAAAGACAGGGACCTCCTGGAGAGAGTCCAGAGAAGGGCGACAAAGTTGATTAGGGGTCCGGAACATCTCCCCTATGAGGAAAGGCTGAGTGAGCTGGGTCTGTTCAGCCTGGAAAAAAGAAGACTTAGGGGGGACCTAATTAGTGTTTATAAGTATCTTAGACATGGGATGCAGGGGGAATTGGCCAGCCCCTTTTCAGTGGTCTGTGGGGACAGGACAAGGGGCAATGGCTGTAAGCTGGAGCATAGGAAGTTCCACACCAACATGTGGAAGAACTTTTTCCCAGTGAGGGTGACGGAGCAGTGGAATAGGCTGCCCAGGGAGGTGGTGGAGTCTCCTTCTCTGGAGAGATTCAAGTCTCGTCTGGACACCTATCTATGTAATATGAGATAGGGAGCTGCTTTGGCAGGGGGGTTGGACCCGATGATCTCTTGAGGTCCCTTCCAACCCCTAAGATTCTGTGATTCTGTGATTCAATTGACTTCTAAAAATATTTACTCGTATTTTGAAGATAAAGGTCTTAACTGGTTTTATTTCCAACTTGGTTCAAGTCCAGCTGTTGTTTACATGCTTCAGCTTGAAATTCTGTGTGAAAATTAAAAGGGAGGAGGGGAAGCACTGTAACTTTTGCTGACCAGAACTTTAATTATCGCTTTAAGGAAATAAATTAACATCTCCAAAAACCGTACTATGGTATGTAAGAATGAAATGTAAAGGGGAATGTATAGTATTTACTGACCATTAAGAACTTGAATTTAAAGGGATAACCATGTCTGTGTCTTCTTTTTAGGCAAAATAGTATATCGCTTGGTGGCAATGATAGAATATCTTCAGAGAGGTTTCTGGTAAGATTATGGTTTTATTTACATACATGAAATACAGATATGAAGAAAAGCAATACATTTAGCTTTTAAAATCATATGCTGCAAGGTTTGCAAAACCTCTGCTAGAGATCTCATCTCACTTCACAGAACCTTTTGGCAGCAGAGCAAGCTTATGTTTATGCATCTTGTGTAAAGAATGTTTTTTAATGCAAATAATTGACTACTATTAGGTGTAGGGAGGAGACTTGTTCACAATCCCTTCAGTTGGGAAAGAAGAATTTTTTCATTATTTTCTTTTTCCCCTAGAAAATTTCAAGAATTGTTGGAACTGGCATTAATTAGTTTACCTGATTTCCAGTTGCTAAATAATAATAGTAATAACTCTTGTTTCTGTTCTTTAAACACAGGATTCGGGTAGCAAGACTTGTGATCTCAATGCAAATACTGACTCAGAGGTGTCAGGGCATGGCAGCAGTAATGTTTCTGAGGAAGCTCTGGGTGTCCAAGTACCACGTCTAGACTTGAAGAATGTATCTGATGGTGACAAATGGGAAGGTAATTTTCACCCTTTAGTTCATTATATAGTTTACTAATAATGATAAATAGAACATCAGGCAAAGTAGAAGCAGCAGACAACTTACGCTTTTTTTTCCCCTTTATTTCAATCTGAATAATATGTTCTTATACACATAAGATTAACCAAATTATGCTGATTGGTCCCACCTTGTTTCAGAACTATCTGCAACTTAATTAAGGACCTTTAAAAAAAATAGTCAAAGGAGCAACTAAAGAAAACAAACCCCACTAAGTTTCATACTAGAGCTTTGGTTTGTTTGGGTTTTATTTAAAAGGTGACTTCTAGTTCCCAGGACCCTGAGTGTCTCACCGAAGTTTTTAAAAATGCTTTCTCTGATTATATCATATAGTTAATATTGTGTCTTAACATTGTGTCTTTGTTTTGGTTTTTCTAAATGTAAGCTACTGAAGTTCTAATACTGGCTGAATTTAACTTGAAATCACTAAACTACTAAACACAGGAATTTGTATTTCATTTGTTCTGAAAAATCTGTTGGTGGTTTTGTTTTAACCATCAGGAATATCAGGCATTGCTTTCCATGTCATTGGACAACTTGAATGAGCTCTATGTTTTCAAGTGAAAGTTAAAGCTATAGATAGATATTTCTTTGTCCCTTCTCCCTCCATTGTATGGGTTTTAGGGAAAAAAAATGCTTGTAGCGTAGTTTTCTCTCAGACAGCATTCCTTATGTTTTTGACCTTGTTCTTCATGGCCTTCCAGGTTTAACAACCCTTAACCTTGTCCACTTTGTTGCTCAAGTGTCTGATAATAACTGTTTAGACTGCTGGTTTACTTGTGTAAAAACATAACCCCTTTGTAAGCAAAAGAAAACCACTTGACACTACCTTTTTGTTTTTTGTCCCTCCCTTTTCAAAGTACCTCCCTTTTCACCTGTTCCTTATAGTCTGTTTCCTCTGCCTAGTGTTGATATGCTGAATCATCACACATTAAACAATGCAAGTCACATAGTCTGCTAAAATACTGTAAACTGTTACCAACAGTCTAATGACCACAGAACTTAAAGATAAAGTAAAGATACTTTAAGAAAACTTTAAACTTTACTTTAAAGTAAAGATACTTTAAGAACTTAAAAATACAACTTAGTAGATACACTGCTGATCTACTACACAGGGACAAGTTTTAACTTCCAACAGGCTGTCCCAGTGGCAGCTGTTCTTTGAGATGCCTCTAAGTGTCACAGTCAAATGCTATTAAGACACTGGTGACAAAGAATGACTGCACTTAACTTCTGGTTGCTGTGTTATAAATACTAAAACTGGTGAATTTTACCTTGGGTATGTGTAGTTTAACAGTGCAGCATGTGAGTACACAACGCTTTATCCTGAAGCTCAAATGGTGATCACTTACTGTTAACCAGCGTTGCCTGTTTTACAAATTAATTGTCTGCATGAATCCATCCTTCCCTTTTACAAATGATGAGGTTTGCAATTGGCTTAAATTTGTCCAATGCTGAATTTGCTTGTTGTCCCTTGCAAACTGGGTGTTCAGAGGATGTCATGTCAGAGAGAAGTCGATTTGGGGCATCTGAAGACACTGACTGAATCCAGATTTTTGTTTTTGTTGCCCAAGTTAATTACTTGATCTGAAGTAACAAAAAACAACAAAAAAATCCTGCTTATGTTGTCAGCTTTTTATTTACATTAATTGCTTACTTGCACATTGCATTTACATCCTCTATTTGTGTTGGTCCAATTTAATATGTATTCTCAGAAAGTTTGTGTCTTCCATTTCCATTATTTCCTCAAATCTGCCCATAAAAGCTGCTTTGGTTTTGCTTACCCCAGTAGCTTTATGACCATGACTTCGTAAAGAAAGTAGCATATCTGTATATAAATCTATATTACAAGCTTCTCAGTAGTAAAGTCAGGATGTTTTGCAAGAGGTGTTATTTCATTGCAAAGTATTTTAACCTGGGCTGTTGTTCAGTCCTGTTTAGAATGGTCATGAGGATCTCAGCCTTCCAAGGCTGCAAGTCCTTGCGGTCTATTGATGAAGTAGGTTGGCTTTACACAGCAATCAGTACTACTGCAAATCTTGTTACAAGATTTGGGTTTATTAAAGCCTACCTGCTAGAAAATTTAAAGGCCTGTAACCTAACAGAGTTCTTGAAAATGAATGTCAAATGCCTGCTGGCCTAAGGCAACAATACAGATCAGGGAATCTCTATTTCTGAGTATTTTTTCCTGCATTTACCCTGCTTTTTGGAAATCACCACCATCTCTATTATTTATGAGCTGTGAGCAAAAAACATATTTATGTGAGGATGTGAGGCTCTTATTAAACTACAATACGTCTTTACTATTCTTGTGTCAGTTCTTTGTAAACCTTTTCAGTACAAAGTTCAAACTTGCTAAGGACTGAGCATCCTTACCTGCCAGTGAAATTGCTTGGAAGCTGAGAGTGCTCAGGGCCTGGCCCAAAAGATGGGATGTCTTTCCCTGGTACTGTATCTTCCTGCTTTACATGTTATGTATAGTTTGTTCTGACTGTGCTGTGTGTTCACTTTAGTATTTTTTGCCATTCTTTTTCATTTTATTAGCGCCATGCCCTATCACTTTTCCCCTCATTGATTTCAAAACAATGCATCTGCAGAGAGAAGGGGAGGGTAAGTATGGTTCGCCATACGTTCAGTTATCTGCCTTTTGATAGTTTATGGTTTGCTTTCTAACTAACCCTGGACCTGCTGTCCCTTATATCTTGGGAATGTTCTGATCTGCAATGTTTTTGTTTACTTTTTTTCCAAAAGGTCCCCTTCTAGTATCTTGTACTGTGTGAACAGGCAAGATTATAGCTTAAAAACAAACTGAAAATCCCAATAATAGTAAATGTACGATGGAAAGCAGGTACAAGGGTTATTTTAAATTTTTTTTGAAGATTACTTTGTGGGTTTTATTGTTGTTCTGCACACTTTGAACCCAGTTTTCAAATTTCTGATTGGAACTGGAGAGCATAGGCAAGTCTTCTGAAGGGAGAAGGGGGGGTGGGGTTTTAAGTTAAACTACTTGAAAGGCCATGCCAGCTTTTTGTTAGACAGCAAGAAAACCATATTTGAGAACTGTAAGGGATGTTAGCAACTAACTTTTTATAGGGATTTGGAAAAAAAATTGGTTGTTTTGGAATCCCCTGTCTAAAAGAAATCACCTGTCTAAAAGAAATCACCTTCCACAAATTAAATCTCTTTTTCTCAGTGGTGTCAAGATGGATTTAAACTTAACCCCCCAACAACACTCTTTTACAAAGATTTAGGCAAATACATATTGTACCTAAAGAGGTATTGTCAGGCTTACCTTCTTCAAAACCAAGAGGACAATCTTTCAAAGTACATGTGTAAGGTATGAAAACTAATTTTCACAGCAAAAAATTGCAATGGATGATAAATACATTCTTCTAGCTTTGGATTTCGGAGAAGTAAATAAGGCTCTTTTACACTGCTGAACTGTTCAGAAATGCATACTCCCAAGATACACTTTGAAAAAGGGATCCTAGTGTGCATACTTCATTTCAGTACCTTTTTCTTTTAATTGTTATATGACAAAATTTGTAGCTTTCTGATGTATTTCAGTGTTTTTATTCACTTTGTGTATGACACCACATCCTTTATAGCATACAAGACTAAGCATTGGGTACGCATTTTTGTTTCCTTTTGACTCTTGTTTATAATGCTGTTAACAGAAAAGTACCATTTTGTGTCCCTCTTATCTTCTAGATCCGTTTCCTGCTTTCAAATCTTGGCAGGAGGACAGTGAATCTGGAGAAGCTCAGCTTTCCCCCCAGGCTGGAAGGATGACTAATCATCCATTGGAAGAGGACTGTCATCCGATATTGTCGCATCGTAGTTTGGATTTTGGGCAAAGTCAACGTTTCTTACATGATCCAGAAACCTTAGATTCTTCATCCAAAGCACTTTCTTTTGTTAGGTATGTATTCTAATGCAATTTGGGTGTGGGGGCAGGAGATGTTACTGCCAGTATGAAAATACAGCTCTTTAAGGAGCCCGTGGGTTTTCACGATACCAATTGATTGAAGACTGAGGTCAGATGTAGCATAGTACAGCCATTTGGCTGTTCCGCCTGCCTGGGAACTGCTGTAGTGAGTTCTACCCAGAGGTTGATCTGAGATGGTATCAAGTCTCTCAAAGTGCCCACTGGCAGATGCTGAGGGAAAGAGTTTAAAAATAGGGGAAGCACAGACT
Organism: Zapornia atra; assembly: GCA_013400835.1. Taxonomy (NCBI): domain Eukaryota; kingdom Metazoa; phylum Chordata; class Aves; order Gruiformes; family Rallidae; genus Zapornia; species Zapornia atra. The sequence continues at coordinate 27,933 of VZTU01022400.1, forward strand.
TCCCTGGCATTTGGTCAGGGCTTCTGACAGCCTGCCCTAATGGCACTTCCTGGGCTAAAGATAGCCTTTGTAGCCTGTGTTTACCAGTGTTCACTGGCCTGTTGGTCTGTGATTTATGTAAGTTTTTTGGCTTTTTTGGTTTTTCCCAGTAGCCTGAATGTCTGTTTTCACGTTGCTTGATAATAGATTTGTGAGCCATGATGTTGAGCCAGGTTCTGTCACAACCAAAGTGTGCAGGGTCTGGGCAGGTTCTTCATCCCTGCTGTGGGAAGCCTTTGTTCAGAAGGGAAAGTACCAGTGGTTTGAGGGAGGCGTGGGATAGCAGTGCACTGGAGAGTTGAAGGTCCTAGCAGGTCCTCTCCTGCAGCATTAGAGGAACAAGCAGGTTTAACCCAGAATATGAAAGTAGAATGGTAACTAAATGAGCTGCAGGTTATTTGTGACCCTCCAAAACTGTATGTAAATAACCAGTGACCTGCACTGTCTACTGCTGTAACTGTGAGAGGGAATGGCAGGATTTCCTTGCTTGTTAGGGAGAAATAATCCCATTAAAATGATAAAATATTGATCAGGAAAGACCAAGTGTAGAGTCTCTGCTTCTCTGACACAGACTTACTGAAAAAGATACTTGCCCAAGTTTTCTCTAATTAGCTGCAGAAGATAATTGACAAGCACTGTTAAAACAATGCAGAAGACTGACCTGCAGAGAAGTGCTGATGTTAATAGCTGTTCAGCTCACTCTGAAGCTAATAAGGATCTACACTAGTAGATTATCAGATTAGTGTTTGTAATGTCTCAAAGTAGGTACATGTCACTAGTTGTGCTGAGACCCTTCGGGCACCTTGTGCAATAAGGGTGGTAGAAAGTCCTCGTGGTTGATCTTGGAGGAAAAAAAGGCACTTCATAAACATCAGACATTGAGGAGCTGAACAAGTGCAAAAGATGAATTGAAGTCAGAATCACATATCCTAGAAATCTATTAGTAAGGCCAATGGGTGAGATACTAGTGATACTTATCAAAAAACCATCTACATCATCTAATCTAAGATGGTTAAGTGGAACTCTCTTAATTACCAAAGATTGTTCAGTTGTAGCTTCTAGCCTAGGCAATATTCTCTGCCAGGTATGTCAACAAGTACTGAGTATCTAGTGACTTAGATCAGTAATTTAGCCCCCAGAAAGTTCTGAATTGATTTAATGACAATGTAATTAATAGTACATCGGTTTATTAAACTTGAAATTCAAATGCTGTTTTTCACCAAAGAGCTATTTCTGTTAGGGATATCACTGAAATCAGAGAGGGAGGAATAACACATCACTGCTTGAAGGCAGCAGATCAAAGCGTTTTAAGTAAATAGCTCTGACTGAAAACCTGGAAAGAATGGGTGAACTGGAGAAAAAACAAATTGAAAATTAGTCATCTGTTACTCAAATATACAAGTTGTTCGCACTTGTTTAATTATGTAAATGGCATTAAATTTTTTTTTCTTAATACAGAACACGAAGAGCATCTTTTAGCTCAAAAGATGACAAAAGGGAAGACAAGACACCTTATCAGCTTGTCAAGAAATTACAGAAAAAAATAAAGCAATTTGAGGAACAATTTGAAAAGGAGAAAAACATTAAGGTACGTTACCACTTATGCTTTTACTCAGCGTAAATGACTGTATGGTAGAACTGAGTTATTACTTATCGTTCACATCACTGAATAACGAACTGTGGGATCCTGGAAGATTAAAGTTTTGCTACACACTGCTGCCTGCAGAAATGAACTGAACAGCAGCAGTACTATAAAACAGGTCACAATGCCTGAGGAGGGCAGACGGTCACATTTATGCAGTGAGACTCGGGGAAATACTGGATGAGACATGCAGAGAGACAAAAACGTCTTACCACGCTCTTGCCTTGACTTCTCATGTCTTGTTTCAAGTTTATTTTCATGTCTTGTTTCAAGTTTAAGTGTTGTCCTTAGGTTGGTGCTGAGATCTGGTCTGGTACTGAGAGTGGCATCTGTGTTGCTGGTCACATTTGCTGTCATAAATATTACTGATGTTGAAAGAAATATTTATAAATAAGCTCTAGTTTGTTTGGTTTTGTAAAATGTAGTTTGTTTGTTTTACTTTTCAGCCCTCCTATAGTGATATTGCAGCCAATCCAAAAGTTTTAAAATGGATGACTGAACTTACCAAATTGAGAAAGCAAATAAAAGGTAAGGGCTGCCACAGTTCCTGGTTTTCTATAAACACACTGAAATGGCTAAGTCATGCAGTAAAATTCCACAGGACAGTAAAAATGCTAAATTTCTAGATTCTGAACTATTTAAAAAAATCAAAATAAAATTATCTTTGTGGCTTTGGCTTTAGCTTATTAGAGGAGAAACTGCATATGCAAACTTAGGTTCCTTTTCTTGCAGCTGAACGTAGGTATTTCTTTTAAACCTTTGGATTGAGCCATTTTTCTCATTCCAGATGCAAAGCAAAGGAGCTCAGATGGAGAATTCATACCTCAAACACGTCCACGAAGTAACACACTTCCAAAAAGCTTTGGCTCTTCCCTTGACCAAGAGGACGAAGAAAACGGGGACGAGATGCGGGTTGTGCAGAAAGAGAAGAAGCCCAGCAAGGAAGCTACTCTGGAACTCATTTTGAAGAGATTAAAGGAGAAGCGTGTTGAGAGATGCTTGCCAGAAGACATAAAAGTAAGTGCAGGGTTATGGATAGGCTGTTTCTAAGAGCATAACAGGAGATAGAGCACTGTCAGAAACTTGAGGTACCACTTGATCGATTAAAGTGATGCCTCTGTTGCCCTGTCCTTTATCGAGCTCTCATATTCAGACTCCAGGGAAATGATAAACTGCATGTTGCTTGCTCACTCTTCTGTAAAATATTTACAAGTATGTGCTGACAATATTAGGCAGCGTTAAACAGATGAAGGTGGGATGTATGGTATTAGCTAAGCTAAATTTGGTTGAGGCATCTGTATAGCTGGTAATGTAGAAAAGCAAAGTGAATTTTGTTTGATAAGATCGGACTTGTTCTTCTGACAGAAAATGACAAAGGACCATTTGGTAGAAGAGAAAACATCTCTCCAGAAAAGCCTCCTGTATTATGAAAGTCAACATGGAAGACCGGTAATACTTGGTTTATTTCATCAAACTATGTTAATTACTAATGTGTGCATAGACAACAGTAACTCTTGTGCAGTAGTAATAGCAGGATTTAATGCTGGGGGGAGGGCACAATGACACAAAGTCATCTATTGGTTTTCATGTTGTCATCAGGGGAAGCTATTGCATTGACTTCTTAAAAAAATAATTGATGTATTAATGGGGCCTTTTTTCCACAGATAGGAGGTTATTGGAGTTTGCAAAGTGATTGGTATAATTTTGTGCCTTACATGTCTGTGAAGCATAGAGAAATCTTAAAAATAAATTATGTTACTGAAAAGGCCTGAAATGCTGTTCTGGGCTTCACAAAAAAGTCTCTCTTTTTATTTTTTTTTTCCTTCTTTTTTCCATATCTGTGGCATGTATCTTAAAGATTTGGAGGTATGAAAGTTAGTGATTAGCAATTAGTGCTTAAAGTTCTGGGTTTTTATCTTGGACAGTGATCAGCATCACTAGTCCAGTTGCAAAATCTTTCCAGTTTACTATTCTATCGGCCTTCTGGACTTGGCACCCTAGCTTTGTAACCAGTCCTGCCCTGTATATCTGACCAGTGCCAAGGAAGAATAATGGTCTTGGAGATACTGTTATGGTTCTGCAGTGTGCCCTTCGTGAGAAAATCCTAGTAACTGTTCAGGATAGCCTTTAAGATCCAGTAAGTTAGTGTACACATTGGCCAAGTATTGAGAGTAAATCCGCAGGTAAAGTCTCTCTACAGTTTCATCTTTTGCTTTTCCCCCTGTCACTTCTGTGGAATTGCCATCAATCCTAGGCATGCAGTCTTGGTCCCTTTTTCTCCTCTTTTCCATGGGTCTTTAAAGATAGAAGGTTTGCTTCTATTTAAGTTCCCCTAGCTTTTAAAGTTAAGAAGTCTTTAAAACTTCTTCCTGAAAAATATAGGGAGTTAAAGTGATAGAGGAGGGGAAAGCACCCCTTATTCTCCTTTATCTGCAGAAACCCCATTTCATACACACAGTTTAAAGTAGTTGTATGTTCCTAATTGGCATGTCTGTGGCCTGGCAGGAGAAGCATACCGCCGTGTGTTTGCTTGTGTATTATTGAGTGACTGGTATAATTAATTCTGTGGTTTCTCTGCCTTTAGGTTACTAGAGAAGAAAGACATATTGTGAAGCCACTTTATGACAGATACAGACTTGTAAAACAAATGTTAACTAGAGCAAGCATTACTCCTATTCTTGTGAGTAAAACAAATGCTATTTCTATTTCTTTCCACTTTTGAACTGCCTGGCTGCCTTGAGAAGAGTTAGTGATACTATTCTGTACAATACATCCTTCTTGTGGAAGATGGGAGATGATGTTGTCGTACTTGAGGCACTTACTTGATTTACTACTGAGAGTAGAGCAGTTCAAACTTGTCTGTGACCTTGATGGCTCTTAGGAAGTACATGGTTCTTGGTGGAAGTAAATAAGCTGTTCTAGCTTGCTGTGGCTGAGACATTCCCACGTCACTGTGCTAGGTGTAGATCCACGGTACATATTGTACTTCTGGGCCTCCCAAGAATAGCAACACCAGTTGCAGTGAAGCTTGCCTGTCTTATGTACTGCAGGTTACTGTCACCAAAGACATGAGTGGTAGGATGGCTGTAAGATCCATCTTGTTCCTTTGTGCTTCCCCGGTGTGAGCCTTGTTATCAGTGTCTGCAGCATCTGTACAACATCTGCGCTTTTTCATTGTGTTTTTGCTTCCTTCTGACTTGCAGTGCTTTCTACTCTTTGTTCTCTGTGGTCTTGTAAGAGATGAGGAGGAAAAATTTCACTCTGTGCAAGGAGGTTGATGTAACCTTGGTTATAGTACCTGTAGGACCAGCTGGCTTTGTTCTTCATGAGCCATAATCAAAGTCTTGTGTGCTGACCCAGACATGCACCAGAACAGTTTCGATATCAGCTGTTTGACCCTTTTAGGAGGAGGGGGCTGCGTAGCTGATGTGAGATAATCTCTTTATATACAGACAGTTCTCTACCAGATTTACATAGCTGGGCAGTGGCTTACTCAGCAGGAACTTAATCGGCTGTTTACATTGACTCTGACAGCTCTTGGCTATCCCCTTTAAGCCAAAGTATGCTGGGGTGAAGGGACCAGTTCAAGATCATTCCTTTCTTGCACAGGTATTTTGGTGTAGCTGCTTTATTGAAAAATGTGATTTACATTGCAGTCATATTTCCATTCAGTATCCCTTTGTGAACTCCATAAACACAGGTTGCTCTTAAACAGCTAAGTCAGCTTTCTCCATGACGGGTGAGTTGTAGGTTATTGGTGGTGCCCTTCATTGGTTGAGTTTTTATCCCATCTCTCACCTCAAAAACCTGGCTCTTGAGCAGAGATGCATTTCATGCTATCAGTAGCCTTATGTGACTGCATCATAGTAATTCCTTTTTTCCCTTATTTGGCTGTGAACTGAAGGGATGGGTGATAAGCCAGCTAAAAGGATGTTAAAATCGGAAGAGATTTTGGTAACGTAACTCCTAATCTCTGCTGTAGGCAACATCTGTAACACGTTTTTCACAGCCCTTTGCTTTTGAAACCTTTAAGGACAGATACATGAAGCACTCTAATTGCCAAGGATTGCTCAGTAGTAGTGTTTAGGTAGGCTATATTCAATGCCAGGTATTTCCAGAACTGCTTTTTTGTTTATATGACACTTGCTTCCATCAGGTATCTCGTACATTATCCCGGTGCGGTAATCGTGTGCTCTGAAGCCTGTGTGGAAATGTCCAAAGGAGCCATTTACCTTTCATGAACTAAAGCTTTTTTTTGACAGGTCATCATCTGTGTGGCTTTTGTGTTCCACCTTCCTCCTGTTCAGTCTGTGAAATGGCTTATACCATCTAGCGATAACGATGAGCAGGGTGGAACTGTTCACGTGCAAGAGGCAGCTATCAGCAGTTCCTGTGCAGCAGTGACACCTGGGCTGGGCTGAACTTCAAACCATTTTGACTCTTAGGTAGCACCCCCGACTGCTGGGCTTCAGAGCAGTCTAGAAAAAGAAACTGGCAGGATTGTTCCCAATGTATGCCTGGCAGAAGATAAAAAATTTGCTTGGATATTGTGTAACATTATTTTTATCATCTCCCTGTGGTTTGGTATGGAAGAAATGAGTAAATATGAAATTCAGATATTTCTGCCTTTGTGAATTTCCTACAAAACAGGGAGAAGGACAGAGAGAGAGGGTGCTTTTTGTTTTAAGTCAGAAGAATAATATTAGATTTGGATATTTTTACTTCTATGTCAAGCATACTTTGAATATCCGAGCTTTTAGGCTTACATGGTTGTTTTGTCTGTGCTCTCTAAGTGTGTTTGCAGTCTTTTTTCTTCTGAAAAAAGCAATACATGTAGGTATTGGGTAACAAACAAAATTCTGACTGCATGCAGAGTTTAATGTCAAATTGCACCTAATGAAACCAACTTAAATTTTTGCAGGGGTCACCATCAACCAAGAGGCGGGGGCAGGTGCTACAGCCCATTATTGAAGGTGAAACTGCCCATTTTTTTGAAGAAATTAAGGTGAGTACAGTGTGTTTTTAAAAAAAAAACTTCCCAGCACTTGTGATGGGGAACAAAAATACTTCATACTCTGAATTTCTGCCTTGGCTTTCAGGAAGAGGAGGAGGAAAGCGACGGTTTGTCTGCAGACCTGAATGACATCCTAAAAACTGCTGTCCAAACACAGTCTGTTTTAAGCCCAGTTGAAAACTCTGAGTCTGATGTTGAAGATGGTCAAGAGAAGCTGACCCGGGACCTCCGGCTGTCCAGCACCCGCGCTGCTTCGATGTACGTACAGCTGCTTCTGGTACAGCTGCAATTCCTGTGCCTACAGTCACGATACCGAACGCGTGTGTTGCGTGGAAGGGAGTGAGTGACGTGTTCAGCACTTCTCAGCAAGTGTTAGTCTTGAATCTCTCCTCTGATGTGTCTGACTAAGATCTTTTTGCATTCAGTGAATTGTTGAGTGTCTTCTAAACCCTCTTCAGCCTTACCTGAGCTGTGTAGACAGCAGGGAACTTCCACCCTTTTATTCAGTACTACTTTGCTCTCAATATTTCACCATCAGCCACGTAGCATGTTCCTTATGAGCAAGTTACACTTACTATTAGTGCAGCTAGCTCAGTTGTTTTGAAGAATTTGAATTTCATTGGATGACTGGCAGTATTTTCCTTTCCCTTGAAATTTTTAGGCCTGAATTATTGGAGCAACTGTGGAAAGCCAGAGCTGAGAAAAAGAAGCTACGCAAGACCTTACGAGAATTTGAAGAGGAGTTTTATCAGCAGAATGGAAGGTTTGTTTAACACAAAACCAGATGCTGGACAGCAACCTCATTTTGTAGCCAAGTTGTTTTGTTTTTTCCCAACTTTCTGTAGGAATTTTGCCAAATGGAATCTGACCTGTTCTAATCCCTGCTATGAATAATCTCCTGAGGGAGATAACATAGTTGTGTGTTTTTAATAGCAGAGGAAGCCTGCTCCTGAGTTTTTGTTTCCACTAGTCTGGTCTGTAAAGCATAATAACAATGGATGAAATGGGGGGTTTAATTTAAAAAAACTAACATGTAAAAATATTTATTAAAATTATGTTAAACCTTTCCCTCAGATTATCCCCCTATTTTTAACACAGAGCAGGGAAGGTGCTTCCAGCAGGTTGATCCTGACTGGATATTTCCTTCACCAGTGAAGGGGTAGATAATTTTTTTTTCTTCTCTGTATTGTTTAGTTCTTTTGAGGCTTCTTATTTGAATAGATGTTGTTACAAATTGGATTGAACTGTCCATTGTGTGTAATAGGAGATTTTTTGAGGTGTGTTACCTTGTGAACAAAACTAAGAACACCCTTAAGGGTTCAGTCATCTTCTTGACTGGCAGATGTTGTAATATTGCTGTGCTTCTCTTGAACTATAAACTCCTGGACCATCGGTCACACAGATCCTGCTACTGTGTGATGCACTTACTGACTTGAATGACAAATAATTAGGTTAATAATGAAGAGTTGCTTTAAAAAAAAATCAGATTAATATATTAACTTATTATAGTCTAGCCTTAAATAAATAAGACTAATTCTCTGCTATCAGTTTGTGGGTCACCCTACATGCAGTGAAAATGAAGCTCGATTTCAATTTGTTGTACTTTCCTGTAATGTAAACACAGGATTTGAATGAAAGTCTCGTATCCTGTTAGTAAAACCCCCAGTAGAACTTGAGAGAGCAATTTATGAACAATGACTGCAACAGTTGTGCTGAATAAATGCTCCTGGGTTTTCTATTCAGCTTTTCAAGTGATGGCAATTTTAACTGTGGTGAGCTAAAATATAATGATGTGTCTGGTGGTGGTGAACAAGCTGCCAAAAATGTTTCTCTCTGCCCTGAGATGACTGCTTTTGTGTTTGGCTTCTGCAGTATGGAGGATTTTCTTGACACTCAGGTGTGCTTCTTCTTCCAGGAACGTACAGAAAGAAGATCGAGTTCCGATGCTTGATGAATACAGGGAATACAAGAAAATCAAAGCCAAACTTAGGCTGTTAGAAGTCCTTATCAGCAAACAAGATTCTTCAAAATCGATTTAAATACTATTCTTCCAACCCGTTGAATAGCATCACCTTTCCGTATGCTACCGCTGTACTTAGTGGGTGCTGGTGTTCATTTCTCATGCACTGTTGAAAGAATCCAGTTTGTGCACTTTAGTGTGGTGCCACTCTAACGTGTCTGAAGGGTAAGTAGGTCCTGTCTGGAGAGCAGATAAGATTTCTGAGTTCGAGACTGCTCTATCCAACTTTAGCAAACACAGTTTCCATCCAGGTTTTGTATTACAGACACATCCATCTTGTTCCAAAACAACCTTAGCTTCTTTTCCTTTCACATTTGAGAACTTTGAGACTTTTTGTTGTTACCAACTATTTGCGTTATCGAAGGAATTATTAATACCACAGTGCTACACTGAACTACTCCTCTTGCCTATTTCTTATTATGGGGTTGGGGGGGAATGCAGCAAATTAAACATAAAGCTCTTTTTCCTGGAACACTTAAAAAAACCCAGACTGAAATTCCTTTCAAAGGACTGCTGTGGAACAACCTTAATTTTTGGTATTCTAAATCACACCTATAACACAGTAATAATTAACATCTGTGGATTTTGCTCATTAGTGGTCACATTTCCTCCTTGATAAAGATGACAGTGGACGAACCAGAAAGTGACCTTGCTTAGTGTCTTTTAAAATTTGGAAAACTGAAAAGTTCTATCACATGTTGCCTACAGGACTTATGTTACTGTTGTTCTTTTAATCATTTTCATGGGTTATTATTTATCAACCAGTGGTGACGTAGTGTTTGGTCTGAATTGGATACTGCATCTCCGCTTTCGGAAGCTTTGAGGAACGTTAATGAACACTTCAGTGTATGGGAGAGCTGATGGCACTCAGACTTGCTTAGCTCCAGGAAAGAACTGGCTTAGGACAGTTAAAATCCCACTGTACCTGAAATAAGTGTGGTATCAAGGGCTAAAATCAGCGTGGTTCATGCGCACCACAGGGCGAACTGTTGGGTTTTGAGTGAAAAATTACTGCTGTTTATCACGGTTTTGTTTTACAGTTGGAGAATAAAAATAAGTTATCTCACTCTCATGATGTAAGCAAAACAGTTTATGGGCCTTGCATGATTTAGCTTCGGAGATGAAACTAAATAACATTTTGAGTATCACATCTGCTGTGCTGAATGATGATTTAGCTACTAGCTTTATGCTCCGCCACAGCCATCAGCAGCTGGTTTTGATCTGGCAAAATCTAAGTGTTAATTTTAACTGGTGCTTTCTCAATTTTTTGTTTTCTTTTTTTTTTTCTTTTCTTTTTTTTAATTCTTCAGTGTATCAGTTTGATTGTGGCCATGTTTTGCATGCACCGACTCTCACTGCATGTTCTTATGACTGGCTGATGTCACCGTAGCGATTATTCACACTGCTTTATCAAAGACCAAAAATGAACTCACAAAGTACAAGCTGGCTAGCATGTAACCTCACAGAGTCGCTGTCCTGTCATGAAGCATATGAAATAGGTTGAAAGTACGATATTTAGTGCTCAGATTTCATCTGTGTACTGTGGAATACTTCTTGGTTTGTTTTACTCTGCTTGTAGGCATGTAACTTTGGAATTCAGAAAAAAAAAAGCACTAAAACATTTGAGCACTGGTGGGATGCCTTTTTTGTTTGTTTTTAAACTGCAAAATGATCTGGGACCTTACAGAATGATGAGGTTAAACTAGTCTTGAGACCATTTATCGATTCTTTTCAGTTCCATTGTGCAATGTACACTTCAGTTCCTTTTCTATCAGTCTGCAGACACGGGTGTATCCAAACATTGAAACTAATGTGTACTGTATAGTGTTGTACATGAATGTTTGTGTTTTATATACCACATGCAAAATGTCAATATGCACTATTTAAATGTTTTAAATAATATATTCCTCCTTTATAATGCTTAAATCTATATGATTCCAATATTTTTATAAGTGAGTGAGTGATCAGACTGGTTCCAATTCAGAATTAACAGCTGCTTTGTGTTCGTTATGCAGTGTTTGGCTGTTTATTCGGTATAGTAGATAAGCATGGCAACAGTTATGCTGAGTGTGTTTTGTGCCATCCTTGTTGAGCAATAAATAAATGGTAGAACTAGGCATTTTGTGATATAACAGTTTTACTTTGGTAAAAGCAAAACCTATATATCTATCTGGATATATAGATATGGAATATATATAACGAAACCAGATATAATTGCATTGCTATGTCTGGTGCTCATTGTATAGACTTTTATAATAAAAGTACCTTAACCTTTATTGTCATACATCTTCGTTTCCCATGGTGCTTTCTCCTCTGATGCCACCTCTTAGAAACAAGGGCCAAGTCCTTTGCTATTCCTGTAGGTATCTGCAGTTTCAGGGTGTTGCTGAGGCAGGACAGGGTTCCACAGCCCACCCTGTGCACACTGGGGCATGGCTTCAGACAGCTCTTGGTGAACCCCCAGCACTTTAAGCCTTGTCTTACCTGTTTAGTCTGTGCCTCTTGGCAGTGACAGCTGGGAAGCGACCAGACCAGCTCCCAAAGCCACAGGCTGGCTTGCTGTGTGAGGTGGGCTTCAGCTGCTGCTGGGGATGACATGGGAGTAAACTGTGAGTCTCGCTCGTTCCTGCTCCAATAGTCACAATTTAGGGAGTAGATGGGGCAGAGGGCTGAGTGAGCTGATACTGGACTGGTTGACTGACTGCCAGTGCCTGACTGCCCTCAGCTGATGAACAGGATCCGACTGTGTCTCCAACCATCATGATCCTCGAAATCAGCGTCCAGCAGTTACTGCTGCGTTTGTGGCCAGGAAGCACTTGTAAATGCAGAAGGATGTTTTTCTCTGGCCCAAATAGGGTTTTTTCATAGCATGTTGATGTAAGCTCATATAAAAAGCAATTGAGGACTTTCAAAGTGACTCTTCTGTTGTATGTTGTGTAAATCTCTTCAACTCAAGGCCTGGCACAGGACAGAAGAACCAAAGGTGAAGGAGACTGCCTGTGGGTGTGTGGCAGTGCAGGTAAACGGGAAGCAGCAGAACTGCTGGGAAGTTGAGGGAGAGGATCCAGACACAGCCTTCGGTATGTTCTTTAGGGTGGGACAGAAAATCCTTCCCTCTGACCACACGTCCCTTCTCTGAGGACGGAGGGAAAAGCAAGCACAAATTCTCCGAAGGGACGGTGGCTTGAAGAATGAACAAGGTTGTACAGATCTGTTCTGTCCTCTGTTTTTCCTCAGCATGATTTATTTCATGAAGCTTGCTCTGCTCAAGTTGCTAATGAGAGCACAAAAGCTCTCCAATTAGTGCTTTATTAGGAACCATTTAAGATCCATGATGCTAAAAAGCAATGAACTGGGGAGATTTTAATGAAGGAAAATAGTCCTGTGTTAAACACCATTAGCCGAAATGAAGAAGTGTATTTTTGAGGGTGCAGAAAGCTCAGTGATATGGAGAAGAGAGTCTGCTGAAGAACCAGTTCTGAGGCAATGCAAATCTATAGTATTCCAAGCTTTACCTCTTAAACCAGGTTTGCTTGAGCTGGTGGGTGGCTGCGGGATGAGGAGCCTGCTGTGAAGTGTGGGGCAGGCTGTAAGGAGGGTTTCCCATGGCCAGAGGAGTAGAAGCAGGCATGAGGAGAGCTTGAAAGCTCTTCCCTGAAGTTCTGGGTAAGTAACTGTGGCTAAAGGTTTTGAGACTGTGTGCGGGAGGGGTTTCCAGGAAGAGGAAAGGTCGGAGATGCCAAAGGCGCAATGCATCTGCTCTGCTGCATGTCAGGCTACTGAGTAATCGGGGTGGGCAGATCAACACAGGGTGACCTGTGTTTGCTGGGACGAGTGTCCTGGGATACTGCACAGCAACAAGAGCCCTTGGGAAGAGCTAGTTTTATTTTAACCTTGTCCCTTTGAGAAGGAGGATGGCCTGGTCTGACTGGGAGAGTGACGTACAGAATCAGTGAGCCCTGACAGGCAGCGCTGATCTCTGGGGCTGCACCCATCTCCCTCTGGGTCCCTACAACTTGCCCCTCTGCTCTCCACCCCGTGACACTGCTCCTCCACAGCATGACTAGATGCAGAGTCCAGAGCCCAGGTAGATGGTGCTCTGCAGGACGTAAGGCTTTACAATATCATAAATCCTTGTAGGAGTTCTCTTACGTTCTGGGATACTTTGGAGGCTGGGGGTTGTGTGTCCTGCATGAGCTGAGATGTTCAGCAGCACATCCTCCCGAGGGCAGGGACTGCAATGGCCCCTGCTCAGATGGTGTGTGGATGTGGGTTTTGCTTCTTCCTGGGGTTGAGTCCCAGCAAAGAGCAAGCATCAATGCTGCCATAGGTGTTGGAGGCTTCTGGGCGCAGCATAACCCTTGGCTCTTGGGCTCTGGGATCGGGATGTTTGGGTGATGCAGGGAAATGCCCTTTCGTGGTTCCAGCTCCCGTGGCCTGAGCTCACGACAGATCAACTGCCTGAAAGAAGAACATCTTTGTTGTCTTTGAAGTCAACTCTATCCTGTTCTGGAAGCAACAGGTTCCTGGAGTGGGAATGGTTGAGAAATGATTACTAACCTTGGCATGAGCTAAAGCAAGTGGCCTGGGGAGGTGAGGGTTGTCGAGCCGTGTGCCGGGCTGGGCAGGCCTGGGGTGCTGCCGTCACTCGCCCTCTGCTCGCTTGGTGACAGGAGCAGGTGCCTTGTTTGTGTCTCTCAGCAGCCCCAAAACAAGGCAGAGGAATGTGTGGCATGAGGTGCTGACCCAGAGCTCCAGCAAGGTGAGTCAGTTGTTCTCGGGGTTAAAGAAATGCCTGAAACCCTTGGAGAAAAGCCCCAGAAGCCACTGTGGTATATACCTTTATTAACATCCCCACTTCTCCTAGCCAGAAATAGGTAAAGAAGAGGGGGTTGGGGAGGGGAAGATGGGACTTGGGGTTTATTTAAGCTGTGTGACATGTCAGGCCACCTCTGGCACCAGGGAGCTCATGCATTTTACTGTGTTGTCTTGCTCACTGCTTCCTTCAGCATCTCCATTGTTCTTACGGTTCTCATGAGTTTTGCTTTAATTCTAATTATTTCCTTCTCTAAGGTGTCCATGTGCCTGAGCAGCCTGGAACACAAGCGCAGGAAGAGGTTGAGGTGGTGCTACTGTCACCCCTGTGCTGGTGACCTTCCTATTTGCTGCCAAGGGCCAAGTCCTGACGCAGCCCCTGTCCCCTCCCTGGGCAGCCACGGGGAGATCTGCTGGAAGAGTTCCCACATTAGTGTTTGACTAATGTCCTTACAGGCTGCTCTGCCCAATTCTTTTGCCGCCTCCTTCTCTCCCCAAGAGCAGCTGTTTGTTGTCAGCCAGTGTAAGAGCACTTAAAGTATCTTAAAATCACTGACTTGGGGTTGTCGCTTTGGGGGGTTTCAGCCAGGGGTGCAGCTGCCTGGGGGAGGGAACAAGACAAGAACAGACTCCCATGCACACTTACTGCTGGAATTCTGCAGTGGTGACGTAGCTCTGGGCTGTGGTGGCATCCTCAGCAGGTGAATAGTTCCAAGTCAGTAGCTTTGATGGCGTCACATGGCTCTATTCCACACCAGAGGGGTTAAAAACATTAAAAAAAAACCCTACCACAGTAAAAGCCAGTGTGGCTCCTGGGACATCTGTAACATGGTCACTCATGTGGGGCTGGCGGTTGGGGGTGGGATGTGCATGAGGAAAAGATGATAAATGGAGCTTTGGGGAGAAAAGTGCTCTCCTCCATCTGAAAGTAGAGTCCCTTCCAAAACCACAGGGTATAGGGATGCACATTCCTTTTCTGGGTTGACAGATTGCAAGCACTGTCTGTGGCAGAGCTTACAGCTAGCCAGGGGCTCTTCCCTCTCTTGTAAAAGTGATTTTGAAAATACAGTTTAGAAGTACCTGCACTGGCTTACCCCAGGTATGGGGCTACTGAAGACTGCTGGCAATCTTTTTGTAAAGCAAGAAAAAGCTACAGTAATCTTTCCTCTTGCTGTAGATACAGCCTATGACCCAATAGATTGCTCTGACTCGTTTAATTTCCATACACCCATTTCTGTTTAGTGTTTGGGCAAATGCCCAGCTCACGACTTCATAAACCAGTTGAGGACGTGCTGCCCTCACCCTACTGCCAGCTCCTGCCTGAGCAAGCTTTCAGTTGAAACTTTGGGCATAATTAGTGATTATTTTCATTTCTAGGTCTAGCTTTTGCTATTCCTGATGCTAAAAATAGCATCCTGCAGAGAACTAGCTTTTGTAAGTAACAGTGGGGGACAACCAGGACTCCTTGTGTATTATTCCACTTCTGGAAGATATTCAGGGGTTTCTAAGAATGTGGGAAAGAATGAAGCCCACCTTTTTGTCAGCGTTGTGTCTATTGGAAAGCTGAGGAGCATCCTTTCTTCTGACAGCTGAAAATCCCTTTCTTATTATTGACACACATGAGGAGAGACAGAAGTGCTGTGAGAACAGGTCAGTGCTCAGCCCTGGGGGTAACAGCAAGTGCTCCTACCTTCCCAAGCTCTTATCCGCTGTCCCTCTGTCCGGCTCTGGTTTCTTCAACTTGAGATTCACAAGGGCCTTCTTGCAGCTCTGAGCAGAGACAGGGAGAGTTGGGATTGTGAACTGGCTCGTGTTTAACCAGCAGTGCTTTTGCACAAGGGCTCGAACACAAGCAAGGGTTGAACCATCAGCACAGTGGCCTGGCAATTAAACAACCCTCACCAGCCTACTGCTTTGTGTGCTCCCTCAGCTCAGAGACCTCACCCTGCTGCATCTCGACTTTGTCATGAGATCCCTGAAGGTCATGACCAACCAAATCCCCTACGAGTTTCTGGTTTGGGGCATATTCAGTTTAATCTTGCTGTCGCCTGGGATAAGCAGGGGAATGAGCCTGTCTGGGGGAATCTAAGCTGTGCTGTTGCTGACCAGAATAGCTGCGTCCTGGCCAGGGTCTCCTCCTTCTCCATCATGAAAGCTTGGCAGAGGTGATGAACCTGGTGTCTCTGCCACATGTAAAATCCCACAGGAGAGTTTCAGGTGGAGAAGCTGCCAGCCCTCTGCAGAGAGACCAGGGCAGGCCAGAGTCTGACTGCCCAGGTCTCATCCCACGCTTGTCTCAACCTTATTTCTCTCACTGGTGATGCTGGATTCCCCAGCTCGAGTCAGGTTTCCAGGCAGAGGTAGTGACTGACTCATCCCAGCAACAGAGCTGTGTGATCTCTGGGCTTCTCTGTGCCCGTTTGGGGGGAAAGGAGGAGCTTCTAATTTCAGGTTGAACTGAAAAGTTATGGAAAGATTTCCTCTCCCTTTTGTACTCGTTTCTGGCACAGAAAATGGTGCAAACTCCGTGGTGTTTTAAAGGTAAACATTTCTACTTGTCTTGTCTTCCCATGCGGTGATCTTTAGTTGCTCAGTCTGGAAGCCCAGCAACAGAAAGCTCTGAAGAAAGCTGGTGACAGGATGGATCACGAACCAGGTTGGCCTTAAATACTGCTTTTTAAAGGGTGTAGTAAAGGCAGTAAGGAGCCTCCCTAACTCATAGGCTACTCTTCCTGTTAGGAGGTGCTGTGGGTCTGATGGAAGGATGTCTGTCTATCTGTCAAATGCTTATTTAAAGTGAAAAATTAAATACTGGGTGTTCTTAAATGGTTATGGCCCAGGCTCTCTGCTAGTGACATAGCTTGGAATTCTCCCTCTTACCTTGAATTAACTGAGGTGTTTACTTACCTGACTGAAGAATTTTCTGATCTGAAGCTCCTGACTGGGTGTCACTTCAAAGTCTGCTTTGACTTCTGAATAGGTGTCATTTATAATAGCCAAAAATATGTTCTGCACAGGAAGGATGCAGTTAGATATGGAAACCACGTTTCTCTTGTGCTGGGTCTGTTGTTTTGGGGCTGTTCCATGTTAGGGCTTGTAGCTAATGGAGCTGAAGAGCTTCACTGGGTGTAGGTGTGTTCCTATTTGGTAATCTTAGGGGATTAAGGAATATTTTTGGGAGACAAATCACTTTGGCTAAAAGGCCCAGTTCCTTGGAGCTAAGGAATTTCTGTCTTGTAGATTTTTTTCAGGTGATGTTTCAGTCTGAAGTAATTAATGACAACATCAGTCTAACTGATAAACAAGCCCACCAAAGTCTCCATACCCTTCCTACCTGACAAGACTGACATTAGGTGGTTTGCAAGAGCATCCTATTAAGTTTTCAGAAATTAAAACCTCAAGTAACGGGCAGTATAGAATCACAGCATGTGTGAGGTTGGAAGGGACCTTTAAAAGCCATCTAGTCCAACCCACTAGTGCAGTAATTGGGGATATTGTCACTAATCAGGTTGCTCAGAGCCCCATCAATCCTGACCTTGAATATCTCCAGGGATGGGGCCTCCACCACCAATCTGGGCAACCTGTGCCAGTGATCTACCACCCTCATATTGAAGAACTTTTTCCTCATATCCAATCTAAATGTCCCCCTTTCTGAGTTTAAAACCATCCCCCCCTTGTCCTAACAGTAGAGTGAGAGGCACAACCTGCTTGTTTTGTGGTGCCAAAGCCCCTTGTGTGGCTGCTTGGTGGAAGGGGGAGCTGTGAAATGCCCTGCCTTGATGGGCAAAAACCTCCTGTAGAAGAGTTGGGACTGTTTCTCTGCCCAGGTGTACTGAGGAGCAGCCAGGGCAAGCCCCCTGTGACCCTGGGGCAAAGCCCGCTTGTCTCAGAGCTCTGTACAACAGTTCTTCTCTCCTACTTATGCAAAAGGATACAGTTTTTTAAGGTGATACCTACCAGCAATATGAAGAACACAAAGAACACAAAAGTCACAAAGTAAATAGGTCCAAGGATTCTGTTTGCTGTTTTTATGGCTTCAAAATTAAAATCTCCCAGCACAATACAAAACTGTGTAAAGCTGGGGGTAAAAACACCAAGAATGAGGTTGACTGGCTTCTCCTAAGGACAAGTATTGTAAGCATTATTTAAAAAACAAATACCAAGCCCCAAAAAGCCATAAAGCACTAGATACAACCCAGGTGGATTCACCATTATCTTAGTCCCAGGAGCCAGTGTAATCCTGCAAGGGTAAAGTGGGTGTTTGGCATATACTGAAGAAATTGAAAGTACAAAGGAATTTTTAAATGGCTTGAGTGAGAGAATACTTTTGTACTGGGTTTGGTTTGGTTTTAAATTATTCTCCTTCTGTTCTAGCTTTGTGGCCCCTTATCCTCTGTGGTACAGAAGGCACTTGAAGTGTGGGTCCCTATGTCCTTCTAGGGGATTGTATTCCTATTCCTTCTCTCTATCACTTAGAACTCTCTCACATCCAAGTGCATCCAAAATGAGCTGCTTGTCTCTTTTAGAAGTGTGTTAATTTTCCATGAAAAGCCACTTTCAAACAATCTGGCACGCTAAAGGGTTCTCTCAAGTGGTAAGAAACATAGCTATGGGCTAAAAATGCACACTGTGGGTGACAGGTTAGGGTTGTTACCAGGTGCAAGGACCAGCCAAACCAGTGCCAGCCAGTGTCTGGAACTGATCTGGTGGTGTTGCTACAGTGAGGGGCTGAACAAAGTCTGGGGAAGAAAGAACAGGGTGCCTGGTTACGGGAGGAAAGCTCCTCCCCCTGTCCAAGGGACAAACAGCTCCACTGGGTGAACTTCTGAGCTTCCCCTGTAGCCTTCCCTCAACTCTTAAACGTACAGGTCACCTCTCTTGAAGACATGGAGGCTTTTGTAAACAGATTGTAGGGCCAACAAAACTGGGGTTTACTTTGTGAAATAACCCAAAGTGTTAGGAGACCTGTACTCTTGAGTTCTACTTAGCAGAAACTGGTCTGCACCAGCACCAGCTGTGGGTTTTCTATCAAAAAGTTTAGAAAGCAGCATACATGCAGTTTTGGAGAGAGGAAAACTCTTCAACTTTCGCTCCAAAGACCAGGTAGCCTAGCTGGGCATAGGCAAAGAAAATGATGAAGAACATGATGGCAAATCCAAGGATATCTTTGGCACAGCGAGATAAAGTGGAGGACAGCTGCATCATGGTTTTGTTAAAGCTTATGTATTTAAATACCTGCAAGAGAACAGAACAGATTGTTGTTGGGGGAAAGTCAATATGTTGCAACTTTCTAACAGTTTCTGGAAAATTATCTGTAATCATAATTTACAGGTTAAGTCTTAACTAGAAATAAGTTGCATGGTATGTGTCTGTAAGGAGAACTAGGATTGGGTGTGTTTCTGGAGAAGATGAGTATTCTGCAAGGCAAATATGCTTCTGTGCTAAAGCTGAGAGCGTGTGGACGGGGCTTTGGGTACTGGTGTGTGTAACTGGCTCTCCCTGGTCAAGGGGACTGCAAGCTGTGACACCCTCCTGTATCTGATTCCCTGATGGGCTGAGTTGGTAAGGAGCTCCCTTAGCTTGGGTCTGAAACAAGGCCTGGGCAAAAGCCTTGTTTAACAACAGTCATTAATTAGAAACCCAGTTGTGCTATGAAGTAATCTGAAGGGAAGCTAATGCAGGGGAACATGCAGCAGTAGGGAATGGATGCAATGAGGAAGACTCTGCACAGAACTGGTTAAGAGCCAGCTCTCCCAAACAGCTGCTCCCCTGGCCTGGGTCTGGGAGGGGGAGGAAGGCCAAAAGCCTGTTTATTTTGAAAGGATGTGACCTTTCATGACAGCTTATGCTCAGGTACTTGGGGCATGGCTTAAGCATCATCTCTCCTGGCAGATGTGAACATCTGCCCTGCCTGTTTCACAGCCACTTTGTGCTGGGAGTTCTACCTCAGGAGAGTGGGCCTCACATCAGGCAAAGCTCTGGGGAGTTGGAGCCGGTTGCTGGGAACACCAAGGCCACCCAAACCCAAGGCACTGACAGCTGGGTACAGGGGAAGGGGGCAGGCCCCTGCCAGGATCTGGTAGACATGGAGCAGCAGCATGCAAACACACAGGACTGGTTTGGCCTCGTTAGGAACAGCAGGAGCCCTAATTGTGGAGAAGTTTGCTTCTCTAGCCAGAGATCAGCAAATCTATTTGCAAGTAAGAAAGGAATTAAAGGTGGGTGAGCACAAAGCCACTTCTAAATCAAATTCAGACACATTCTGCCTTCCTCAGCAATTAAAAAGTAGCTACTGTTACCATAACTTTTGGCTTCAGAAGCTGTGGAAGGCTTCACCTGTTACAGCCATGCCATCTGTACAGGGCAGGCTGTGACCTGGAGAATATTGGGGCTAGGAAAAGTTTGAGGTGGCTGCTTGGCCATGGTAGTTTCCCAGCTGCTCCAATGAAGATAGCTGCTCTCATGCAAAATCTTTTTTAGATGGGCCACACAAATTCCAAGCCCGTGTTTGTGAGCAGGAGGGAATTTTAAACTCTTCTGAAATCTTAAAAGCAAAATTTTCCCTTTTAGCCCCACTTTTGCAGCTCACTCATGGAAAGCTGAAAGAGAACATTTGTGCTATGCTTAGAGACATCATGCTCCTCAAGGAGGAAAAAAAAGGGAATAAGAGCAAATACCTTTATCCAAGCAAAGAAGATGTTGACAGCAATCATGTTGTTGTAAAGGACTTGCCAGTATGCAAGGAAATAGAAGTCTGGATACACAGTGGCATCAGACAGCAGCTCTTTCAACAGCAGGGACACCTTTACAGTGCGGTAGGCATTGAAGGCAATGGCAAGGAGGGATGTCTGAAGGAAAGCAGAAACCAGTGAAACCAGAGTCTGGCTACCTGCCCTGCCTTCAGGCTTGTCAACTTGCACAGGAAAAAGACTGTCTTGATTTCAAAAGGCTCCTGGTAAGAGTTGAACCTGAGCTTTCTAGGTGCTTGGTCGTAAATTGTATATAGGAGACTTGATTTGTAATTGTACTGTGGTAACTCTGGGCTTGTGCTATGTAAGGTGCTGCATACATTCTCATCTTACTGTGTCAGCACTGCTACATGCTAGTGCTTCCTTGCTCTGTGAAGATGAAGGCTAAAGGCGGATAATGAGTAGGAAGGACGTGGAGCCAGAGCACACTGACAGCAAGGCTAGTCAAGGTAGAGTTCAAAGGTGTTAGTCAAGCTAGAGTTCAAGGGTGCTGAGCCATGGTGGGCCATGTAGCCCCTTCAGCGTAGAGCAGTGGGGGACTGACTTGAACCAGACACAGATTTGGTGTGGTCTGGCTCTTTGGGTGTTCACCTAGTGCTAACCTAGGCAAGAAAGCACAGGAAAGTCCAGGGTAGCTCACCACCACCAGCAGCAACTCCAGACAGTTCCAGGTACTTGTGAAATATGCCTTTTTCAGTTTTACTATTTTTCTAACTTCCTGGATTGCGAATGTGATGATGAAGAGGCAAAAGACAGCTTCACAGGAAGCCAGGAAGTAATCAGAAGAGGTGACGTATCTGAGGAGCTTCACAGAGTAGGTATGTGAGGAGGTGATAGCACCCCCGGTAGCAGGGAACTCTACCACCAACCTGAAAGAAATTGGGGACTGCTGTTAGTTACCATCCTTTTAAATCATCTCAGCCCTTCATTTTCTAATGTTACGACATCAAAAATATCTTACTGGCACTCCTACATCCGTAAGAACTTCTCCTAAGGGTTACACTATGTTCCCCATGAAAGAGAGTCCTGCATGGTAGGGGAGGTTGAGGAGAAAACAAGGAGCTCTTGAGGTACCCAAGGTATGGTGATTGGTTAGCAGCTTCTAAAGAAACCATGTCTCAGAAGAGCAAAGGTTCACTCTGCTCTGAATCTTTTCCCTCCATTAGCTGACAACAATAATCCCACCTCTGACCTTGCAAAAGATGTGAAATCTGTTCTAGCTGACAGCAGCAGCCAGCTGTACAGACCAGACACCCTTACCCAAAAAGAGAAAGGAAGGATCTGAGTTGCTCCCTGTACTGAGTGTCTGCATTTCTGACCAATCACTGTCTTGCCAGCTGCTACTTGAGAAACACGGCTGCTGATGCCTGACGTGACCAGCCCTCCCTCCTGCCCTTATGGAAGCGTCACAGCTCAGTAAACTGGATTTCACACATAATAAAGGTTTCTTTAAGAACTCACCTGATTACACAGAAGAGGTTTATGTTTGCATTATATGTAGAGAAGTCAGTAAACACAGCCCTGGTTCCTCTAGTGAGCCAGTTGTTCTCCCTGAGAAACTCCAACTTCTCCGCGCTCTTCTGCTTCGATTTAGGTAAGGTGAACACATACCCGCCACTGCTGTAGAAGCCCATCGACCCCCAGTACCATGGGGATAACGAGGAGGCTGAGGTGTATTTCCACCTGTTGGGAATGGGAAAACAAAGCAGCACAGCTTATGGAAACTGGACTGAAGTAAGCTTTAACGTTCATTGTGTACAATCCTGGTTAGTTCCTGTGGTGTTCTGCATCCGCAGCTGACCGTTTAAGCCAGACCTTTAAATGACACTTTTTCTTTACATGAAGTACACACAAGACAACGCAGCCCTAAGACATTCCCATTTCTTTCATTTAGCTACTCGGTGCCTTCACAAAATAGCAGTAACTTAGGAATCTGTATTTCACCCAACATGGGCCAGTTTATTACCTTAAAACCTTCATGGGTAAACGGAGTCTCTCTGTCTTACATAATTCGTTGTCATTGGAGCATGTTCACATGCTCTTTCGTTGTGCCAAATCAATGCTAGCTGAGGTGTGCAAAGCAGGCTTTTGGGCTCCCTTTCCAGAGCGTTTTAGCATGATCCCAATTTATAAACATGTGACTTAAATTCAGGACTCGTATAATTGAGTGTTTCTCTGGAGATGCTGGTGGAGATAGGCCCACTAACACGTGCTTCTGCTGAACTGGGCTTGGTGTTTCCAGTTCTTCCTGTTTCTCTGCTATAGATTTCCCATGCCAGATTCCCTCCTATAACGTTGGCACAAAACCAAATCGATGGTTTATCTCAACGTACACAAGAGAGAAACTCAGCTCATTGCACGTGTGGTTGCTACTAGCTGAAGGATACTGGCATTAAGGATTTGGTTAAGTTCTCAAAACCATTTCTGTGCTGAAGTAGGGTGACTTACTCAGAGTCATTCATTAGACCGAAGTCAGCCGTGTCTTCAGCTTGGTAACGGTATTCACTGTAACAGCCTTCTAGGAGACTTTGGAAATAGGGGTAGATGGAGCACGTGTTGTTGCGTACTTTCAGCTGGCGAATCTGGGCTACTCCTAAGAGCAAGTTCTCATAGTAAATATGGCTGTCGTTGTTCTGGAGGGTCTCTGTCATGTTGCTGTACCATTTGTCCCAGAAGAGCCCATCCAACAGGGGACCTTCTGCAAACTATGCGTATGAGTCAGGTTAAAGGTTCAGAATAAGGTTAAAATACCTGTTACCCCCCTTCTTAGCATATAAATCTCTACAGTGTTCTCAGGTTACTTATACCTACAGAGCCTAAGCTAGAATAGAAACAATTCCCACCTATATATACTGACTTAGAAACCCACTTAATGTGTTTTAGCTACGAGTCATTTCTATTCCATATGCAATTCCATCAGAGACAGGTAATGGATTATTCAGGGTAAAACTCAAACATCTGTTCGGGGTTTCACTGAAGAATTCTGCTGAATCCTAAACAAGTATGTTTAAACACAACTGTTAGATGTTAAGAAATCTTGCTGGTTATTTTAATCTCTGAAGATCTGTTTTAGGATACATTTCTGACTGTCTTTTTAGACATCTGAAAGAAGAAATACTTGTTTTTGAAGGCAGGAAGAAAAGTCCCTAAGTCACTCTTTTTCTGGATGTTTCTTAGATGCAGATAAAGAGCACTAAGCTTGGGGAGAACATTATTCTGAGTACAAAACATCACCCCGTGGTTTGGCACCATCTGAGCATGTGTTGCAACCACCTCTAGCACATCAGCACACAACTGTATAGCAAGGCCTCACTATTTCATAGACTGGAAGTAACAGACACCATGGTAAGGGGGAGTACAGTTAGAATTGGGCATTTCCATTTTTAAGGGAGACTAGGATGGAAACTTTTGCCTTCTGTTGTCAGCTGGGCAATGCTGGATATTTTGGGAAGTCCTTCACCTAGTAGTTGAAAACAGAGATAGGTGTTTTGTAGCTGTCACTGAACTATGAGGTCACGTAACAGTAAACCAGGTGAATGGAGATGGTACATTTTCCTGGCTGCCCCAGGGGGAATCATGAATATATATTAGCACCTGGAAAGCATGTAAACCCAAAATCTTTCTGGCTTTATTGAAGCTCCCTTCAGACCAAGCCAAATATTGAGAATATGATGCAGCAAGTAACCGGCCTCTTGTTTTTCTTGACTGATTATTCAGCAGTGACAGTATTAGTGTTTGTACCCAGAATTTCTCCAAATGCAGTTTATGGAGTAATTTGCCTTTCTTCAGCTGAAAAGTACGACATCTAGCACGTGGCTTTTAGAACTACACACCTGTACTGCTCTGAATTAACACGGGGAGCTTCTTCCCTTCTTTGTTCCCCAAGAAAACATATTTGCAATGAAAGCCTTACCCTCCAGAAATCAGCTCTGCTCCTGATGCCCTGGAACCCACTCCCCGCATACTCCGGGTAGGGGTCCAGGAAAAGACGGGCCATGACCTTGTTCAGGTGGTACATCTCCGAGTTCACCCTGCCAAACGTCACTGGAAAGAAGGGGCAGAGAGAAGGGGTGCTCGCAGGCTTGACATGAGGGGGATGGCAGGGTCTACAACCCTGCTTCTCTGCTTCAGTTTTTGTTCAGTTGTGCTACTAGAACAGCGCAGTTAGAGCACGTTTAACTGGTGTGAGGCTTTTGGGTGGAAGACGGGTGGAGCGGGGAGCAAACACGGGCAGCGGTACAGCTCGGGCGCTCGTTACCTGCCCACCTTGGGTGCTCCATGACTTACGTATACAGAGGTCTGTCAGGAAAACGATGTAGATGACCAGCTCCCGCAGGGTCGCTTTCATTTCCTTCTCACTGCTGCAACTGACACCGTGGTTCGCGGCACCTGGTCGGGGACAGGGAGGAGGGGAGTTAGAGGACCCTCCGTGCCCGGCGGGCCCCGCAGCTCACTCCCCTCCCGCGGTAGCGGCGGCAGAGGGTAGCCCGGGCGGGGGCCAGCCCTGAGGGGCGAGGGGCCGCCTCCCGCACCGCGGACGCTGCTCAGCTCCTCGTCCTCCGCCAGCGATGCTGCCGACGGTTCCATGACGGCTCCAGCTGCTGCCCCGTTTGAATCCTAACGGGCGGTGCGGCCTCTCCCCTGCCTCGGGCCGGTTCCTCTCAACCGCCTGCGGGAGGGCTCGGGCTGGCGAGGGAGACCGGGGCGGCCTCCGCCTGCCCTTCGCTACCGTGTTGTTATCCTGGGTTTATATCTGCCAGCGGCGTCCCGAGGGCATGTCCCCGCAAAACCCCGCAGCGCACCCGGGTCCCGCTCCCGTGCTGGCAGCCGTTCCTTCGGGGGGGTGGGCGGTGGGGGCGAGAGGGAATTAGACCACGACTTGCAGTCTCTGGTTGCCCCCAGGCTAAATCCAGGCAATTAGGAACTCCCCTTTGGCTGTGAGGAGCAGCAGGGAACGCGGGATGTTTAAACGCGTGTTCCTGCAGTCGCTGGGACCGCAGGGGCTGCTGGCACCAACGCTCAGCGTTAACACCGCACCTCTGCCCAAGCATCTTTATGGTCAAAAAGCATATGGGCAAACTGGGTATCTGCATTCCATCAGCTCAACCCCACTGAGAGTGCAGCACGGGGAGTTGTTCCAGTGTGTTTCATTGCTTGGGCGGCCCAGAGAAGCTGCAGGATTTTGTTAGGAGTTTCATAGTGTCGTGCAGATCAGATTTGGGGGGTTTATTTAATGACACACCGGTGTGGTGTGAAGCCAGGACCTCATTCCATTCTGGGTGATGCTCATGGGTTTGCTGACCGGCAGCTTTTAAGTGTTACTGTGATGTCTTGAGGTCCCTTCCAACCCCTACAGTTCTGTACCCCCGGGATGAGTTCAGGCTGGTCCCACCTTCACAGATTTTCCTGTAACAACAGCAGTTGACAGCTCTTCAGAGCTTAGGTTTGCTGGAGTTTGGCAAAATCAGGTTTTGTGGTATTTATTATCATTTCAAGCGAGGTGGTTGTGAACAGCAGCACACAAACCATGGCGATGATTCAAAGCAGCAGCCTGTTGAGAACCCCCAGACAGAAAAGTCACAGGCACACCTTGGTTAAAGGGGTGAGGAGGGAAAACACCCTACCCTTATCATTTCATACAGCGCAGCTTTTGGGTGGAAACGTATTGATGATGCCTCACCAATGTGTTTTATTGTTAAGGGAATGTCAGCATCTAGCTTATGGTAAATAATTTAGACTTATCAGATGACAAGCAGTGGGGGGAACAGGCAGGGGAAGGGACCATAGTAGGGTAAGAACCCACCTTTGCCAGGCTGCAGCTGATGCCAGACAGCCATAGCTGGTTTTAACAGATCAAGGAAGAGTCACAGCCAACATTGAATATTTAATATTTTATTTGTCTCTAACTTATTCTCATAAAAACACTCTAGGCTATTTGGTTTTAGTATTCAGACAGTACAGACTTCTGATATTATCGAGAGTGATGTTAGAGAAGCAGTACAAACCAATCTACCTTAGCATGTAGCCAGGTGCAGGTGGAACCCAAACCACCCCACACTTGTAAAAACTAATTGGCCTGCTTTCTTAGGCTTTGTAGTTAAAATATATAATACTCAGTAAATGGTTATATTCACCAACCCATATAAATAAAACCTAACATGGTAAAATGGGAACAGCTGAATGTGCAAGGGTCAAAGTAAAAATACATAGATAGGTATTTTGCTAATTAGAGCAATCACCAGTTAACTGCATCTATGCTGTAATTGTCTCTTATAGGTGTGAGTTTTCCTCTTCATGTCCAGTTAAAGTTCATCGCTTTCATACAGTCCAGACTGCTCAGCCAAACGCTGAAACTCTCCCTCTGGTGAGAAAGCTTGTTTCACGTCCAGTCCTCTTCCATTAAGTGCCAAATACTTGCTAAAAGTTGGTCGAACCCGTAGCTGCTTTGGGGCTGGAACTGGCTTGTTTGCATGTGCTGGAAGAGAGAAAAAAAGTCTCTTTCAGTGTCTTCTCAGGCTGTGGAAAGCCCCCCAGAGCAACCCAATTGCTTTTTATCTTGCAACATAAACCAGCAAACCCTTAGGAAGAATTCAACAGACAAGCCTGTGTCTCAGGCACCAGAGACTTATATTCACCCTTCTTCTCAGTAGCAATCAAATTGTAGCCTTTTAACAGTGGAGACAGCAGATGTAGGACACATCCCAGTGTCTTGGTACTAACCAGAAGTTTTTCCTGGCATAGTTACTGTTTGTCTAGTTCTGCATTTGTGGAAAGAAGTCTTCCCAGCAATCTAAGCTTTGTTAGGTTAATTGTGAGAGTCTGTTTTGAATGCAAGTTCAGTTGTGACACTGATGTGGTACTTACTTGCAACCTCCAGCCTGGCATGGCATGTGGCAACACCTGCTCCATTGACAGCAGATACGGTGTACCAGCCAGCATCTTGCTTGTTTGCATTATGAATCAGGAGGCAAATCCTTCCAGTATTGTCATGTAACAAGCTGAAAAATGAAGGTGTATGTGTGTAAGTGCTTGGAGGGGGCAGGAGAGAAGACACTGAAATCAGTCAGTTGACATGCTGAGCATCTGAGAGAGCCTCAGGACAATTCTTGCAGGGCACTGCAAACTATTTAGCTATAAACTCTGCATTTGTGTTACAAGCCACCAGTGAGTCACATCGTGATACCAATTCAGGTGGCATCAAGTAGCCCCATCGTCTTGGAGCACGATGCATGCATTGTGTGTTTCAGTCATAAAGCCACGCTTCTCCCTGGGCCTTGGGCCTGCTGCTAGAACTCAGACCAGTTTCTGGGTGCACTTTGCTCCCTGTGCCCTTAACACAAAACTGAGCATCATCCCTGTCCAGCACAAGGGCCTGGTCACCCTGTGCCATAAACGAGGGGCGGATCCGACTTTCCATCTTTTGCTTTTAGAAACCAGCTAATTAAAATTTGTCTTAGCAAGTCCTGGCTATTGTTTCCTAACACACCAATGGCCAACTCATTAGTAGGATACCTTATTCGGTCTGTATTATATTGTACCATTTCGTTGTTTCTTTTCCAGTAAATCCGGGGTGTTGGGATAGCAGAGATCTGGCACTCGAGTCTGGCTGTATCTCCTTCAAAAACCTTTTTGCTCTGTGGCTTGAAGATGAAAGTTGGAGCTGTGTGATGTTCTTTTGCTAAATTAAAGATGGGAGATAAGGAGGAGTTACTGTTAAGTATGGGACCCTAACATCAGGCTTGGTTTTTTTAAGATTTCAGAATGCTAAATTCAGGAGGGCACATGTTCCTTACTGCAACTCCTTGGCCTAGAGGCAATTCCCATGACCATAAGGGTGTACTAGACACAACCCACTTCAGGAGGAGAGCCAATTCACATATGTTAGTAAATCAGGGAGATTAATCAAATCCCATATTCTGGACATCCCACTACAACTAAGTATCCTGCCAGAAGTGCTTTGGAGAAATATGGCATCCCAGATACATATATTAAAATAGTCTTGGAAAGGGTGAGGTGTTATCGTTTGAGCCCGAATATCTGCAGATCTATTTCTGCTTCATGATTGTTTTATGTCCCAAACACATGGAGGAAGACATTAAATTATTGAGATTTCCATGCATGGCCAGTTAATTGTCAGGCCTCTCAGTCTTACCAATTACTTCCACTTTTACTGCGAAAGATGCTTCTCCTGCACGGTTGACAGCCACGCATTCGTATGTCCCTGCATCAGATGACTTGACTGCTTCAAAAATGAATGA
This sequence comes from Zapornia atra, assembly GCA_013400835.1. Taxonomy (NCBI): domain Eukaryota; kingdom Metazoa; phylum Chordata; class Aves; order Gruiformes; family Rallidae; genus Zapornia; species Zapornia atra. Next base: position 56,470 of record VZTU01022400.1, read on the forward strand.
GTGGAATCCCTTTTCTGACACTATCATTTTATGGAACTGATCTTGATGAACCATCCTTCCATTCTGATACCACATCACGTCTGGAGTTGGCAGCCCACTAACCTGTGAAGGAGAAGAAAGCAGTGAAGAGTTAAACAGCTTTAAGGTGATAGAAGCCCTGCAGTGTTACAAGAGGTTTCATGCCAATAGATGATCAAATCATGATCCTACTGCAAAATTTTAGTCTTGCCTACTTTAGAATATTAACAAGGTGCTGCACAGGGAGAAAGGCTCATGAAGTGCCACGGAGAGATGAGCTTTAGCTACAAGACAGCAGATGCTGTTCCTGCAAACCCCTGTTTTTCCCATCCTGTGAGGTAGTTTGGATTAGGCTGAAGATACTCCTCATGGGTTCCCAGAGAGGGAAAACTCACCCTTTTAATCCCACAGCTATTGTTTTGTATTTTATGTCAATAAGCTGTCCTGCAGACAAGCTCCAGGTTGTCTGTGACATTCAGAAGTTAAACAATTTGCAGCCAAATGGTGAAAGGTCATGTCAAGTCTGGCAAGAGTTTACTTCAGAAAAATGGATTGGAAACCATTAGAAAAAAACCCCAAACAAACCAGGCCAAACCACAACCAGCAAACAGCCTTTGCAGTAAAGTTGTGTGTGGAAAAGCTCAGTTCTTTCCTGTGCTAGGGGTGGTATGGCTGGCAGGCAGCTTCAGGGCTTTTGGGTGTTTTGTTTCTTTGCGCTTATGGCATTTCCTTGTCACAGTGTCTGCTCCAGCAAGGACACAGTCACCTTAGGGAGCATTCATTAAAGGCCAACTCATCCTAAACAGGCCATGCAGAGCATTCAGCCTGTGTCCACTGACATTAGCAGTGGTGTCCCAGTGCAAACACAAGTTCACCTCCCAGAATGCATACTTTCAGCAGGGCCTTAATATTTCTTCTAACCAATGAGGTCTGGAAGGTGTTCTGTGCTGGCCCATGTTTACCACAGTGTAGCTCTAGCCGTATTACTATGCAGCTACTTGCATTTACATTTTCCACGGGAAAAGGCTGGAACACTTAGCCATCTCCTATTTCTTGATTTACAGTGCCTGGGGAGAGCCTAAACCATCTGCCATGTGCGCTGGCTTATTCAGTGCAAAGGCACTGCTGCTCAGAGCCCTCTCTTCACACCACACACCCCACAGAGCTAATGGAATTGGAAGGGAAAGGCTGGTATTACTTTGAAGTCGAGCCTGCAGAATCTCCCCTCCTCAATAATGACATCTTCAGGCACTTGTGTAAAACGTGGCTGGAAAAACTTTTCCTGGATTGAGTCATGTCCACGGTCATCTCCTCTTGAGGATGGTCTGCTCCTAAAAAGTGGACAGAAAACAGTTAGTTGGGTAAAAGTTACTGTAGCACAAACAACATTGAGGCATCAACTGCAGCTGGAACCCCTCAACACGTTTAGGAATCCACCCCTTCAGTTCTGGTTGGTCTTTGAGCTGTAAGGCCTGAGTTTGGATCAACCATTTATCTTGCTCAAGTGGTTCAATTCAACACAGACACATAACATATGAAACCTTCATCTTTGGCCTAATATCCAAAACGATTTATGAGAGCAATGTAGGCTGTGTTTCATCATGCTATATTTCATCATTTACATTGATGGACTAGAGCTGTAGCTTCTAGACTATGAAGCATATTTGCCTTAGGTACACAGAGTCTTTAAACCTACAGCATTAGGCTTAGAACTGACTGGGTTAAGATCACCAGCATCAGCAGCCATCCTCAAATGGTAGTGTTTTAGTTGAGGTGAATGAATGTAGTGATTACTACTTTATGAAAGTGCTACATAGCAAAGTAAAACTAACTCTGATGAGAAGCATTTGTAATAAGGCCTTGAAGAGCATCACAGCACAAGTTTAGGCATTACCTTACATGTGTTGTAGGAACCTGCAGCCTGATGTTTTCTGCATTCTGGTGCTTGGGAAGAAGAAGAGGAGAAGTGAGTTAATGTAGAGAGAAAGCTTTATCTAGAAACTGAATGAGAAGCTATTTTAGTTAGTATACTGACTGCTGCTAAAAAGCAAACTGAATACTTGAGAAGTCACCAGGACAAGAGGTAAAGAACCTTGTGTTAGGAGCTAACACACAGCTTTCAGCCTGGCCTTTGCCAGGACAGTAACAAGTACTATTAATAGTACAGGGACAGCTTCTCATCACTCCGCACAGGTGATAGGTGCAGCAGTTTTGTTTGGCACAGAAGCCTTTTGGCCAGCCAATAACCTTTGTTAAGAGGGGAGCAGAACTACTGTCAGTTATCTAAAATGAGAGCTAAGTACAGAGTGTCCTTCTCTATTGCAGGAATAGAAGTGGAATTGCTGGCAAGGGCACTGTATTGTGCCCACTTAAATATGGTACCAATGGCAATGGCCACATGCTGAGCTGGAAAATAGTTTTGTTTCTAGATCACAGCACCAACTAAGCTCACTGACAACTCCACAATCACATGAGTAAATCTGCTAAAGTACCCAGGATTGATTCCCACAAGGAATGTGGATGTTTGGAAAATGCAAGCAGAGTTTATTTCCAGCAATTCATTTTAGCAATGAAGTCAGAGGGAACTCTGCATGGAAGGTTCTGGGGTGTCTGCACAGAGCTGTTACGATGCTTGGTTCTCTGCTCTATAGCCCAGTCCCATGGAACATTTAAACCTGAGTTTAAACTTCAAGCACAGACAGAGTCTTCTGTTCAGGGGAAGCATTATGTGAATGAGGGTTTTGCTGAACTGAGCTCAATCCTGAGTCCAAAGGCTTGTATCTGCTCATTTACACCAGTTCTGTACAATTATTGCTTGCCTTGTGAAATGATGCTGTAGAGATTGAGTTGCTGATAGTTCTCATGCTCTATTATATGGACTGGCTGTGTCCATATAATAGAGGGGGCTGAATAAATCAGTGAGCCCCCATATAACCCAGGGGGCTGAATAAATCAGTGAGTAAAATATTTAAAAATAAGACAGAGCAACAGGAATAAGATCTCCCAAACATAAGCCAGCCCCTCCTTCCAATACTCCTTATTATGCAGCCTTTCACACACCCTGAAAAGCTGTCAGTCATCCTGTTTTGACTGGATGTTTCCTTGTTCACTGCAAAAGATGAGGCTTCCCTTGTGCTCTGACATCCCTAACATCCCCATCTTGCCTGCTGTTGTCGACTATTGTTGAGGAGAAATAGCTCAAATTGCATACTCCTCCCATGCTGTGATCTTAAGTGTCTCTTGCCTTGAAGAGCTTTGCTAACTGCACTTTGGAAGGTGTACACCAGCCTGCTGCTCCCTGCGTGCATGCAGCAGGAGGGGTGTTTTTGTAGGTTGCACAGGTACCCAGGGCCACATTTCCACCAACTTTGATGACAGAATTGCCAAAGGGAGCTCTTAAGTGGCCTGAATAATTGATGAATGATGCCAGTCTCCAACTAAAATGCTTTTGAAAATGGCAGTAGCAATAGATTCTTGTCTGCCAACATATGGGAGCTGCTAAAATAACTGCTCTGCCTTCTCCTAATGATTGCGGGCCCCTGGAAGGGCTAAAACCCACCCAACCCTACCCCAAGGCTCCGACCTCTTGTAGTCAATGTCACTTATGCCAAACAGTGACAGGTGTAAATCTTGCAGTCCTGGTGAAGCCTGAACTCTTAGAGTGGGTACCTGTACCCCTTGGTCTGCTGCTCCCTGCCTGTCGTGGGCAGGGTGGAACGTGCTACACAGCAGCTGTTGTAATTCCTCCCTGGAGAGGTCATTCCTACACATCAGGCCCAGCAAAGGGATGGTGCTTAAATTCCCCCTCCCACCCTGCCCCCGCCACTGCCACTACCTCCCCAGAAAAAAACCACCCCAAACTCCTACTATACAGAGCCCTGCCAGTGAAAGCTGCTCCTTTCCCTCTCCTCCCCTGGCACCAAATAAACCCCATCACTTTGCCCTGTTCAGGTAACCAGCAGGTCACAGCACAATCACCATTGTTCTCCAGAGAGGTCCCCAGTTACCTGTGCGTTCTGCATGGTGTTTTCACTCTGTGCTTCCAACACAGTTGCAGCGTTTACTGGTCCGAGCAGCCTGCGAGCCATCCGTTCTTCATAAGTTAATCTCTTAAAGCAGAGCAGAGAGGAATGCTGGTCAGAAGTCCCTTTACTATTTCAGAGCAGCTTGTGAGAGCACATTAATATGCCACAAATTCAGGGTGTTGTCAACAAAAGTAGCGGCTGAATAGAAACCCCACGCCTGTTCCAGAGGGTTTGCAGTCTGTGATGCCTCCTGAAGTCAGGCTGAATATATACAGCACTGAAATGCATAAAAGATTAAACTGCCTGTTCATCAAAGCCTCTCTAATGCCATCTGTGGCCTTCCACTCCTCCTCTTTCTCCGCTGGGATTATTTATGGGTAACTGATGGCATTATCTCAGAAGCCAGAGTGAGTCCCAGGGTACCTTTCTGTTAGCACTGGGAAAACTTCCCAAGTCATTCAGCTGTGGATTTACTTCAGGAGCTAGAGGCATGATGGATGCTAGCGTCCCCTACTCCCAAAAAAGCAAAAGCCACACCAGAAGCAGACACAGCCAGAGAGGAGCACCACAACCCCTGATAGCACAAGGGAAGCTTACGCCAGCACAGCAGCCACCTTGGGAAAAGCTGTGTGCTTTCTGGAGAGGAGGCAAGGACACATTTTGGACATGTAACAGTAAGCTCCTCCAATATGGGGGTGAATATGAGAGTTTGATTCAAATTCTGTTCATTGGGTTACTTTAGAAGAGTATATTTGCCCCCTTGAGCAACAGAACACTGAACACCTCCCTTCCCAAAGTTTATCTTGGGTTTGGATTTTATGACATGAGGACAAGCTCTGGCTGAATTTCTACTGCATACAGGACGTGTGTGTGGGGACTCCTGGATAGCAAAGGGTCTGGGTAGGCTCATGGGACTTTTCTTTAGAAGAGAGTGAGAGAAAACCTGAGCACTTAATATCCCTGAGGTCGTTCCAGCTCTATCAAGCGTGGCTGAGATTGGCCAGTTGGTTCAGGCGTTGTTGGAGGACAAGGGGAGGAGGACACTGAGTGGGGATTGCATAAGCCTTATTTTTAGCCTGGCTTCCTATGGGAAGAAAAGCTGGCTTGCAGTGACAAGCTTTCTTACAGCAGACAGGACACATTAATATCCTGTTAGCAACACATTAAGCCAGATTTGACCTAAAAGACTTTTTTTCCTTTATTATTTAAAATGATATATAAAACACAAACTCGTTCTCACTGATGGTAATAGAAAAACTCCTTTCTACTTCAGGGGAAAGAAGGTGAAGACTATAAACACTGGGCTTTTACCAGCCTGCCTCCAGCCAGCAGAAACATTCCCACATTAGAGACCTGCTCACTCTAGCTTGCTGTAATGTGCTTCCCTACTGATAAGCAAATTATTCTCCCAAATTTGGATTTTATGGTAGAGGGAATTGCATTTTGTCTGTCTGCAGAATAACTAGGTAGGTACTGAGACTAAGAGACCTTCTTATAGAAGACAGACTTTATGATAAAAGCTCATACATTTTCCTTGATTTCTTTTTATATGAACAACAACAAATCAACTTGTTTTACCCCATGTGGTGATGGTCTCTAGAATGAGCTTTCAGATTATTGGTACTTCTCTAAGTTTCTAATGATTTGGAGTGGTTTGTTAACCCTGGCATTGAAAGCCAGGGTGAAATCATGTCTGGAGAACTGAAGGATTCTCCTTGTGTTTCTGGTTGTCTGTGGATGCAATGTTCAGCAGGATTCCCCAGCAGAGAGTTCAAGTTTGTGCCACAACTCCAAACACATATGTTTCTCCCAACCCTAGCCTTGTTAATTTGACTGCACAAAGACAGCTTGAATGGTGCGTGCTGGCCAAGAAGGTGGGGTAAGAGGGAAAGGCTGTAGCGGCTCACAGCCATCTTGCTGCATCAGATGGCTTTCAGAAGCCAGCACATCCCTTCCTGAAGTCATGGGGGATGCAGACATTCAGTTGTCACAGCTGATGCCCACACACAGACTTACAGCAGCCATCTCTCTTGCCACATATTCAGGCTAGCTTTCATTGTGCATCAGCCACGTGCTGCTGCTCTACTGGGAAGGGCCCTTCTGAGGGCTCAGCTGAACCTGGCCCACCACTACAGTTACTTGCATTCTAGTAGCAAAAATATCTATGAAGAGGGTGTTGGGAAATGAAGAAGTTGGATGTAAATCTCTCAGAGCCACGCTGTTTACACCAGCCCTGAGCCATCATTAAAAATGGAGTCACTGTTGGAAGACGTTTGGATTTTGTTTTGTTGCTTTTTTTACATATCTAACATAAAAAAATTCAGCCACCTCACATTGGAAGAATATTCTGGTTATAAATGGCTCAAAGAACTCTTGCTGGGATCTGTTGAAGTTCTGACTAAAGGTGTTCAGGCAGTGTTGCTCCTGGATTTACTTCTGTTTTCAGCTCAGTTTGGAGGCTCCAGCCTCCGGAGCACTGGAACTAGTCTCTGCATCCCCATTTGCACTAGAAAGAGTCAGAGCAAACTGGTTCTTTAATCAGCAGGTTTCCCTTACCTGGTTGCCATTCTGGAGAAGGTTGTCTTTGCATCGGAGTTTCTTTTCCAAGTCCTGAATGAGGGCTTCTTTTGTACCTCTAATTTCTTGGTCTGATGTCTTCTGCATAGAGTTGATGCTAGCTTGTTTGTTATACATTGGTTGTGAGTAACTACTCAGGCAGGAAGAGAAAACAAAATTATTCCTGTAAGCCTGCTTGACTCTTTGCTACAGCTTCACAGAATGCCCCAAATACACACAAAAAATGTGGATCTGCTGCCTAGGAACTGTGGTTCAAATGAACTGTAAAGCATTTGGGAGATAGACAGGCTAGATGGTGTCATTGAGTATCAAAAACTTGAAGGGCAGCATCATGGACTAGCCAAGTAGTGAGTATCCTCCACAACAGTTTGCTGTGAGTTGCTGGTCAGCATCCCTGCACCCTGCAGTGGGTCCTGCCCTGCCTCATGTGGGTGCAGGAAGGCTAACAGTGTTCTCAGGAGCCAAATGATGTGTTTGTCTGAGAGCAACTTCTCCCTCAAAAGCTGCATTCCTTTACAATTTCAATCATTAAAAGGCCCTGGGATCTGCAAATCCATAGCAAGATCACAAACTAGTTGATTGAGTATGAACAAATAGCTTGTTAGTTGTCCTCTTCTTGGCCCCAGAAAGTGAATTCATATGTTCAGGAGCCAAGCTTGCCCCAGGCTAGGCTGGGTCTTTGGTGCAACCCTCCACATAGCACTGTAATCCACAGTCAGGAGACACAACCAAGGCATGGAATTAAGAGAGTACACCTGATTCTGCAAGGTGCTAGGAAAAGAGGAGCATCCCCCAAAATGGACTGTGAAGGTCTGCTAGAGGTCACAGCACTCTGTGCTGACAGGATCCAACCTGGCTCATTACATGCAGCAGGGACTTGTTTGCTGGGGTGGTGGCCAGCAATTATTCCTACTCAAAACCCTCTTCCTCCTGTCCTGTGGGAATTTGTTCTGCTGATTAGAACAGGGTAGAAGGGCCATAATTCTAGTACATATTCCCAGCACTGCCTGGACTTAATAACTTACCCAAGTTATAACTTAAAAACTTTAATCATTTGCCCAGCAGATTAATAAGTCTCATGTCCCAGTTTGCCCATTTGTAGTGTGATTAGGAAAATAACTCCTCAGCTCCCAGGATGTTGCATTTAAGAGCAGCTTATATGAAAATCCTAGTGAGGCACCAGAGCCCTTTGCTATGAGCACAAACAACCCCACACCACAGAGACAAAGCCCCGTGGTTACTTCAGACGTGTACCTAACCCCTGCATGCTCAAGAAACACCCCTGAGAGCCCCAGCTATCCCTCTCCCTCTTACCTTTGTGCTTCCCACCGCGCTGCGATTCAAAACCAACCCTCCCCAGAAACATTCAGGTTTCCTGAGTACAAACTGACGCTTAAACCTGGATTTATATCCAAGGCAGCAGGACCCCTGCCCCTATCACCTTTCTCATACCCTCTGTTGAGTGTTCGTTGCATGTTCTACCCTGGCTTTCCCCAGGAGCTCCAGCTAGTACTGGCAGGGATACAAGTTGGTGAGAAGGCGAGACCCAGGTCCATCTGAGATCTCACTGACCTTGGGAGATATTTGGCTTGCAGCCCAAAGGCAAAATGATATAATACATATTCAGGAAAGAATTTAGTCTTTGGTCTGAAGGGGTAAAATTTTCAAGTGGCTGCCTTTCTGCCAGTGTGTATGAGTAATGAAAACAGTATTGTAGGAGGTGAACGGAGAGTCCTATCATGATGCTAAACCTGAAAATACTGCTGAGACTTACTAGGAATCTTAAAGTTGTTTATATGTGGGAAATACTGCTACCTTCCCTACTGCCATCCCCCTTGCCTCCCTGTTCATATGCCATGTTTGTTGAGAAATTAATTTGAGATAGGTGTCCTTCTTCTGTTCCAAATACCCTTAAATAGGAGGTTTCCACCAAATCAAACTAAACTGTTCAAACTGACTCCACAAAACCTGCACAGCAGGCTGAGACATGAGGACTGTGCTGTTTAATACCTGGTGGAGACCCATCTCTCTCACCCAGACACCAAGGGCAAGCGCTCAGCCTCCTAAACCGATTCATGCAGAGTCTGAAGTCAATGGGAGCTGTGCCATTGGCTTCGGCCGAGCTGGTGTTTCACCAGAGGGTTGGCTTCGGGATGGTCAGTGCATGGGGGTGGCCAGGCCAGAGGAAAGCAAGGAGAGGTTAGAAGCCTGTATATACTTACTGAGGTTCCATAGGAGAAGGAGTTTGGCTGTTATAGTCGGGCTGCGAGGGTAGGACTGAGCACAGGAATGCTGCGGGGGGTTGGTTAGGCATGGATATAAGCCGTTGCCCAGATGAAGAGCTAGCAGGAGACTGCGCAGATGCAGGTGTGACGGGGTATGTGGATTCCTTAGGGGCACTACAGGAAGGCGAGGAGAGCGTGACTGAAGAGCTCAGCGATGACGAGGAGGAGAATTTCTGCCCGCTTGGGTTACGAGGCTGTATTAGGATGGAGGACTGTTTGATTTGTCTGCTTGACTCTGTAGAGGTTACAGGTCTTGGAGGCTGCTGTTGCCCTTGGCACGCATTCTTAGACTGGATAAAATGTTTTGGACGCTCGTAGTTAAACATGGTTGGTTGGCACATGGAGGAAACAGATGGGAAACTAGGGACACTCATGGGAGACGTTTCGCGGCTGTCCTGGGTTTTTGTTGGTGATAATTGGCTTTGGATTGGTGGCTGGTAAAAACTAGGTGGTAGGCCACAAAAGCTTTCTTGGCTGGGCTCCTGGATAGAATGGAACCCTTGCCTTGCAGAATAGAGGCTTTCTTGGTGTGGATTTTCCCTTAAGGAAGACAATACAGATAAAATCAATTGTACATCACCATTTGAATCACAAAAATACTGCATCCTGAGCAGTCAATAGCAAGGCAAAGAATACGAGGCTCAGGCAACAGACAATTAAAGCTGGAGCTTAAAATAAAGAGATTTAGGATTAATTAGAACTATCCTAGAACTGTATGAACGTTTTGGATTAACAGGTCACACACTCTATCCAGCTCAGGTGCAGTGCTTACCATGGCTATCTAATATGCAAGAGCCCTGTAATTTCTACAAGGAATAATAATTAGTTTACTGAGATGACCCACAGCCTGCATAAGTCTATAGATAACTGTAGATACTACTGGTAAGCATGGTAATTTGCCACATATCATCATAACTAAATATCTCTGGGTCCTGCAGTTTTGCGTCCTGTCAAAACACTGAACTTGGAGAATTGGCCATGTGTGCCAAGAAATTCCTTACACCACACACAGGGAAGCATGAAACAGGTGCCACTTTCTTATAAGCCTAAAACTAAACCTTTGAAACCAGGTATCCTGATTTCTTCTCTAACAGTCTCTGGATTCAGAGCTTTTTATATCCAATTGAGAGCTGGGATTAGAATGCCAAGTGCTGTCTCCATTTGAAGTTATTTCCTGAGGTTTGCTGTTGGGGCTAATAATTGCCAGGATGACATAGCTGCAAGTAGGGCAAGCTGAGCTGCTCAGAGGTCCTGCATTTAGCTTGCAGGTCTTTGATATCTCAACACGGGCTTCCTATCAACTTACAAAAGAGGAAAGTGTCATTAGAGCAAACTGAGCAAGTTTGTTAAAACCAACAAACAACTTTAGCTCCAGGATACTGAAATAATCCCCCAAAATAAACACTACTAATAAAAAAAGAGAATATAAATCCCCACAGTTACATGTGCTGGAAAAAATGGTAATCTTGCTCCACTGAGATCAGCTGTTTCACTGCTATATATACACCCAGTATATTGTATTCCTCTCATCGGAGAGCCCAAAGAAGAGCTCCACCAGGTCATAAATTCCCCTGGGGAGACATCAACTGAAGATATCACTTTCATTTTGAAGATTCAAAAGTTTTCATTTCCTAAAGGTAATTATCAATATTAGTTGTAAGCTAACTGTAAGTAAACAGAGGTTTTCTAGTAAAAATTCCCCGGCTTTCCTCTTGTCCTGCTCTTGGAATTCGAAGCTGGCTCAAATTTTTGGAGCGTGTCCACACGCTGTTCTCATTCACTGGTGCAGAAAACTCATTGAATCTTGGTTTTATACCACTTTTTATCACCGCCCGTGCACAGCTCCCTTCGCTTTACCTACAGGCTGTGTACACAAACCAACATTTACTTTGTTTTCCAGAATACTGGATTCAGGATGCTAAATAAGCGCTGCCCAGCTTCACTTGCAACAAGGGCTGAGTGATGTTTTCCTCAATCATTCCACCTTCATTTGGGTATAAAGGGATAAATCCGCGGAGGCGTTTGAATTTACAAGATAGAGGCAGTAAGTACCAATAGAGACGCTTTCTTTTTTTTTAAAAATAGCCATTTTTTCCCCTCTTTGCTGCCTCCCACGTTCCCTTTGGCACCGCGGTACCTCAAAGGCGATTTTTATCCCAGCGCTGCCCGGCTCCCTAACCGGCCTCCGAGTACCAAGTGACGTGGAGCAAACCCCAAACGCAGCACCTTACCTACAGCCTAGAGGTTGTCACCTGGGGGCTGTAACCCGTATTTTGGGAAGGCACCGTCATTCGCTGCCCCGGGCCGGCGTAGCCGCGCCGCGCCGCCAGCGCCGCGCTTTAACGCGGTGCCAGCGGGTGACACCGCGGACCGGCCGGTCCCTGCCCGCACCGGTGTCAGAATAAGAGTCTCCCCGGCCTGCCGGGGGCACTTCAATTAAGGGCCGGACCCCGGGTTTTGGGCAGCTGCCCGCGGTCAGCAAATCACCCGCCTGGGCAGCGGGTAAAACCTGACTGCAGTCGGGCCGGGGGCTGCGCTATCGGGGCTCCGCTGTTGCCTATACGCTGCCCCGGCCGGGAGCGTCCCTCAGCCCCGGGAGCATCCCGCTGCCCCAGCCGGGAGCGTCCCTCAGCCTCGGGAGCATCCCGCAGCTCCGGGACCTGCCGCCCCCGGCTCCCTCGCCTCCCCTGCTCCCGGGTTCGTGCTGTGGAGGGCAGGAACTGCACAAGCCGAACAGGGAAGCGGGGGGGGGGGGGG
>VZTU01022400.1:68138-81152 GCA_013400835.1 Zapornia atra
CGGAATGGGAGGCGGGGGGGGGGGGGTTTGCCCATAACAGCCGTAGGGAGCAGCGAGGAAGGACCGCTGCGATATGCTTACACGCCCCTGAACCCCGCTTCGGTACCTCGATGAGATCCCTTTTTAAATTAATTTACTGATTGCCTCCAGCTAATTGCCTCTGTAGCCGTGACACTGCGTTACTGCCTTTAAGGCTGCGTATATAAAGGCAACAGATACTGGAAAGCCAGGCGTAAATGTCGCTTGAAGACCTTCCCAGCAGCGCACCCAGCCCGCATCCCTGGGTGCTGCCTCGCACTAGTACGGACCTTAATCAGGGGTGGGGAAATGGTCGGATGAGTGCCCGAGGAGTCCTAAACTGACTAATGGAAAATATACTTGATGGCAAAACATTATTCGCTGATGCTTGGCTGCTGGCGTGTGTTATTATGCATATTCACTTGGATTTAAAGATGCTTCCACCGAAACAGCAACAGATGCCGCTGGCAGATTAGGTGATTTGTTTCTCTTTAATCAAAGGCTTCGATGCCTTGCACCTTAAATTAACATTATAGTGTTTTAAGGATCTTAATTATCCTTTTGCAACTCTTGCCTGACATTCATGGTGTCGTTTAACCCCCCCCCCCGAGCCCCGCAGCTCGGCTGCGTGGGGTCTTTCCTGCCTCTCCTCTCCCCTCACTAGCCCGGTGAGTCCTCCAGCCCTGCCATCCTCACGGGTTAATCCGCATTTGGTGTTTGTATTTAAACATCACTCCGCCCTTTGCGAACTAAATCTACGTAGCAGGTGTTAATTGAGTGCTAATTTATTTCAATTCCTCGTGATGAAAGTGATTAGGGGAGGAAGCGAGCTCCTGGGTGCTGGGGAGGTGATGTGCTTTTTAAGTTTAGAGAGAGGATTAAAAGAAGACCGTGGCTTGCAGAGAGAGGGGTGAGCACGTCAAGGAGGTAGTTGTAGGGTCATCGTTTGCTCTGTAGGAAGCTGGGGGCATGTTCTAGATCAGAGTGTGCTCAGAGAGGCTCCCTGGCTCCCCATCGACTTCAAGGGTGCAGCACACTGGTTGCAGAGCTGCTCTTGGCTGCAAGACACCAGTTTAAGGACAGCTTTACGCACTTGAAGGGCTGGACACGACTAGGATGACTTGTGTGGAAGAGAAGATACAGGAAAACGTGAGGTGAGATCTAGAAGGTAGGAAAAAAACCTGAAAGAGCTAGAAGCTGGGCTGGTAAAGGCAGAGGGATAAATCTCATGGCTTGTGCTAGGGTAACTCAAGAGTCCCCTGACCAGCACTGTGGGGTGTTGGAGACCAGCTTTTCCTTGCTGCTTCAGTTTCCTTTCTATGAATGGCAGCTTGCTGTGTCTGATCGGGTTCTCCTAGTTCCTTCAGTCATATAGCAGCAAACAGCTAGGGAAAAAGTTAAGTATCTTTTGCTTATTTATTAAAGAATCTTAAAAGCTGCTTAAAAGAGACCTTGCAGCATACTTGGTGCCTGAAGCATCTTTTTTTTTTTAAATTCTCTGTGTGTGTGCTGGGGTTAGGTGGCTTTAAAAGGAGTTAACCATCAGTATTGATTTTTGTTCTACGTCTTTAAGCTGTTGAGAAGGACTCTGTAAGCATGAAGGGCTCAGAGAGGAGTAGCTGGTAGTGGCAGTCTTCAAGAATTGCATTTTCTAGCCTTTGTGGAGTGGCTGTTGCTAAGCAATAACTTGGAGAAGTATGACTACAAGGAGTTCATTCATTTTATAGTTGTTCCCAGTGAGAGCTCTGTTCTGTCATCACTGTCTCTGTCAGTATTTCCTCTTGTCTTGGGTAATACAGTTGCAAACCACATTTGCTGTGTGAGAGAGCAACCTGGCTAAATCTAACAAGACTGACTGTACAGCTCATCATTAGAGAGGATTGCTTAGTTTGAGGCAACAGCAACATTTACAACATGGAATCCCATTCATAATGGTGTTTCCAAGCATATGGCAATAAGGCAGTGGGGTTGAAAGATATTTAAATGTTCATAGATGGTTATTTTAGATATTTTAATAGTTTTCTCTCTGTATCTAGTAACAGATAAATGCCTCCCAAAATCTGCTTCAGCACTGCTGGTAATCAAACCCCTCTGCAGCTCCATCCACTAGGTAATGTTTTATACAAACCAAATTTTTAAAAGCTATTGCACAACTGATTTGGGTGGCATGTTGTATCCCTTCATCCAGGACAGCAGGCACTGCCTTCCAAACTAACCAGATCTTTAGAAAGAAAAATGCAGGAACAGCTCTCTAGTATTTCTGCTGGCAATAAACTTTACAAGTAGACATCCTAAGCAGCAGGTACCATTTAAAAGAGCTTCCTCACTGGTTGCTTGTTAGAAATGACAGAATACAGGTTTCCTGCTGCCTTTGAGGAATCTGGGGAGGTGTTGGGAAACTAGTCCTGTTCTTAAAGAACAGCTAGCAAACATCTCCTACTGCCCCCATTCCTCCCAAAGGGTAATTATGCCAGAGGTTTCATAAAGAGCTTTAATTTTTGCTCAGCAGACAATTAATTAACAGTCTGCCCTTGTTTGAAACAATCGCCAGGTGAAGATTGCAAGCGGTGCAATGCTGGTCTGCATCAGGGACTCCCAAGCAAACAGCCTGATCCCCTAGGTGTTGGGACCCGGGGTACTTGAGCCTGACTTGACCTGATGCATTCACGTGCTTGGCTTGAGATGTTTGAAGGCAAGACCACCACATGCACAGCTTCATCTCAGGCTCGCAGGCAAGCCAGCACTGCAGCCTCCTCAGGTCCATACAAGCTAGCTTCAGCCAGGGTTTTGATCCTGTGGTGGGGGCTGGTTAGCTGGTTTTCTTGGAGCAAACCTGGATTTCCTGGAAAGGCTTGAAACAAAACTGAGAGTTCCTCTTAGTGATCTGCCAGTGATTTTGCCCAGAGAAGTAGTGGATGCCCTGTCCCTGGGGGTGTTCAAGGCCAGGTTGGATGGGGCCCTGGGCAACCTTGTGTAGCTCCAGGCCTGGAGGTTGGTGGCCCTGCCTGTGGCAGGGGGGTTGGAGCTCTATGATCCTTGAGGTCCCTTCCAACCCAGACCAGTCTATGATTCTATGATCTGCAGGGTATTGAGGCAAACTCATTTTTACTGGGCGATTTAGCAAAAAAATCCCAGTGTATTCAGCAATGTATAGTGCAATATGAGCTGTGCTGTAGTGAGCTTGGAGGAGGGTGTTCAGAATTGTTAAAATAACCAGTTAAAGTGGCTGAGTACATCCAAAAATACTCTCTCTCACACAGTGAATGCTGTCTATCACATCCAGGCAAACAGGACTGAGGAAACTCCTCTGGAGTGCTGGGCTTGCACCAGGTCTCTGAGGTCTTTGTTATGGCTATAAACACCTGAGAAACACTACAAAAATCTGAGGTGGAATTGCTAAGATGTTCATTCTAACTTGTTTTGCTTCTCTGGCACAATTAAACAGAGTAACAATACAAGGACAAAGCTGCAGAGAGCTGCACTGGGGGAAGAAATTGGAACAAGTCTTGGTTTAAGAGGGAATGCCTTATTCTTGGGGGAAAATCTCCACCTCTTGGGCAAGGAGCGTCCCTGCTGTGATATGGGACAGTTTTCATTCTGTTCAGTGTGTCCCTGGTTCAGTGCTTGTCCCCTGCAGAGTGCTTTGTGGGTGCAATCTGCACTGTGCTTACAGGGTCCCCAGTTCTATTGCTGGCTTACAGGATGGGGAACAGAAACATGAGGTGATGCCACCTGACCAAGGCAACAGAATTGGCATGTCCCAGGTACTATGGGCTTTGCATCATGCTCTGCTGTGGAACCAAAGGTCTTCAAGAGGATAAATATTTGGGCTGATGCTTTTAAAGTTACATATATGTAAGCACTTCTGAAAATACCATCAGGCACTTGCCTGAGCCTTTAGATCATTACACACTTTATCAAATTGAGCTGGGTATTACATGCTCTCCTTGTCATTGAGGCAAACAGCTCAGGTTGGGTCTGTGCATGTTTCCCTGTTAGGGTATGGGGCACAGGAGCTTTGCAGTTGCATTATCAGGATTCATCCTCTAAGTACTGTGTAAAACTAACCCAGACATGTGATTTTTCTCTTTGTCTTACCTCAGTGGTGAAGCCTGAGGTGAATTCTCATAAGCTCCATGAAAATCTTCAGCTTCACTTTTGGAGTTCATCTGGCTGAAGTTTGGGGCTTCTGCTCTGCTCCCCAGCCCCGGGGTGTCTGTGCTGTAGGATGGCAGCCCAGCCATGTCTCTGTCCTTGGCTCCTGTTTGGCTGCTCCTTGGGAAGGTGGGTTTCTTCATGGTGACTTGCACAGCTGGCCTGTGGGCAGCACCTGCAAAGCTTTCCACCTCTTTTGCCCCTGGAAGTAGAATTATCCACGAATCAGGTAGAAAGCAGCAGTGGTTCAGCAGCTAAATGTGCTGGTAACAGGAGGGGATGTGGTGTGTCTGTGCAGGTGGATGAGAGGTCACCTGCCTGGGCTCTGCAGAGACCAAAACCTGTGCAGCTGCATTGGCCAAACCTGACCTCTCACCGTGCCTGGAGAGCTTTGCTTGACATGCTAGGTGCTGTTTGGAGGTGGCTTTCAGCTCAAGCCAGGCAAGTTCTGTGTTGCAGTAAACAAGGTTTAGATATAGCCAATGTGCTGGGCTAAGCTGGCATCCCCAGAGGGATAAAGCTCAGGGGTGAGATTCCTCTGTGAGAGAAAACAACATTTGCACTGTATCTTCCTTGACCCAAGAAAGAGGGGCCAAATGCAGAAATGGGGAGCAACTTGCACCCAGCTTTGAGAGAGGTACCCTAGCAGGCTGCATTTCTGGGGCATTTCTCTTCTCTTGAGCCTGCAACAGTGGTTGGGTCTGGTGTCTCCTTGGTGAATATCTGTGATGCTGCCTGACACAGCAGATTCTCTTGTGCTTAGTTGCTCTGCTCAGAGACCCATGTGCTTACCTGGGGAAACAGAGAGGCGTGCACTGGATGCTGCAGATCCAAATTCATTTTCAGCAACACATTTAAATATACCAGAGTCTTCTGGAAAAGCTTCTGTAATAACCAGGGTACAGACTTCCTCTGGAATGACAAATTCAGGCATGCTGTTGTACCATAAAAACCAAATGTTAATGTGTAAGAACTGGTCCTTGCAGAAGGACTGCTACTTAGTGATTGATGGGGCTTGGCAGCAACGAAGTGATGCAAAGGAATCCAAGGGATTCAGAAGGAGCAAAGGAAGGATCTTCCTTCCTGTAACCTCAAGGAAATGAGGCACAAGTGGTTTGATAAATTCTGTCTTGCACAGATTTAAACCCCAGAAAAGATGACAGGTCAGAGTGGCTGATAGGTTTTCCCCTAGCATTGAGGGTGCTCTTCCTTGCTGAGTGTAAAAGCAACAATAACCTTTCTCATTGTATTGTGAAATAATCAGGGCCTTTTGGGTGCTTGTGTCAAAACCAGGCACTTGAAAGCTCTCATCCTGACACTGAATTCTATCTGCTGGCTCCTACTTCAACTTTATTATTTTATCTAGGATGTGTTGGGAAAAATTAAACTTGGGGGTAATTAACCCATAAGATGTCATCACACAGTACTTACCAGGGACAGCTGATGAACAAGCCTCTGCTTAAAATAAGAAAGAAAAAAAATTAAGCAGTTATAATGCCAGAATGGAAGAAAGCCCTTCAGCCCTCCTCTCCTTTCCCAGCTCAGCTGTCATCCCAGTTGCAAAAGGGGCCATTTCCCTTTGTCCCCCAAGAAAAATAACATCTGGATTGGGGAAGCTTGGGTTTGGCTGGGGAACCTGATGGCACAAACACCTTTCCACTGAGGTGATAAAGAAGAGAGCTCCACTGACTTTGGGAATAGTTGCTGTGAATTTGGCTCACTGGAGCTGTGACCTCATGTCTGGGAGTATGAGAAATTGCTTCAAGTGTGCTCGTATTGCAAGCTTTTTCCCTAGTTCATCAGTAGTTATAATATAGGGTGACATATTATGGCTCAGTAGCTCATTAATTATATATTAAATATGTTAATATAATAACTAGTTAATAAATAACTATATGTTAATATAATAACTATATAATAACTATATGTTAATACAGTTATATATAATAACTATATGTTAATAACTAGTTAATATATAACGATAATTATATAATAACTATGTTAATATAATAACTATGTTAATATAATAACTAGCAGCAATCTCCTCCCATTGTGCCTGATCTGCTCACCCATTGCCAGAGGAAGCAGGGGCTCTGTACAGCAGCCTGTGACTTCAGGTCATTTGACACCTGTAAACTAAACTCTCCCTCTATGAACCTGGACGATACCCTAATTTTTAGAGCAAGTTCTTGTTCCTGTCTTACCACCACCCCAGTACAATGATACCAGACCAGTGTGGTGACACCTACTCTTACCACCACCCCAGTACAATGATACCAGCCCAGTGTGGTGACACCTACTCTTCCNGAATCTTTAGAGCAATGGTGACACCTACTCTTACCACCACCCCAGTACAATGATACCAGACCAGTGTGGTGACACCTACTCTTACCACCACCCCAGTACAATGATACCAGACCAGTGTGGTGACACCTACTCTTACCACCACCCCAGTACAATGATACCAGCCCAGTGTGGTGACACCTACTCTTCCTCAGTATTCGGAAATCAGCAGAGTCCATTATCTGGTCATACTCTCTGTACCAGTGAACCTGGGAGGTGGGTGTAGCACGAATGCGACATTCAAACACCACTAATTGGCCCTTCGTGGCTTTTATGTTTTGTAGACCCTGGAGGAGGGAAAAAAAATTGGTGTTAAATGGCTGACATAAGTATTTCCTCATTGAAGGAATTAGTAGAGAGTGATGGAGCTTTCAGGGAAGATGATGATCTCATGCCTGTGTTGCTGTTTTACCTACAATAGCTGATTTAATTCTAAATGCATGTGCAGTGGGCTGTGGGTGGAGGTTTTCCCACTTGCAGCAGTCATTATAAGGCTTTTGGCTTCTTATGCACTTAAAGACAGATACAAATGCAGGGAAAGCATCTATTCCAGTGGGTTCCCCATCGTAAGGGCGGTTAGTGTGAGAGGTTTCCACTTCAGCCTCCTTTGTAGGAAATAAAGGAGATGAATTCATGTAAGTGGTTCTGTCTGTCTGGAATATTTACCAATTAAGATGTTAGTTTGATAGCATCACTAGTGAAGCACGCTGGCTTTTTTGGTTGGTAAATGAACCAGTGTTTCAGCCTCTAAACACCTTCCAATGGAGCAAGAAAACTCAAAATCTAATGCAAATAGTAGCAGAACAAGCTCTGTTACTCAGCCTATGCTCTTTACCTTAGTAAAAGTGGGTGTGCTTCCATAGGCAGCTCCAGTCAGGCTCGCTGAGGGGCTCTGCATCTATATAGCAAAGAAAAATGAGTCTTACAGTGCAAATGTCTTGTATGCAGAAATCCAGCTGTGTTGCTGGCACTTAGCATTGAAACAGGGGAAGTTGTCAGAGTGTTTTATCTGTTTTTATCAAAGTTTTATCTCTTGTTCTTGTGCCTGCCTAATAAATACCCCATGGAGTGTCTCCATTCATGTGCTCCAAGAGGAAAAGCTTCCCTGCTCTGTGAACACCAAGTTACTGGAAAGAGGAGCTGCTAACCAGTAGTTTTGATGGTCTTGTAGCTGTGAGCCAATTAGTTGCCCACTTTGTGTAGTCTCTATGTGAAGATCAGTGTTGCTTGCCAGCAGCTGTCCTCTTCTGCAGAGATCCCTGCCTGGCTTGCTTGGTCCCAGGTGTATGTGGTAACTATGGGGAAGCTGAATGTAGGGAAATGAGTAGAAACTTTGGTAGGCTGTCCTGACATCCTTTGAAGCTCTGCTCATGCAGAGGCCACAATAGGGTCTCTGATGAAGCAAGAAAGGCCCTCTTAAGATGATCAAATATTTGCAGTGCAAGATATGTCCTTGTTCCATAGTGGAGCACTGATGTGCACTCATATCCATCTCATTTGGCTTTTAAACTATGTGTCTTGCATATAAATGGGCAACTGAAGTGCTTGGGTTGGTTTTACTGTGGCACTGCAAATCTGTCTATCCTGTGAGATAATCCAAGTCACTAGACACCTCTCTGTTCTGAAGTGAACCTCTGAAGGAGGGTGACAAATGACTAAGCTGCGTGGCAGCCCCTTGAGCATTTCCAGCCCTGTCACCAGCTCCATCAATTCTCTTTGCAGTTCTGGCTAGTGAATGTTCCATGCCAGAAAGCCCTTTTCCAGAGCTCAGGGTCCAGATTGAGATATTCATGATGATCCTTGCCTCTTAGTCACTTGCTAAGGATACACCTGAGCTGGTCCCTGCAAAATATTTCTATAATGCTATTAAAAAATAATTTTAAAAAATGTGTAACCTACTCAGAGTGACAAAAGATAACAGCTGAATTGAAGTGGTGTAACTGGTGAACTGGAGACTTCATTGGCTGAGGAACCAATGGTCAGCAAAACACTGGAGGCTTTCCACATTTTTCTGGTGTGGGGAGAAAAATAAAGGCTCTTTCTCCATCCTGCCCTGTTTAGGAGGCTGAGTATACTTGACCAAACAATGTTTGCACTTACTGTGACATTCCTCTGGTCCTGTTAGGATGCTGAGAGTTGCAAGGAGCCTTAGTTCTCAGATTTACCCTGTGAACCTGGAAAGACAAGCACAAATCATTGGGTATTTAGAACTGTTTCCTCTTCCTTACAACACAGTGATGGTTGTTTGAACTGAGCATATGCTGGTTGGAGAGCAAGTGATGTGTGCTGGAGAAATTAGAGGCATCCTTAGTATTTGAGAGTAGGCTTGGGTCACCTCCAGTGCATGAAAGCTGTTGTTACAGACCTCTGTGAAAGACCCAAGGCACTGTGAAGCCTGACTCCCTGCTGGCGTTAGGGGCTTTCTGCATTTGGATGGAAGAGCCTAAAGAAAACCCTTGTTACTTTACCTGAAGTGAAACTGGTACCTCCTAATCCAGTTTACCAGATCCTTCTCACACACAGACTGTAGCATACTGGAGTGATGCAAGAAAATAGTTACTGGTAGCTCATTAATAAAAGGTTTACAGGTTTTGCCTTTGTTTCCCTCTTACTATGTCAAGAGAGCCTTTTCTGGGTGGAGTACTGTGGGCTGATGGTGTCATGTTGCTATTTCTCATGTATGTTGTTGCATGGGTAAAAATGCCTGTCTTGATAAATAACTTGCAGCAGGAGCAGCAGTGCTGTGGTCCTACATCTGCTCTGCTTCTGGATGGAGCATCAAAAACCTGGCTCAGGGCTGACAGCCAGCAGCGTGCGTGAGGCACGGACACAGTGCTCCTACGTCTGCCTGGAGCTACAGATGCAGGGTAGGAATCCAACCTGGTTTGTCAGCAAGGACAAATCATGGAGATAACTGAATTTACTTTCTGCTGACTGTAGGAGCAGTGTATGTCCCCTGCTGATCCGTTTGGTGTGATGCAATGCTGCTCAGTTGCTGACTTGCTAAAGGACGCCCTGGGATTTGTGTTCCCCATCCAAACCAGCCGTTCACCCTCTCCCACTCTTAACACCTGCAGTGGCAGTTTCAGAGCCTTATTCTACATTATCTGGTGGCTGAGGTTGTCTCATGCTGCCAAGTCCTCTGTGCTTGTGTGTGTCTGTGGTCATGGCAGATGGTTACAGTGAGTGCTGTTTGTTGTTTCGAGATTGGTTGCTAAGGCCACTGTAACTGACCCCTTGTGAGCTTCTTGCCTGTTGAACCACTGCCTTTGTGGAGCTTTGCTTTGTGCTTGCAGCCTGCTGAGAACCACATGAGAGTGGCTGTGGCTTGGCAGGTCTCTCCTTAAGGTGGCAGTTGTTTTATTTGCATCCTGACAGGGCTCTAGGTCAGACAAACATATGTGCTGCTTTAGGGTCTGGATCCTACACTTGATGCTCCTGGTTTTGTGTGGGATTTTTTGGTACTTGCTGCATTTGTAACATGATAAAGTAACTTCAAATTTGGGGTCTTCTAGCTGACGATCACCCTGTCCTGGAGCCACATTTGTAGAGATGCAGATAGGTGGGTGGCGCAGAGATACAGAGGCACCTCACCAGGCTAGGATGTAGGTACCTTGAACGTGTAAGTAGCCTACAAAAGTAGCCATCTCCTCAAATAAAATCAGCATATGCATCTTGGCTCTTCAGAGCTTTGCATAGCCATCTGGTCCAAATAGTTTATTTGAGCCCTGTTCTGTTTCTCTCCTGCTTTCTGTCCCTCCCCAGAACAGTCATAACTGATCACAGTGGAGGGTGTTTTGCAGCCTAGTTGGATTTGATGGGTGTAGCTCAGTGAGACAATGGGCTGCTGTAAGACAGACATCTCTGATGAGAGCGTGTCATCCTGTGTCTCATCCAAACCTGCAGTGTGTTACCCTTGGCCCTGATCCAGAAAAGTGGTTACACATGCTCTTGGACCACCCATGGCCTTCGTATTTCTATCTGTGGCTCTTGAGTTATAAGTATCTCTCAAGCAGTTCCAGGATGGCTCCTGTCCAAGCTGACATTACGTGGCCATCAACAGGGCTGTGCCATGATGCAAGGACAGCTGGATAATCCCAAGCCCTTGAATGTGGGAGGAGGGCCTGGGAAGGCAATGTTCTTGAGTTTCCCCCCATTCCTGCCACAAACCAACGCTGTCTGCACTCCATCACAGATCCCTGTGATGCTGTTTGCCTTGGCTCCCTGCAGTCTGTCAGGTAATGGTCAGCACAGTGGTCAGAGGTGGGACTGTGGCAGGCTGTGGTCTCACATCAAGCACAGTGAGGTGGTCCAGGGAGCTTGCTCAGAAAGGTTGGACACACCGTACCTGGAGTGAGAAGCAAAATCCTGGAGAGAGGTGGGTCTACTGAACTGAATAAGAACAGCTTCTGACAAGTTTCTAGCCATAATAAAACAGGCATTGAACCTCAGCACTGAACAGGAGTAGCACTAGCATATGAACTTCTGCTCAAGACAGTTACTCAGTTGCATGGCATTAATTCCTCAGTGCAATGACTGCTGCAAAGACCTTCTGACATGGCAGAGACCATGGCCAAAGGGGATGGCTGTCACAGTTGGAGGTGAAAATGGACTGATGCCATGTAACACGCCAAGCAGTCAGTGTTCATGCAGTAAATGCAGGCAGCAGTATAGGTGATGCTTCAGCTGCCAGTGCTTGAGGAGGGCTACACTAATCTCCTGCCAAAGCAGATCCTACTAGTTAGGTTGAGAGGAGACCCTGTTGTTGGGAAGTCTCTGTGCTTCAGGTGTAAACTGTTGAAGCAGAAGCCATCCTTGAAATCCACACTGCTTGCAGCACCCAGGTTTATAGACTAACTCGTCCTTGGCATGTGTGGTTTATGTTAGATACTCTGTTCTCATCTCTTGTGCTGTGCTCCTTCCATGTCACAGGTTGCTTTTTGTGTGTTGGAGCTTTCACTGTTAACATTGGATTTGGATAAAGGAGAGTTCATTGGAGTAGATAATTGGATAAAGGAGAGTTCATCGGAGTAGATAAAGGGCTTGTGAGCTTCATCACTGGTCCAGGCACCAGTTTAGACTGAATTTTGTGGATTTGATTGGGAATTAATGACAGGATGTTTTGTAAACCAGGAGACTTTCTGGTGTGCTGGATTGGGGGCTGGTGCTGCTTTACAGGGCAGAGTGAATTCAGGGTAGTAAATGTAGGGAGAGCAGCTGGACTCTGGCTGCAGAGCTGACCAGCCCTGCTACTACTAATTGTTTTCACATGATTGAAATAGTGGGCTTCTGTGTGAGTGCAAAGCTGTTCTGTGTGTGTGAGGCTGTGTGTGTGGCTGTCCAATGGATCAGCAAAATCAAGAGGAGCTCATTCAGCTTCCCAGAAAACGCTGGAAGGTCACTCTAGCTGTCTTCTGTCTGACGTGTCTCCTTTTCTTTGTGTTATGAGTGATGCTCCAGGCTTCTTTACCTATCTGCTTTCAGACTCCTCAGATCCCGTTGCCGAGTCGTGCCCCCCCTGTCCCTGCGTGCCGTGCCCCCCCTGTCCCTGCTTGCCTCACTCTCCACAGCAGGCCAGCGGAAATGTCTGCACTGTCCAGCTTACGCCCTTGAAAGAATATCCAGCCCAGGTTTTACCTTGGTGAGTCACTCCAGCAGCCCCTGTGTCTCATGTAAATGTCAGCCTTTACTTAGCGTAACTCTAGATCTTTGTGAAGAGGACAGAATTAGACCCAGCCAAATGAAGAGTCCAAGGACCTTTGCAACCCAACACCAGAATGATTACAAGGTACATACAGATCATACTGTTGACACAAACCGTAATGACGACATTCTAGCATTACCTGAATAGTTGACATGGCTGCAGAATTATGCTAGATGCAAGGCTAGGACAAATTTAACACGGGGTTAGGAAAGTATTAAAGCTGCACGGAGCCCCTTTGCCAGGTGTTTAGATCATGGAAAACACATTAAATCTGTTTTAGAAACAAAATGGTCATCTGCTGGACCTGAAATGCGCTGCTTTGTAAAGAGGGTGTGTGTGTGTGTGGGGGGGGCAGAACAGTTTAAAGTTCACTTTTAGAAACTCTCAGACTTAGGCTGCATCGTTATATTAATGTCCCAGGATGCCTTTTATTGAGAAACCTGGCTCCAATGGATATATAGAGGAGAATAACCTTCAGTCAGTTTGAAAGCATCACATTTTGCAAGCCATCTGCATGGACCTGATGGCATTATTCATTTTCAGAGAGGTGTTCAAGCTTTGGGAGCGTATGCTAGACACTGGGATGTCTTGTGGCACCACCCTCTAGAGCTTAACAGTGATATGAACATAGGGACTGCAGCGACTGTGGCTTTCCATAAGGCAGTGGGCTGGAGAAAGCTCTGTCTAGAGCTGTATTCCTTCTGTGCCATATGGCTACATGGGGAAATTGTCACCACCTCAGTAGTGAGGTTCTAGTTGCAAGTTACTTGCTGACGTGAATATGTGATTTGAAA
>VZTU01022400.1:81209-126455 GCA_013400835.1 Zapornia atra
GGGGTGGTGAATAACAAGACTTCTGTGGGAAGTGAGAAAAGAGTGTGTTCGTTTCTCTACCCACACACCAGGGATCCTGGGATGACTGGTTAGATTGCAGGGAAATTTATGATAGTTTCCAACTGTGGAATGATTTCTTAAAGTGACTGCTTTTTGGGTGGGGAGAGGAGCAGGCTTGGGTCAGCTCAGATACTCTGAAAAGAAGCAAATAGCTAGAAGAGGTTATTGTAGCCCCTGAGAAGGCATGTACAGAAACAGCAGAATCCTAATTGCATCTGAAGCTGGCTGAGTGTCCTTCTGGTATGTGGAAATGCAGCTGAGTACTCTTCCAAGACCAGTTTTTCATAGCATATAGCACTCAAAATGCGGTTTTAAAGGCTCATTTTCTGTGTGTTAAGTTCTTCATGCCTCCCCCCCAAGCAAGTAGGGTGTTGGATCTGCATCTCAAAAGCTGTGTGTGGCACTCCCATGGGCGTTTCCATAGGTGCTGTTCAGGAAGGACAGAAAGGTGTGCTGGCTTTCAAGGACAGGCTCTCACTGGCCTTAGCCAAGAATTTCAGTCACGGAGAACAGCGCAGCTGCTGGAATGCCTGTGCTGTGCCCCGTGCTTGGAAGGCTTTGCTAAGATCAGTTTGTCTGTGGTACAGAGCAGCCCCGTCGCGAGGAAAAGGACATCAGGAGTCTGAGTGTAATGGGGGATTGAGCCTTCATATAGGAACTTTAATTTGGGAAGGAGTTAAGGCATGTCCTGGATGAGATGGTGAACATTTTCAAGCACAACCTGTGTGTGGCTCACGTGGCTGTGAAGCCTGTGGGGTGTTGGTGTCCGTGAGCAGGGTGCGGGGGTGCACGTCCTCGGGGTTATAGAATCATAGAATGGTCGGGGTTGGAAGGGACCTCATGGATCATAGAGCTCCAACCCCCCTGCCACAGGNCTTTTAGTTTTAATCCACCCCCCCTTGTCCTGCCATTATCTGCCCTTTTAAAAAGTTTAATCCCCTCCTGCTTATCAGCTTCCTTCAGGGACTGGCAGGCTGCAATGAGGTCCCCCCACAGCCTTCTCTTCTCCAGGCTGAGCAAGCCCAGCTCCCTCAGCCTCTCTTTGTAGGGCAGCTGCTCCAGCCCTCTGATCATCCTCGTGGCTCCTCTGACCCCTCTCCAACAGTCCCACATCTTTCTTGTATTGGGGACCCCAGCTCTGGGCACAGGACTCCAGATGGGGCGTTACTGTTCATGGTACACACCCCGCTCTCCAAGTGCAGCATGCAGAGAAGGGGCCTCAATACCTCTCCCTCCAAATCACCTTTGGATTGCCTTCAAGGTTCCCTGTGCAGCCCTCGGAGCAGAGCAGAGGTCCCTCCTGGCAGTGGTCCCCCTCGGCGTGGCTCGGGGGCCGCCTAGCGGGATGCGCCCCGTGCAGCCCCCTGGGACCTGCTATGCGTCCGTCTGTGCATCCAGCGGCTGGGAACAGCTCACAGGCTGGGAACAGCTCACAAGCTAGCACTGAGAGTGAATTAATTTTATCCCTCATAGTACGTGCCCCTTCTGAGTACAGCTGTTTGTCAGGGCTGGAAAATCTTGGCTTTCCCTCCCTTTATTTGGATAACAGCTGAACTGCTGACAGATATGGGACACTTGAGTCAAACTGGAGTTCCTAGAACCAAGTGACTAAATCCTCTTTTAAGCACCGACATTAAAAGATGCCTAGAGCTTATTTTAAGAGATGCTAAGCTTCCACTTGAAATCAGGAGGCTCCATTCTTGTTAAAGTAAGTAGGTTCGTGTCAAACAGAGATCCTGGTCATTTGCTTCCTTTCTTCCCTACAAAAAAAACCCAACAACCCAACCCTGCCCCACTTCTTTGCATGCCAGAGCCTTACAGGAATGTTGGAGGGATTTTGAGCTCAGACTGAGTGACACATGAAGACTGCAAGTCCTGGGGAGTGTAGTGCACAAAGGCTCTGGTACCCACTGCTGTAACCTGCAGAGTACACACAGGTGTGAGTAAAGGCAATGGTATCTGTGGAATCCCTGGGCATCCTGGTGTACCCTCCTGCTCACTGCTGCCAGGGCTGTGTGTGCCTTCAGCATTCACATTGCACAGGCCCTGTGCTGTGCTTCATGGAGGTTGGGAGCTTTTATGTGGACCCTCAGGACAAGTATTCAGTGCCACCAAGCAAAAACCTATTTCCAGAACCTGGAAGCTGCTGTTTCTGCAGTCCAGGCACTATGTAGTAAGGAAGTTAGGCAAACTGGTTTCCTGAAAGCCATGGGGAAACACCCACAGGCTCAGTGTCTCATGGATTACGACTTTCTAAGAGCTCTATGTTGTCAGTGAGTGGATTCAGGGCTGGTGCACTGGGATGGTGCTGAGCTGCTCTAGTCTGGTACAAATCTATGTGCAAACCTTTCCCCTCCCAGTAGCCAGCCACACAGCTCCAGGAGCCAGCGGCTGCCCCTGCCTGCATGAGCCAATCTGTGCACAGGGAGGGATGAGTCAAATTCCAGCTCTGCCTCTCACTGCTCCCTGCTGGAGGATGCTTTCCTCATTCCCCCATGGATACCTGCACTGAAGCAGAGCCTCAGCCTTATTTCATAAGACAATCCATAGTCTTTTTTTCTTTAAAGTTGAAAATATTTGTATGCCAGCAAGTAAGTTAACCCATCCACCCTAGAATACAATGATGACTTCTCCTGTGAGGATTAACAGGGCCAAAGAAGAGAGCTAACAGTCTAGCCAGCTCGATGCTTCATGTGGGGCACACCTTCCAAGGAGGTGGGTATGTCTTCCAGCAGGTTTAGGAGAAGATGGGTCAGTGCCTGTAACTGCATGTGACTCGTGGCTTTGCTCCAGGGATGACTTGCTGTTTCTGCTGTCAGTGGCTGTGTGGTTACATTTGCACTTCCTGCAGAACTCAGCATGTTGTCATCTCTGCTGTCCCCAAACCAGACCTGGAACGTGTGTCCCTCCTCCTTTGCAAAGAAGGAATCTGTGAACGGCACTGTATGAATTGTGACTGATAGAGCATCCAGTGTAGCACAGGGTGTCTTTACTAGGGCTTATCAAAATGGAAAAAGAGCCTTTTCTGTCACAGAGCCTGGTGCTTTTCCTTAGCAGATCGAAGGTCTGGAATAGGAATAAAGGGGAAGTTTTCCTCAGGTGGGAACACATTCGAATGGGATGTCTATAGACTGAGAGCAGTAGCTAAGTTGTACTAAGAAGCAAATAGCTTCACAGAGCCTGAATAATACTCTTCTCTGAAGCGTTCTGCAAAGCAGCATGTGCCTGCTGTAGCTTCTGTCACACTCTGCTTGGGTGGTTATCTTACGGCACATCCTGACTGGTGGTCTGATGCTTCTGCCATATAAACCTGTTCATCAGAGCTGGAGGATCCAGAGATGACACAAAGCCCCTGAGCCTGCCTGCCCTCTCATCCTGCTACACCTGAGGCCCTGAGCTCCTGTGATCTTGCTGTGCCATGGAGAAGGCTGCAGTGCAAACGGAGGTGAGTGACTGAGTTCCATGCACCTTGTCTGATCTCCAGCTGCTTCCAGGCTGTGCCCCAGGCAGGGAGCCTATGCACAGGAATAGCAGTGCCTAATCCTCCAGGCTGCCCATCACTGCACTTTGCCACCTCACATCGGTGCCCACAGTCAATTCTAGCCTAAACATCCTGTCCTGGTTCAGCTCATGCTGGTCACACATTCATACAGAGCCACAGCTGGGGTCAGCCACCGCTCCTGCGTGCCACATCACTGAGACCCGGGATGGGCAGTGCCAGGGCTTCCATGAGCAGAGCAAAGTCAGAGGCTGACATCTGAACTTGTACAATCAAAGAAGAAACCCAGTGTCCCACTGGAGACTGCTTGCTCGAGGGGAGTGGTATTTAAAGCTCCCTTGTCTCCTGTTTCACTGACATGCCAGGAGATGTTTTTAGCTCCCTCGCCTCCCGGCAGAGGAGCGTCCGTCTGAGCTGTCAGGGAGACCCATCCCCGTGTCCCCATGTCGGCGGCGCGAGGATCTGGCTGGAGGTGCCTTCCCCAAGGCAGCACGTCAGCCCTGTGTGGTTATCCAAGGAGCTGTGGGGTTTGCAGTGGGCATAGGAACTACAGGACCAGTCATCAGAGACCAGTGAAACCAGTTCCCTCTGGGCTGCTGTATGCAGTGCCCTGGGAGCTGGGGAGGGGGAGAGCATCTGGATGGTGGGGGTCTTCAGCCGTCTCCTACTCACACTGGGGCAGGGCTCTTCCCTCTGCTGCCACCAGACCAGCAGAATTGTCTCAAGTGACTTATTTAAGAACATTCTGGAGTAGGGTGTTCTGCTGGGTGGTTTCGAGGGAGCAGGGGGATGCAGCTGGCACAAGTGTCAATACAAGGAGAAGGTTTCCAGTCATTTTGGCCTTGTGTGGCTCTTGTAGAGGCTGGAGTGCTCCTGAGCAGTGGGGCAGAGATGGGGGTCTCCTAAATACTTGTTCTCAGACCTGTGTTTAGGCTAGGACCTATTCCTGATATCTTCACCTGAGAAGCTGGGGCAGCTGTTGGCATGTAGAAGAGTCTGAATATATACCAACAGCTCTGGTCTGCTGGTGGGATTCCTGGAAATTACCCAAAACTGCTGGGACCCAGAATGAATCCTATAACCAAGTGTGTAAGACTGGCAGCAGTCAGAGCGCTGCCCATCCCATTGCACATGCTGCAGTATTGCCACAGAGCTCAAACAGAGACCTACCCATGGTGCTGCAAAGCCTGGGGAAAACTACTCCAGCCTCTGGCACAGAGCATAAATGATAGAATACTTTGCATTGGAAGGGACCCCAAAGATCAAGTTCCAACCCCCTGCCATGGGCAGGGACACCCTCCCCTAGACCAGGCTGCTCAAGGCCCCACATCATGTGTGCAAAGTGCAAATAATCTGAATATCACTAAATGCTCCAGGTCAGAGGGGTGTGTGGAGCTGAGGCACTGACTCTGAAGCAGTTCAAAGTGCCAGCTTCCAAACCCATCATTACTCAAGCTGCCTAAATTAAGCTGTCGCTGTGCAGCCAGAGGAAGCTTTCTGTTGGGAAATAATTTTACAAACCCCAAGTCATTTCACAGACACTTTAGCTGGCCAGAAGTGTTGCCTGGAATGAGATCAGGTGCACATATCGATTTTGAATGAAAAATAAACCAACACCTGGTCTAATGGTTATTTTCTGTCTCTAGGAAGCATCACGACTGGCTTGTTCAAGCTCCACAAACCCCTCTCATGACCGTGCTGTGTGCCATACCCTGTGTCCAAGGAGGAGAAAAGGTTAGTTTAAATGAACAGCAATGGCACTGGAGCTTCCACAAAGTAGCCTGTGGCTGGTTTATGCTGAGCAGTGAACTCTTTGTTGTTGGGGAGCCCAGGCACAGGCTGACAGCGGGCTGTACAGCCAAACCCCCTCCAGGAAATATGATCAGTCTAATTTTAACTACATGGACAGCATTTGATATGGAAGCAGCTGGTGTCAGACAAGTCTGTGGGCCTGTCAAGCAACCCTTCTCATTGCTAAAGCAAATACGTTCATTTTCACCCATAGGCAATCTAGAAAGCCAGCCACGATTTTATCTTGTGCTTGACTCATTATCAATCAGAGCTGCAGCTCTGTAACCATAGATGTGCAGTGCCCAGACTCTTGCATTTTAATGCCCTTTCAGTAGAAAAAGCAAGGAATGGCTTATTTATTTATTCTCACCCCGTATTGTGTTTCAGGCTGGTACGTACCTGCTTCTGCTTACAACTGGTGCAAAGGTTTTCTGGTCATACTCTCTGTTCCCCTCTTGTGAAGAGGTTTTCTACAGTAAAAGGTTTATCTAATGAAAGCCCAGCAGTGGTCTGAGCTTAAGCTACTGGTTGTCTGTCGATCAGCTCTGACGCTGTGTGAATTGCTCAAGAGCATATCTAGGCAGTGATCTCAGGGGGTGCTCAGATTGCTGTCTTTTTGGCAGCTGAGATGCAAACTCTCTAGGTAGAAAAACCCTAAAAATACAGCAGGGCTTGAGTTTTTCTGTCTCCTAGAGAGTGACAGAGACAGCACGGCCGCTCAACCCCAGCTCAAGTGTCCTCTAAGTAAGCCCTAATGCTTAGTTACTGGAAAGCCTCAGGAAAACAAAAATGCCTGGTAGAGTGTGTACCCAACTGCTCTGCAAACACTTCACCAGCCAGTGTTCAGTGCTGAACACAGCAGTGAACTCCAGCTCGTGCTGGAACCGGAGCCTGCAGCAGCCCTGGCAGGCAGTGAGGGGATGTCCCCTGCCAGCTGCAGCCTGTGGAAATTAGGGCAGGGTGATACGAAGGCACGTGCACAGTGCAGCGCACGGGAGAGCTTTGCCTCTGCCTGCCCTCCCTGCCAAAAAAGAGTTTGCTTCTGCTTAGGGACCTGGGCAGGAAATGCATTTAAAGCATTACAGGTTAAATAGGCAGCAGAAGGTTTTGGTGCTAGTGTTTGTGGCAAATGGACAGATCCCCTCTCAGATGGTGAGGACACACCACTGGCTTTGCTTGCTACCTTTTGCAACAGCAGCTAGGCATTTCTCTAGGAGATAACACAGTGTTACGAACAGAGCTCTTGGTTAGCTGAAATATAATGGTTGTTATCACTGAAAAGCAAACTGAAAAGGGAAAGTTGCTATCCAGGCAAAAGCTGGAATAAAATTCATTTCAAGAGGCAGGTTCGGATCACTCGCTCGATCCTCAACTCTTTCATCATTTGGAGCTGAGAGGTCCCGAGCTCCCACCCACACCTGGGCCCTATTCCCACCACACTCTGCATGACAGATGC
The DNA here is from genome assembly GCA_013400835.1 of Zapornia atra. Classification (NCBI taxonomy): domain Eukaryota; kingdom Metazoa; phylum Chordata; class Aves; order Gruiformes; family Rallidae; genus Zapornia; species Zapornia atra. Next base: position 88,016 of record VZTU01022400.1, read on the forward strand.
TGTGCAAAGTGTTTATTGTGCCACAGTGCCAAGGTTGAGGGCCCTGTGCTGCTGGGGCAGGAGAAGAGGTGACTGCCTCAGCTCTGCCCGTGGCTCGAGGTTGCCCTTGGCTGCTGCCCAGTTGCAGGGAGCACAAACAGGATGTCCTGCCTCCTTGGCTGCTGCTGCAGAGGGATATCCAGGTAGTGTGTTTTTGTGACCCATGGTGGCAGCTTTTGAGTTAATTAGCTGGAGTGTGAGTCATGTGATGTTAGAGAATCAGAGTGATCTGTGCTGATGAAAGGTAGAGCAGGGAGAAAGACTAAATCCAAATCTCTCACCCATGGTTTTGGTTACCTGCATTATGTGCAGTTCCCAGCTATGGAAAGACTCTCCCTGAGAAGATGTGTTGTATTTTCTGCCTACTTTCTTCTATTCTTTTTAACCTGCCTGTGAGCCATATTTAAGAGGAGGCAGTGGAGCCCAGCCAGTGCTCTGCTGACCCTACATCTCAGATGAGTGTCTTGTGGACCGATAGCCTCTTCTCTCAGCCTGAGACACTAAATGAAGTATTGATGGATGTCTGCTTGCAAAGTGCATCATTAATGGAGCGAGCTGTTCGAGGGGGCAGAGCTCATCATGGCTTCACCCCTTGTACATGTGCTGTGGACCCAGGATGTGTTTTGGCTGGCAGTGGAGTCCTCTCTAGCTTTGGAAACCACAGTGTTCCTGTGTTTCCTGGGTGCAAGGGTAAGAGATGCTTGTGCAAGCAGGAAGACTGAGCTGAGCATGCTGTGGAGCTGGAGCTCCTGGCTTGCCAGGATGCTCAAAGGACACCCCTTGATGGTCCTACAGGTCAGGGCTGACCTCAGTATGCAGAAAGCAGAACGCTGCTATCTGAAATTGCAAGTCATACGCCTGCCTCTCCTCCCCACCCCCTGAGAAGCTCTCATGTAAGCTATGAACAGGATTAGTATGCTAGAAATTAAAGCGTTACTCACCTCTCTAAGCCATCAGTTTGGGTTGGGGGCTCTTGCTGCCAGCAGTTTGTGTTGGTGCTGAGTCTTGAAGTGGGAAGTCTCGTCTCCACCAACTCCCCTCTGAGGACTGAAGGCTGTCTGGGGTGGTGGGTTACATTTCTAATGTTCAGCTCCCTGCTTGTGAGTGATGGCATGGCGGGAATGTCAGCTGTATGGGAATAAACTGCAGCAATTTATTCTCTCCAGCCTGTTTGAAAGTCAACAGTGAGGCACCATTAGCTGGAGGGAGACAGATCCACTGTTGTGAGATACAAAGGTGGCCAGATCTGTAGCTGCTTCTAATTTCTCATGCTGGTAGTCCTGAGTGCTGGAAAGATGCCAGCTCAGGTCGATTGTGACACTCTACATTGAAAGGGGGCTGAGAAAGAGAAGTGTAGCAAAACTTCATTAGAAGCAGGGCCCTTTTATATGGATCTGGAATGTAAAGAATTCCCTATTCACTTGAGATATAAAGAAAACCTGAGCTACTCCCCCCTCCCCAAATGCTGAGGAATGCAGGGGGGATAGCTTGGGTTTGGTGGGGCCAGCATGAGCCTCGCTGATTTAAGTTTCACATTAGCATCCTCCACACTTGGTAGAAGAGCTGTGTAAAGGTTGTGGGGGGCTCAAGTAATGTCCTGATGATGGCAGAAGCTCAGTACTGTTATGGACTTTGATTTCAAGCAAGGTGTTATTCAGTGAGGTACTGTGTAGGGAGCTGTGGGAGCAAGAGCATCTCTGCACCGTGGGGTCGTGTCTGTGCCCAGCATAAGTTTATATGGAACTTCCCATGCTCCCAAATGCTAATTAACAGCTCTTCTGGATGGCTTTGTACAGGCAGATAAAGGGTAGGAGGAGACATCCCCAAGCAAAGCTGTCCATCGCTCTGAAAGTGTGGATAAGCAAACTGGATCTTGTCTTCTACCACAACAATGCACTTCCAGAGCTGGAGGCTGAAGCATGTTAGACTGTTTGGCCTTGGTGTTGTCAGCCTTTATTCTGTGACCATAAAAATAACCCAGCTGCCTTGCAAAGCCCAGCAGCCTGAGGCACAGGCACCATTTGTGGCGTTCTGGAGGTCTTGCCCTATTCCCATATTGAAAAGATGACTTTCTGTTGGGTTTCCTGCAAACACAGTTCCTAAATTTTTCCAGTTACACACCTCCTGCTTCATTCATAGAATCACAGAATCTCCTGAGCTGGAAGGGACCCATAAGGATCATCAAGGCCAACTCCTGGCTCCACACAGGGCCAACCAAATCAGAGCATCGTCCAGACACTTATTAACCTCAGCCCAGCTCAGGGCTGTGACCACTTCTCTGGGGACCCTGTTCCAGTGCCCGATCCCCCTCTCAGTCCAGAACCTCTTCCTGACATCCAACCTAAACCTCCCCTGGCCCAGCTTCACGCCAACCCCTCGAGTTCCAGCCCTGGTCCCCAGAGAGAGGAGATCAGCACCTGCCCCTTCTCTCCTCCTTGTCAGGAAGCCACAGACCACGATGAGGTCTCCCCTCAGCCTCCTCTTCTCCAGGCTGAACAACCCCAGGGACTTCAACATTACTGTGAAGCTGTGCTAAAAGGTACAAATTACTTTTGGCTAGAGCATCTCTCCTGATGCTTTTATTAATGGCTGTATCATTCCTTTGTGTCACTGCAAATCATATCAAGGGCATCTGAGCCCAAGGCGGGGTGATGCTGCACAGACTGTGGTGTAGGGATGCTCTGGGAGCTGCACTTGCTTGCACCTGCTTCATTTGTCTATCTTTTGCCCCTGTGGCTTTCATCTGTGCTTGCAGACCTCCAAGGAAGGGGTCTTGAACTCCTGGAGCGCTGCTCTTCCCCTCCTGTGGACAAGCAACTCTGCTGCAAGCCAATGGGATTTACTTGGATCCTCTCACAAGACAGTGCAGCTCAAGGAATTTAACCTGTTATTCACCTCTCCATGGAGTAATTATCAGATGAACTTTTGAAACTGGTTTGAACGCAGGGGTGGTGGGAAGAGACTGGCTATTCCAGCCATCTCAAACCCTTCCCAAAATGGGAAAGCAGCTGGTGCAAAGGCCACAACTGCTGGGGCCCTTCTTCCTGCAGTACTTTGTCAGGAGCCTCTGGAGTGACATTTCCATTCACACCACATCAAACTCTGTGGTACATGAATACTCCTTCTTTAAAAAATTTTATTCAGAAAAGGGCTTTCTGGATGAAGGTAGGTAACAAATGGTCTTGGTGTGAAAATGAGTGGACCTACCCTGTGGAGAAAGTACTTATCTTCACTGGAAGTTGTCGCCTAGGATACTTTTGATGGTAAGAATTGATCCTGCAAGGAAATCCAGGACATCTTCCTGCTCTTGTGTTAAGAAGCTGAGAGAAAGCTGGTGTTCCTGTCCCAAGGGAGCTTGGGATAGGGACATTGCTTGGCAGTGCTATGAATTTCAGGAGACAGAGGAGTTCCAGGTAGCCTGGCAGGCCCCTGCTGGTCTTTCCCAAGGAGTGATTTACCTCTGGTTAGACTGAGGAAGAGAGGATGTTGAGCAGATAGGTGTGCAGGGAGAGCCTTCTGCATCTGCCTGCCATACCTGTTTGAAGTTGTTCCTGCTGGTGGTGGTCAGGGCTCCTTCTCCAAGAGATCCTCAGCAAAGTGCCAGGAGCAGACTGCAAGTGACAAGTAATCCTCTGTGAGCAGAGGAGGCGACTTGGGGAGGTTACCCCACACAGAGGTGTCGCTGCCAGAAGGTGTCAAATCCTGCCTGGGGTCCAAAGGCAGTGGAAGGGCTGTGAGTGTGTGTGCTGGGCGGCTCCCCAAGCCCTCCCTCCATCCTCTTACCACTGAGGTCTCCCAGTGGGTGGTATCACTGAGAGACTCAGCCAAGTTTGGCTGATTACACTTAGTCAAACCTGTCTGAAACTGGACTTACCAGTAGTCTCAGCCAAGTCTGGCTGATTAAACTTAACCAAACCTGTCTGAGACCAGCAGTTGTTGGGCTGTCTCCCGCTTTGATAACATACCACTCCAACCCCAAATTTGGATGGGTGCAGTTCCTCTGGCTTGAGAGGAGCAATGCAGGTTCATGTGAGGGCTGTTTGGACCGCAGGACACACTTGACCTTTCTCCTGCCATTGCTAGCTGTTCCAGAGATCTGATCTTTTCACTGAACCAGAGAGGTCGGTACTGTTAGCCTAGATGCTTGTTATGGGTATCTTGGTGTGAATTCAGATTATCTCTGCTGATGTCACCCTTAGGCAAATACCTTTCTAAATTATTCAGGCACGTGTTAGCAGGCTTCAAGGGGATTGAGCAAGTGTGGTGCAAAGGGATTGCCGCTGAGGGAGTGATTTGGAGCCGTGTTATTACTCAACAAAAGTGGCATTGCTGGCAGATACCCTCAATCATCTCTTGGGATTAACTTCTGAAAGCAGTTTAGCAGAGGTGCCTGCTTATTCTCCACAGGCTGAGTCCTTGGAGCAGCGTTTCAGTGGGGAGCCTGGCTCATCTCAGGTTCAAGCTGGCTTGCGGTGTTGCAATAGAGATGTTCCTATATGATGCCTCGAGGCATCCACTTCTTGGTTGGTCTTAGGGCTTTCTGGCAGCATTGCCTTGGGTTTATCTTCAGACATTTTGACATTGCTAATATATTTTCCACTGTAACTTAAACCTGTGCCGGTCTGGGCTACACAGACTTATCTATAGGCAGTCTGAGGAGTGGTGAGCATTGTTGGATGTTTGCCAGTCCTGGGTAGGACACTTACCCTGATATCTATAGAGACAGTGTACTGACATGCCCCCAGACTGGCTCCTAACAAACCTCTGCAGCCTGTGTCACGATACAGCTCCACACAGTACGTCAGAATTTTCACAGTATCACATAATTGTAGGGGTTGGAAGGGACCTTCAGAGATCGTCGGGTCCAACCCCCCTGCCAAAGCAGGGTCCCTAGGACAGGTCACACAGGTTGGTGTCCAGATGGGTCTTGCATATCTCCAGAGAAGGAGACTCCACACGCCCCTGGGCAGCCTGTCCCAGGGCTCCCTCACCCTCACTGCGAAGAGGCTCTTCTGCATATTGGTGTGGAACTCCCTGTGCTCCAACTTGAGGCCATCGCCCCTTGTCCTGTCCCCACTGAGAAGAGGCTGGCCATTTACCCCAGCTGTGGGCTTAGGTCACCTCCAGCCAGAATGGAGATGTTTCCAGAGGGAGATGTTTTATCCCAGCCTTTCCCTAAGCAACCCACTTGTTAGAGCAGAAAAGATTGATTTCCTCACGATCTCTCATTCCAGTTCCCATCACGATAGCGGCTCCTACAATTGGCTTTTCTCTCTGGTGCTGAGGAGACAGAGTCAGTCAGTTTATCAGGGTGGAGAAAGTGGCTCAGAGCAGAGCCTTTCCCTTTAGGCATGCCTCAGCCTGAGATGGTCAGGACAGATGCAGCACAGGGATCGCTTGCGCTCTGCTCGCGCCACCTCGGCTCTCTGTTTTTAGCTCTGGCAGAAAGCTCCCTTCGCGTGCTCAGGATGCCATCCCAACAGCTGCAGCTCTCCCCATGGCCACACCAGCACCTCTGGCCCTCACGTTTGCAGGTTTCCATGCCTGTAAGTAAGGACATCTAAAAATTATGTTGCCTGTGCTCTGCCAGAAATACTCTGCTCGCCTTCCCTGCCTGGCACAGCACCTTCAATCAGCATTTAGTAACTCGGAGGGGTAAGGAAGAGGCACCGATTCTGCTGTGAAACCTGTCTTCTGGCTGGACAGCAGGCTACAACAGAGCACAACAACGGGTATAAATAACTCTGGAAGGACAGTGGAAATGATTCTCATACAGAGCAGCTGAACTGGACCCCAGAAAAATAGTATCTTCCCTTCTCAGACTCCAGGGAGCTGCTGTCCCTGTGTGAGGTCCAGATACAAGCTGTCTTGAGAAGTAAGCAGTTGTCTTCCCAGTCCCTCAGGACACTGCTGCAATGATCTCACCTCTGGCAGGGAAGGGACAGGTCCTCTGTCCCCACACTGGGCAGATGTGTCCCAGCCTTGTTGCTGGCCAGCCACTGTTGTCACAGAGATAGTACTTTCCCTGCCAGGGTAGGGGGACATGCGTCCCTCCTGGGACTTTGTCACCTTCTGCCCTGTTGAGAGGGTCCTGAAAGCAGGGGTGGCTCAGCTGGAGGATGTGAGGAGGAAGGTGGTTGAGGAAGGCTCATGAGGTGGTGGTGGTGTGGAAAGGTGAAGGGTTGGGGGCGGGGGGGAAGTGTCACGGGCTCCTGGTGGTGCCTTCAGTGGAGGAGAGCAGGGTCTCTGGCTGGCTGGCTCTGTCTCCCTTAAATAGTGAATAAGCTTTTAGGAACAGCTTGGTGCTGTTCCCCTTGGGACTGCTGGGTCTGTGGGAGTGATGCTCCTGGTTGAGGAGCTACGAGTAGCTAACTAAGCTGAAAGTACCTTCAACCCTAAAAGTGAAAGTCTGCCTGTTGTTATCCTGCTCTTTGCTTCTGGAAGGGCAACGTGGCTGATTTCATGCAGCATTAAGGACTGTGTCAGCCAGGATTTGCCTGGGCTATTTCCTGTGTAAATAGATCTCACCTAAAACCCCGATTATCCACAGCCAGAGGAGACCCCAGGGCATCCGAAAGGCTTTTCATTAATGCTGGATATTAATTTATCAAGTAATTCTCTTCTGTTCCGTGGCTGTTGGCCTTGCCCGTGCCCAGCGAACGGCAGATGGCACCACCAGCCTGCGCCTGGCCAGGGGAGCCCCAACAGCATCAGCAGAACTTCTGACAGCTTGGTACCCAGCAGGCAAACCGCTACTGAGCACTTAAACTCTAAAACTAAGGCCAGAGCAGAGGTCCGGGGTGGGTTTTTTTTGTTTGCTTTTAAAGGTTTTTAAAACGTTATTTAAAAGGCCTTAGCCCTTTAGATACTTGCAGTCCACAGCTCCCCCCACTTGCACGTGTCCTGGCTGAGCTGTGGCTGTCCCCCCATCACAATGCATGTGCAAAGTAGGGGGGTGCTGGACTTGCTGAAGACTTTGGTTTTCACCTCAAACGCCTTGCCAAGGCTTACAGCCTTTAACCTGGCCAAAATTAGTGGGGGAAGCATCCCAGTAAGGCTTCTTTCAGGAAGCAGGGGGGCAAGGAAGAGTTGTCGAGAGGAAGAGAGGAACACTTGGGGGGGGTGTGGTTCTTGTGAGGGGGTTGCTACCCTGGGGGTTTGGAGGAGAGCTGAGAAGTTTCAGTGCTTCACTGGTGGCAGTTCTGTGCTTTTTCCTTTGCTGGATACTGAAACGTTATGAATTAGTACTGGAAGTTCCTAGGAAGCAACTTGTCGGGCAGCTGGTGGCTGTAATTCCTCCTGTAATTCTCCTTTCCATCTTGGGGGGCCTTGCTGCAGGGGTTTGTAGCCAAACCAAAACCAAATCTGATTTGTGCTTCGTGCAGATATGTGGGACAGAGCTCGAGGGAGAACAGACCAGCACTTTCAGGGCTGGCACAAGCACGGCCTGGTGAAGTGGCAGGAAGGGCTGAGCTGCTCTGTCAGCTCCCTGGGCTGTGGGACAGCAATGGCTGGAGTTTTAGCTCTGATTTTAGCCTATCCTTCTGGGTGACTTGGTTTGACTGCCCATCATTACAACCCCGTGTTCAACATACCCCCTATTCTCACCTGCTCTAAATGAGGTTGCTTCTTCATTATCTGTATGGCTTGGAGGTGGCAGGAGCACAGAAAAAGCTTGTCAGACTGTTAGATATAAGCTGTGGTTACATGAAAAAGCTAAAGAAATGTAGTTATAAACCTTGCAAAGTCATAATTATCATGGGGTGCCTTCAGTTTTCTGGCAACTCAAACCATGTAGCTGCTTTCTTGTGTCTGTCCTGTATTTTGGGAGGATTCCTGTCCCTGCTTGTTTCCTCTGTGTGAGCATCAAACTGCTGCTCAGAGTCTGTTTGTGCTAACATCATTAATTTGCTTTATGTTGTCACAGAATCATAGGGGTTGGAAGGGACCCCCCATATGTTGTAGGAAATAATAACTATACACAGAAAAGCATCACTTCTCTTTGAAACACACTGCTGTTGGTTTTTAAAGATTTCACATGTAAAGTTAAAATGAGCAAAATTAAAATGAGGGGGAAAAAAAAAAATTAGTCTGTTTTAGAGGTTTCTCATTCAGCAAAGATGTGAGCTGTGGCTCAAAGATACCCTTTGTGTGAGTGCCCTGAGCAAATACTGGGGTTATTTTTGGAGAACATATTTCCTGTCAATCATTTCTTCAATAAGGTTCCGTTCTGAGAGGATTTGATGTCATGTTCTGTTTTGCTGCACGTACTAATGTGCATGCTACTAATCATCAGTATCACACCACAGAAGGGTCTTGGTATTGAGGATCTGGCTTAATTCTGTTCAAATGAGAGGAAAAACCTTTCACTGATTTAAACCTGCATCACATTAAGCTCCAGTTCTCTGGGTGGGATGGGCATGAAAAATGGACATGAAAAATAGGAGTATGGGTTCTGGTGTGCTAGGTTTTGGGTATATAAGTGAGGAATTTAGGCATTTTTTTGTTTTGCTAAATGAAAAATGAAGTAAGTGGCTAAATGAAGTAAGTCTGTGTCTGGAGGCAAAGGGTCTGAACCCTGCAACACTGGTGTGAATGGGTGCGCAGTGGCTCTGTGCGGAATGGTCCTCGGTTCCTATGTACAACAGGAGAGACACTGGCACCTCCATCCATCAGTGTACTCCTCTGCTGGCACCAGCTTGGGTGGAGAACAGCTCCAAAAGCCCCAGTACACCCTCAGCAAGTTGCTGCCTGTTGCTGTGCACTGAAAATAGCCAGTTTTCCATCTGCTGGGTGTCCGTGGCTGCCTTGCCATCCCATCCCGCCCCGCTGGCATCGTTCAATGTGCAGAGGAGAAGGGAGAGGAGAAGTTTGGGATGAAGGTTGATCCCTGCTCCAGCCCACCGGGGCAGGAAGAATAAAGGACCCTTTTCTCCTTGACTTAGATGATGTTTGGTAATGCTGGTGTGCTCTGGGATGGGTTTATTCTGGCCAACACAGCAATCTGGAGACACCCAAGCCCTCCTGGGACACACAGCATTGCTTTCTCTGCCAACCCAGCTGCAGGGACAGAGAGCTGGTAGGACATGACTGATTTTGGTTCCCATCCTGACCTTCCAAATCTTGTTGCCTGTGCTTGCACACTGCTGTCTGCCTGCCAGGCACAGAGGGACATTTGAAAAAGGAAAAAACCCACCCCAAACTAGTGAGTTTTAACTCCTTTTGCACTGGCTTCTTTTCTGAGGTGGTTTTTCAGGTCCTGCTGCATACCTGCTACAGTAATTATGATATTTTATATTTTATTTATGCTATTTTGTATTTTATGCTATTAGTAATTATGCTACTTATTTGAGTATCCTCAGTCTTGCTAAGCAGTTAGAGAACTGTAGGATGGCTGTGCTGAGGAAGGGCAAGTGCTTCGTGGTAAAGAGGACACAGTTTACTTTGGGTAATTGTTTCCTGTAATCCCTTGCTGAGGAAGGGTTCCTGAAAAAAACAGTGCTGCTGCTTGTGTGAAACCCTTCCCCGAGGGCTAGTGAACACCACCATCTGCACAGGGATAGTGCCTGACATTCCTGTTAAAATTACTGCCAGTGGCTCTGCAGTCTGGGGGTCTCTGCAGGGTCACAGTGTGTTGTGCTTTGACGTTTGGTGTCCCTGCTGAGTGTGGGGTTGCCCCATGCTAGGGAGCCTCAGTTCTTTGCTCAGCACTGGCATTTCTCCATTGCAAGGCCTGGATGCTAAATTAAACTTTCAGGATGTATAGCAAGGGGAGGGAAGAGAGAAGGACAGAAGAAATCACGTTTGTTAATTGGTGTGATGTTAATTACTCCTCTCCCCTTGTCTCTTGGTTGCAGGAGAGCACAAATCTCTGAGCGTAGCTCTTGTTTGCTATTTAACAAGCATATCTGTGTGTATGTCTGCTTTACCTTGGGCAAGTTTATGGAACTATTAGCAAAAGCTTTTGTCAGGTCAAATCTGCCCACGGTAGCAGTGAGGGAAGCTGCCAGGCATGCAGCCTGCCTCTGGTAGCAGCTGGTCGTTGCCTCTCCGGAGTCTGGCAAAGAAAAGGACATCGCTGGAGTCTGTGCTTGGTGTCTTCCCAGGCATCTCTTGTTCTGGCTTTGTGTGTGTGACCTTCCTTATGGCTTTGCTCCTGAGCCATGTAAGTACCTGAGATGCAGATGCTGTGGGTGGGCTGCTGCTTTGCAAGGAGGCAGGGCTCGCTCCTGCCGTGGGCACCTCTGGGTTGGGAGAGCGGCAGCTCTGCTGTGAGCATGCAGGAGAAGGAGACTGCATGCTGCAGTACACAGGGAAGGAGATTGATCTTCTGAGGGATTTGAATACCCAAGTCCATTAGAGTTTCCTGGGAAATATCAGCTCAGATTCATGCTGGTGTGCTTTGGAAATCTTTTAAAATTAACTACCCAAAATCAATGCATCGCAAGGCTCCCAGCATGTAATTCAGAACCCATTAGGAGATTTGTGCTAATTTGGAAAATAATCTTTCTCTTTTAAATATTACTTGGAACGTATTTTGAACTTGCAGATCTGGCAGCAGCAGAACAATTAAACCAAAGGAAAGATTACATTGTGTTTCTTTAATTGTGATGCATCGAATCATTTGCTGCAGGAAAATATCTACAAAGCATATTTGAGTGCAGATGCAAAAATTAATATTGGTCTCAGCTGCTCCACTCCCTCTGATAAATGTGTATTTATGTAATGCATTCCTCCTCATATCTTGATAACACTATGTGCACACAGTGCATGAATTAATTCCACTGAGAACTGCAGTGAGATTATCTCTGAGCCTGTGTAAGCACAAGGAATCATCCTTTACTCTCAGGTCCCATATGTATTCATTTATACTTTTATGATTTTAAAGCTGCGTAAGAGGAGAAACATCCCTGGCTGGATGTGTTGCACCAATGTCTGGGGTAATTCAGGGTCCAGAAAACTCTCCCACAGCTATTGCCAGTGCTTGCTTCCACTGTCAGTGCCAGGGGCCAGAGAGCAGAGGTGGGGGGGAGGCTCATGGGATTTTGGGACAGTCCTAAATTGGGCAGTGGGTTTCTCCTCAGGAGAGCGGTTCCTAGGAAGCAACTTCAGATGGTTTTCCAGCTGCTCAGCACAGGGGCAAAACTTCTCTTGGGAGTGAAATTTTGGTTGAAGAGCTTCCTACACAGGCACTTTGGAGAGGAAAAACAATCCTGGCATTGAGGCTGGAAAGAATTTAGTGATCGTGCTGAGGCTGGCTCGTCCTGCAGGCCTGGGAAGATGATCTAGGAGCCCCCATCTAGGATGATCTTGAGTAGGGACAAACCCACACAGTCATATTTTGTCCTGACCCCCTGACCTGCTCTAATCACTGTGCAGGACTGGATGAAAAGTGCTGGAAAGGCTGGGTTTGCAGATAAGATCCCCAATCCCAGCAGTACAGTCAGCTGCAGGCTCTTGATACCTTGAGAGACTAGTAGTTATGGAAAGAAGCACAGCAACATATATGCTGTCTGGTGCTACTGTGTTTATTGTTAGACCCCTTCAGGGTGTATCAACTGTCTCTAAGCTATTCCAATTCCTCTTTCAGCCCACAAGTTGCTGGCAGCTGCTCTGCTCTGTCATTAGAGCTTCCAACTGGAGCACGGGAGCGACAGTGCTGAATGGTATTTTGTCCAGCAAGTGATGCTTTGTCATGAAAGCATCCTATGTGCAAAGGTAGAGTGACAGCTTCAACTTCAAATTAAAACTGCACATGGAACCTGTGGAGCTTTTGGGACTATGGAAACAAAGCTGAGAGGTAGGGTTTTAAATCTGTGCACTGTGGTAGTAAAGCCATTCGTGTTTGAGGCTTGTGTTGGCTGTGAACTGTCCCTCCCTGGTCCTTTCTTGGCTAATGAAGCAGCTGCTGGATAAAAATGCAAAATGAGTTGTGAAAACATGTGTTTGCCTGGCTAATCACTCGAAGGATCAATCCCCACAACTTCCTGTGGTAGGAGCTGCTGATTAGCTGCTCTCTGTGCTTTTCCCTTTTAATAAAACCCCTGAGTAGAACAACAGGAGTACCATAACTAAGGGGTGCTCTTGTCCTTCCCCTGTGACATTCTGGCAAATGCTAGCTGGTGTGTTGCATGGTGTGAACAGGACAGAAATGCCTCAGTGCTGCTTGTGTAAGCCCAGGCTTCTTTAAGGAAGGTTTAGATTAGATATTAGGGGGAGGTTTTTTACAGAGAGAGTGGTGAGGGGCTGGAACAGGCTGCCCAGAGAAGTAGTGGATGCCCCATCCCTGGAAGTGTTCAAGGCCAGGTTGGATGGGGCCCTGGGCAACCTTGTGTAGCTCCAGGCCTGGAGGTTGGTGGCCCTGCCTGTGGCAGGCGTGTTGGAGCTCTGTGATCCTTGGAGTCCCTTCCAACCCAGACCAGTCTATGATTCTATGATCCTATGATTCTGCTGTGAGGAAGGGAGATGGGGCTCTGCTCCTCTCTGCACCAGCACTGACCAACACGGGGTCACAGCTCAGTGGTGTGCCCCATGCCTTGCTCAGCTGTCCCGGTGGGGGTTCAGCTGTCCCAGTGGGGATTCAGCTGTCCCAGTGGGGATGCTCTTCCTTTGCCAGTCAGCAAACCGTACCTTGAAGGTGACAACAGGAGCCACTGTGCATCTCTCCTAACAGTCAGTCCCAAGTTAGATGATGATGGAGATGACCCAAAGATCTCTTGACCTAATAAAAGATAGCTCAAAAGTTAATATTCTGTGCTCCTGTGTTTTACCCTGGCGAGTAATGGTTTGACTGGGAAAGAACAGTTCTGAAGGCTGGAGAGATGCATTGAAATAATAAAGATTCATGCTTCTCTGAAATGACTTCCCTGTTCAGAGCAATATAAATACAATTTGACAAGCAAGGCCATGGGTAAAAAAGGGGCTCAGTGAGCAAGCTGAGGGCTTTATTATTGATACCTTCTGGTTTCTAAATGGCCATGTATCAGCCATCTGGCATCAAGGGTTTTAGCATGAAAAATTAAGTAGCTACAATCTAAGCATAATACATGCTAAATTTCCTGCAATACAAAAAAAATAGCTTGTACCCATAAAACACTAGCAGGAAAGGGGATTCAACTTTTTAAAAGAGCAGATAATGGCAGGACAAGGGGGAATGGATTAAAGCTAAAGGAAGGAAGGGGGAGAGGAGATATTAGGGGGAAGTTTTTTACAGAAAGAGTGGTGAGGGGCTGGAACAGGCTGCCCAGAGAAGTAGTGGATGCCCCATCCCTGGAAGTGTTCAAGGCCAGGTTGGATGGGGCCCTGGGCAACCTTGTGTAGCTCCAGGCCTGGAGGTTGGTGGCCCTGCCTGTGACAGGGGGGTTGGAGTTCTATGATCCTTGGGGTCCCTTCCAACCTAGACCATTCTATGATTCTATGAAAGATGCCAAGAAAATAACCACTCCTCTGAAACTCAGTGTTGATTCGGTTCTTTTTTTCAAAAAAGTGAGCAGTCTCTTAGATAAAGGTTTGCCTTGTGCAGGTAGTTGCTGTGTTATCTAAGTTGCCCAACCCAGCCTGTACTTCAGGTGTCACCAACCCAACCTGCTGCCTTGGCCAAAGAGCAATGACTAATAACGACAGATTGTGTGATGATGGTTTTATGATGTAGACAAGTAATTAATAAGGACTTGAAGCAATTCCATCAAGCCTTGTGACTCGTGATGGGGTCGGAACTTTAACTCTGGCCTCCAGAGATGAAACGACCCAATGTCAACACAATAAAAAAGGGAGATGGGGAGAGGATTTGGGTTATTTTTCTGCCTTCTTTTCAGGTCTGAGCAAAGAAAATACCCGGTTGTTTGATAAATTCAGGCTGTGCATAATTACTTGGAGGCTGTGAGGAAAAAACTATGTGGAAATTGCAGATTTACTAGCAGAGTGATGAGCATGAGGGTGGAACTCAGCAGACAGCTCCGGCAGTTCATGCACAAAGCTCAGCAGGTTTGGATTCTCTTAGGGTTTTGTCTAAATGCAGCTGCATGAATTAATTGATCACACGGTGTCTGAATGTTTTTGCTATATTTTACAGTGGCATTGCTGTAAGGTGGGGTAAATTGGGGAACTGAGAGGTCTGGGATGCTTGGGAAGAAGAGTTGGGGCAGTGTTTGTGCAGGAAGCATGACAGGAGTTCCCAGTAACGTGCAGAAAGGGATTGCTGGTCCTCACTAGCTGCCCAAACAAGCATGTGCTGCTGGGAATCTGAGCAGAGTAAGTAGACCTGGGCAGGGATCCAGAGCCGAGTTTGTCCTGACCTTTAAATATACTGGAAATGTGGATGTGGACCTGAAAGTATCTTTTCTTTGGGATACCCAACAACTTCACATATTGGAGGTATGTGGGGAGCAGAATACTTGCCTGGGAAAAGTTGCTGAACCACGTTGGAAGCACACTGATTTCCCTAAGGTGGTTCAAGACTTAGCTGTGAACAAGGGTGTTGCTGTACCTCTATCTTCTCATTGTCTGGGGAGTAACGTCTTTTTGTTGGTTTTAGTTCTCTTTTCTCTAGAGGATCTGAAGATCCTCAACTAGACATGGGAGCAGACTGTGTAATGGAGTGTGACAAACTGCTTTAGTCTGGCTATGAGCTCTATAATATCAGATCAATCAGCCATCTGGCTTGGGAAACTGAAATAATCTCACTTACCGATGTGCACATATCCCTTTGGGAGCTGCAGTTAGTTGCTGAGCATGTTAAGTGATGCAGAACATCTCTGAAGAGTGCCCCATCAATGATGGGATAAATGATGTCAGAGTCTGCACTTGTTCAAATCCAGGCACGTGGGGTTGTGAGAAGAGCAGGAGAGAAAGAAATGTGGGTGAATGGGTGTAAGGAATGGGGTAACGTGAAGTATTGTGTGGGGATCATCTGAAGGGTGCATGGCATGGTGCTGGTTCAACTACCAGCAAGAACAGTCCGTACTGTGGTCAGCAGACATCTGGGCAGGATCAAAGCCTTGGTTTTAAATCTGTCCATTCCAATCCCAGCATTTGAAGCTAGAAATAGCACAGGCATAGCAGGAGCACCATATGGTAAGCACGGCCCTCTCCAAGATGGGGCTGGAAATGGGGCCCAGGCAGTGTGCTGTGTCCAGGCAATCTCATTTCAGCACTGAACATTCAGTTCACCACCACGCTGAGGCCTCAGAGCAAACCCAGTGCTAATCTGATTGTGTTCAAGGTGGCATGCGAGTAGTGCCTGCCTCAGGGACCAGTTCATTGCTCCCAAGGCAAAACAAATCAAGTCGTAATGAAAGGTTGATGCTTGTTATTATTTGATAAGCAAATTGGACATATTTAATATAAAATGTAGAGGGCAGTAATTTGCAGGATCTCTGGATTCTGGTCACCTAGGGCAGTTCTGCTGTTCTCTCTATATCTCTGTACCACGTACTGGAACATTAGCTTCCAAACCCATCATGATTCCATAGATGAGGTGGGCAGGAAGTGAATTTCTATTGATTTCATCCCTGGTTGGGTCTGTTGGGTGAGGAAAATAAATAAAATAAATAAATAAATAGTACTTTTTGCCTCGCACATCTGCCCAGACATGCCAGGCTCCTGCCTGCCGCATCGATGGCTCCACATCACATCTATTCCTCACTGCCTCCCCACCAGCTGCCTTTGCTCTGGACCCCAGAGTGGCCTCAGCTGGGGAATTCTCATTTATTTATTTATTTTTCTCAGAAAATTCAGCTCCTGCTTTGTCAGAAACATGAAATGAGGTGGAGAAAAACCATCCCCCAGGGTGGGGAGATACTGTACCAGAGCTGGCACCAGGCTGGCTAAGCACTGTGCCATGGCAGGGAGGCGGGCACTGCTGGCCTCACACACCCTCACAACTCCGCCGCCAGCTCTCCCAGGAGCGTGTTTCTGTTGAAGTTTTAATTAGGTAAATTTATGATTTTACTTCAGGAAAAGCTTTACATCTTACTGAGCACAGGTCCTTAGACTAGGGCATCCCAAAAGGTCCCTTCCCATCCTCAGCAGCTCAGTCATTCTGTATGTTTTTAAAGCCTTCTTCATTATTAAACTAGGAGTTGATTCTTTCTTGTTTGAGCTTTTCCAAGGCTACAAGAAGCAGCTGTTATTTCTTAGCAGCAGATTTAACTCCTGACTATATTAATTTGGCTGTTCATAGATATTTTTGTGTTTGCAATTTGTTTTGTTCATAACTTGCTGTGGCTCTTAAGTGCCTTTTGTGCAGCTGCCTCAGATCCCCTCCCTGTACAAAACATACTGGGTGTATTTTAATGCTGACCCCACACAGCCTTTTAAAGTGAACACTCCTAGAAGCTTCTTATGCTGTTTATTTTCCTTTGGAAAGAGGCAGGGGCTTGAAGATGTGTAAACAAAAGCTAATCAAGTCTGTAAATTGATTAGTCAGCAAAGTAAATTGTACTAACAACAAAAAATACCTGCTTTTCCCTTGAAATATTTGATTTTCCCTGTGTTTCTGTGTATAAAGACTCAGAGTTTAGCAGGATACTTGGGCTGATGTGATTGTTGGGGTTTTCCTGCATAATGCTCTCAATATTTCTGTGCCAATATCTCTTGGTCTGTTTGCACGATGGGGATGGGAAAGAAAGAAATTTTTTGTTGTCATTCCTCAAAGGCTTCCAGCATTTCCAGCATGCCTTTTTTCTTTTTTTTTTTTTTTTAAATTTAGAGCTTGGGTTTTCTGGAACATCGAGACATCAAGCAGTAATTATCTCCCTATGTTTGATGACCTTTCAGTCAACTCAGATTCTGCTTGTGTACTCAATACTAATTCTGTAGTCAATTTTTAAAGGAGTCCCAACTTCACCTTTAATTAGAAGCCAGCAATCTTGTGCTCCCAGTTAGTCACAGGACTTAAGTTACCTCAACTGACAATGAGATGTAGTATGTCTGTGGTTTGGCACGTGTACCTAAACACAGGGAGAACATATACCTGGTTTTAGGTAATAAAGAGAACTTCAAATTGTGGTTATACCTTTTATATGCCTCAGGTTTGGGGTTTCTGCCTGGCAAGTGTGGGGTCTGGCACTGGTTGGCGGCAGCTTCTGTAGTGTTCAAAGGTGGTGGATGCCCCTGCAGAATGTGCTCTTGGGATGGTGTTTACGGTCACTGACCTGGATGGTGGCATTCAAAACCGCTGGAGTGTGACATTCCCCGTGGTCCCTCCCTGCTCCATCCCAAGCACCGACCCAGCGCTCTCCTCCAACAAAGAGCTGGAGCCAGAGGGTGCCTGCAGGGATCGGCCCATCGAGAGCCAGCCCCAGGAGAGAGTGTGGGCTGCATGTTAGGGAGATACTTGGTGCTGGTTGATGTCAGTGCTGCGAGTCCAAGGAGACCTTTAACTCTGATTTCTGCCCGGCGCGGGAGTGCACGCTGCGTTCAGTGCAAGGAGAACTCGAGCTGCTTGTACTGTTGGGAGGTCTGTGAGTGAAGAGCAACAAGCCACCAGCCGCCACCAAAATGCAGAGATGTCAGTGTGTGCTGCACAGGGCATCGTGCTGTGCTAGGCTGATAAAGCTCTGCCTTGCAGATAGGGGAACGTTAGGCCTGGGTACCCTGAAAGAGACTGTTTGCTGACTGGTTATCCCACCAAAGAGCTATCCTGGGGGTACGGTGAGGTCCCTCTGACCTTTACTTTGGAGTTCTTTGAGAGAGAGCAAACGTACAACCAGACCGTGACTTGCAACCACTCAGTGAGGATGTAAAGTGCTCATCTGCTTGGAGCAGCCCCCGCTCTTGGGCTCTTGCATGCTCTTTGCTGTAAGCCCTAAGCCTCACACGAGGAGGCTTTGGGGTGCCTTGCTGACACCTGAGGTCCTTGTGTTCCTGCAAGGAGAGCCCAGAGGTCTCACCTCTCCTGGAATGGCTGTGGTGTGGACATGGATTTCCCTCTTGTGACATGATTCCTGTGCCTCTTTATCTTTGTGAAAACATCCTAGGAAGATACAATGCTTAAAGAGAACTTTTTCTCTGGAAGCTCAGGGAGCTGCCTGTGTGTTGGGTTACACATACGTGTACATTCATGTGGTTACAATCTACTCTGAGCCTTGTGAACCCATCTCCATTTTCTTGCGGAACCTCCCTGTGTCCCCTCTGGGGTCTGGACTCCTGTGAGGGTTTGGCTTGGCTCTGTCCTGCTCTGTTAAGCTCAGCTCCCTCCTTACCACTCCAGAGTCAAGCCCCTTCCCTCAAATCCAGGCTGTTTGGCACTCCCTTCTGTGGCTGAAGAGAGCTCCTTTAGCAGTGGAATCAATCCAGGAGGCAATGGGAAAGGGTAAGGACCATGAAGCAATAAGTGCTGTAAGTTCCTGCAGAGTTACTTGAGAGGGGAGAGGGTGACAGCTAGATAATTTGGTTGAGGAAAATTCCAGAAGAATGGGACAGTTAGCTCTGGAGAGACAAAACAGAACATAAGGACTGTCCTGGGATCTCCTTCCTTGTTTGGATCCATGCCTCTTCCCCCCAGCCCCACCAATCTGGTGTGGGTTAAGTGGCTTCCACTGGCCAGCTACTCAGGGAAATATGGGATCAGGCTGCAGTCATGGGGTGATTCCTATTAGTGGTAGTGATGGGAAATCCTCAGATTGCTTCCAGGTAGAAACTAAACCCTGGGATCATCTGGCACAACTACACCATCCAAATGATTTTAGTCCCACAGTAGGTACTTTGTTGCTTGTTAATAGAGAATTCTGTCAGCCTGCAGTGAGGATGAGAGAGAGGGATTTGAGTGTGTTGGGGAAATGTGTCAGTGGCCTGGGAGTTTGTGGAGGTGGATGCTGTGTGGCAGCGACGACCGAAGTGTGAGCCTGGGAAATCCATGCCTGGGAAATCCATGGCTCCGAGCCACCTCTGACACTGCAGTTCTAGCTTCATGGATGTCAGCGCTGCAGAAGCCTCCAGCCTAAAAATAGAGCTGGCAAGGGGGTATAAATGTTCTCTTTAGAGGGACCCCAAACTTTGAAAGGTTCTTCTGACTCTAGTAGCCATTCTTGGTTGGAAGAACTAAGCCATGCAGCTGCTGTAGCCCTATATCTACATGAATTAACCAGTTTTTCTCGCTAGGCATGAGGGTGAAATGAATTCTGCACAGAGAATAGCTCCACACAGGTGCCACTTCCATCACATTATGTAAATAGCCTGTGACTAATAGAGAAGCCTATGAGATGAAATAAAAGACATCAGTCAGTGCATTTGCATAGAAATCGAGCTATGTGCCAAAGGAACCTTGTTTAAAAATGAGTGATAGCAGACAAGATAATTCTAAGGGTGTCATTGTGGAACATTTTAAAGTGTCTTATTAGCATAGAATTGAAAGGACAGTGTCGTTTCATATTTACAGAGTCTATGAAGTTCCACGACGTACCTGTGCAGTCTGGCTGACCCTTTGTTGTGAGGTTACTCAAAGCTTTGTATAGATTTGCTCTCCTCTAGGAGTGCTATTCAAAACAATGAGGAAGACAAATATGTGTACGGTGACGCAAACTTCCTATGTACCTAATAGGCTGGTTCGTCACCCGTCGACTGTGATGGGCCTGAGGGAGGGGGGGAGTTGGGTGAAAATTAAAAGAGGACAAGGCTGAGAACATGATGATTTTTCTCCTGAAAGCCAAATCCTATTTTATCTTGATTAAATAAAATCCTGAGCTTCAAGAAAGAAGGTGGCTGTATTGTGTTGGCCACTCTGTGCATCCCGCAACCAGCCCCTCCCCAGATCATCTGTGTGTGGGGAACAGGAGGAGGAACCTGGAAAAGAGGTACAGGGCTTAGAGGACTTTCTGTAATCAGACCATGATGGCATGTGAGTCCTGAGATAGTGTTTTGGTTAAAAGGCCTCTCTGTCAGGAGTGATGTTTTGTTGCCATCTTTTTATTTTGTTTTCCTCTGTCCCAGGGCTCTGGCACCCTCACAGGGAAAAAGTTCCTCCTTAATGGAGCAGATTTTGCTAAATCACTGGCATAAAATAATATGTAATTGCCTTATTTGTTTGCTGTGTTTCTATAAGTAGTTACTTGCTTTGCCATAATTTTTATTTCTTTCTAGAATCTGGGTAAGACTCAGACCCTTCTTAGACGCCAAATTGATCTCTCCAACAGTTTTTATTCTGACAGTGTTTCTCAGAATGTTGCCATACAGTTTGGTGCAGTGTAACTTACAGTTATGCCAAATGTTTTTGCCTTGCAAGTGGTGCAGCTGTGATGTAACGTTAAAAAAAAGGCAAGAAATAGAACTTGGGCATCATTTGGCACTAATAGTGGATCAGGATTAGGTACAAGAAAAGCATCTCATCTCTGAGGCTGGAATCTGTCCCAGTAATGTGTGCCATTGTTCAATCCCAGGACTTTTATTGTCTCTGATAAAGTATTGATAATGCAGGCAAACACAGTGTGGGCATTTTGCCTTAAGAAAAGTCAGAAGTATCTTTCTCCTACTTAGGCATCAATGAATGAAAACACAGTAAATGTGGCACTTGGAAGGGCCCTTTCAGTGTTTGTGCTACAGGTAACATTTCCTGAGCTGCTGCAGAGAAACTTCCACTCTGACAAGCTGCACAGATTAGTCAATGTCTAAGAAAACAGTAATCCAAACACATTGATTATATTTGAGTACAAATCATAAAGTACCATGGTAAAAGCTTGCTCTTCCCTTGAGGCAGAAACTCACTTGAAACCTCCCTGTTTTATGAATCTGTCTTTCACCAAAAACTGTGTGGGAACCCTGAGCAGATTCTCAGCCTGTCTTTAAGTCCTTGGTCCTTCCAGAAGCAGTGAATACCTAATTTTTCACTGTTCTCTATTTTTCTAAGAAGTAGGCACATGAAATGCTGAGCCAGGTTCCAGAACCATTTGTATGATAGCTGTCCGATCAGGATTGGAGGCAGTAAAATTTACCAGCTGGGCAATGTGGTGATTTTATACAGGGTAATATTTATTTGTCAGTAGACAGGAGGAATCAAAGTATTTAAATTACACATAGCAATGGCACTGCTTTTGTCCAGTTACATAATTACAGTCAATAATCAGTTGAGCTTTCTGTTCAACAGAATTATTTTCACAACGATTGCCATTTTCCAAGTATCTAGCTCTAGTTATGTGCTTACAGTTAAACCCATCAACCATAAAGTACAAACAAGTGTAAGGATATACTAATTTACAAGGATGTCTATACATATCTTGGTCTGGTTTATGTGACTGAACCACTTGAACAAAGCTCTGATGCAGTTTGGGTTTTAAAAAACCAACACTGCTGAGACTTTGTCTGTACATTTGGATAATGTTCTGGAGTCCAGGTTCCCACTCTAGCTTTCTGTATTTAACTCCATGTTTCTGTTGCCCTGAAAAAATCCTTCAGGTTGCATCAAGTAACAATTAACATTCTGCTATAATTTTGTCCACTTGCTTTTTACCAATAAAATAAGGGACAAGAAAGTTTTCAGCATTACCTAACACAGGACAATGTTTGTCAGGTGATTGTTATGACTTGAACAATCTTTAAATGTTGCATATTGCAGAGTTACACACATTGCCACCACACACCTTGATGGAGTCCATAATGCTTATGTATTAAAAAGAAGTAGCTTCTCTCTGTCTGTTTGTATTCCTGTCAAAGTCAGTTCCCTCCTATTGACTTGTCCAGAAATTAGATAGCAGACTGGAGATAACACCAGGGCATGTAGGGAGGGAACGTGCAGCGGGAAGGGTGACGTCTTCAAGTCAGTGATGATGCTCTCTTCAGTTAGCAGTGGCTGAGGGCTACAAGGATGATTAGAGGGCTGGAGCGCCTGCCCTACAAAGAGAGGCTGAGGGAGCTGGGCTTGTTCAGCCTGGAGAAGAGAAGGCTGAGGGGGGACCTCATTGCAGCCTGCCAGTACCTGAAGGGAGCTTATAAGCAGGAGGGGATTCAACTTTTTAAAAGGGCAGATAATGGCAGGACAAGGGGGAATGGATTAAAACTAAAGGAAGGAAGGGTTAAATTAGATATTAGGGGGAAGTTTTTTACAGAAAGAGTGGTGAGGGGCTGGAACAGGCTGCCCAGAGAAGTGGTGGATGCCCCATCCCTGGAAGTGTTCCAGGCCAGGTTGGATGGGGCCCTGGGCAACCTTGTGTAGCTCCAGGCCTGGAGGTTGGTGTCCCTGCCTGTGGCAGGGGGGTTGGAGCTCTATGATCCATGGGGTCCCTTCCAACCCAGACCATTCTAAGATTCTATGAATCTGAATGTTATTTTATTTTAATTTATTTTGCCTTGGCAGGGCATTGGTCAATTGCTACAGTTAGAGAATAAATTACAAGGGATTTTATGCACTGGGGTTAAAACAAGGGTGATTTTTGGAATTCAACCCCCCAACAAGGTGTTAGCAATACAGGTAATCATTTCCATTTAACTTGAACAAGAGAAAGCATGGTGAGTTGTTGGGCTAAAGTGTTTCAAGTATTGTATTGAAACAGCCCAGTGTTAACTGCTGATGTATGTTGGCACTGTACTGTGGATGAAGAATGTTTGGTTATTTTTTTATGGCCAGACTGGAAAGTGTTTTTTAAAATGCTCTGGCTTGAGAAAAGTTGTGTTGGGTATCGCGCTTCCAGGCTCCTATGCACTGTGATACAAACAGAACTATTGCCAAACACGGTCTGACAGAAATGACCACATCTGCCTCAAGCTTGGCCCTTCACTAGGGCAGAAATGTGGAGAGAGCTACTTTAGAAATGTAAGCAAACCTCATTTTCTACTCAGAGGAACCTATAATCTGGGTAAGTAGCTAAAGCAAAATTTACTCTGAATCTGTAGTATGTTTATTTGATAATGGAGATTATAAAAGGTCTGTTCTAAAGACTGGTGATGATAGGAACAGAGAAAGCAATGATCTATACCAGTGGTTTGGAGTAGAATAGGATGCTTTTAGAAGAAATGTGAAATGTGTATCTCATCTTGAACAGCATCAATCTGAGTGGAATTTGCAGTGCATCAAATGGGGCCTGTATTAGTGCTCATTTAAAAAAAAATAAATCAAAATTCCAACTCTAGCCTTTTTCCATGTTAAAATACAATTTTTAGGCTGAACTGATTCTAAACCAAAGCAAACAGCATGCTGGGGCTGAGAGGGATCAGATGGTAGAGGCTTAGATAACTTAAAGGGCTTTCCTTACAGCGTGAGCTGTCTATAAACTTGTGGGGCAGGTTGGACAGAGGTGGGACAATGTAGGGGTGGAAAATTAAAAGGCCAGCAAACTGTCTGTGAAAGGGCTGATGGCATTAGGAATGCTGCAGTGTTTGTGGCGCTCATGGCTGCAATGAAAATATTTTTACTGGTGTGAAGGTAGTGTGCCTGTGACTTGGAAATTGTGGGTTAAAAAACTAAGATGTTAATACTGTTTATAATTAATTATTATTGATCTTTGGGACTCTTGGAAATGGCTTGTTAGCATTAATACTATGATAAAGTACCTGTTAAGAGTATGCCTATAGGACCATAGTCCTGCTTTGCTGAACTACATGGCAAAGACTTCTGTGAAACTCAGCAGGAACAGGACCTAGACCTACAGGAAGAAGCCATCTGCAACAAAATCCAAAATTTTGGAAACAGCTGCTGGATTATTTTAGATATCCACTGGGGGGTTATGCTTTTTCAGAGATCCTTTAGATGCATCGGTTTGCAGATTTGAGAGGGCAGTATTTTCATATTCCTCTTGTGATGCTGAGCACCTGCAACGGTGAGCTAATACTATCAAATCCTTCTGGAAGTTCTTGTTGAGAAATCCATAAAAGATGGGGTTGATACACGTGGAGACCATGGCCACAAGGTGGCATAAGGTAAATGCTAGATTATGATTACAGCTCATTAGTGCCTCGTAGTTCCAGTCAAAAACAACATTGAATATATTGAGGGGCAACCAGCAAGCTGCAAAAGTCACAACAATCGATACCAACATAATATTAATCCTTTTGTATTCAATCAGCCTGCTCTCGTTCTCTCTCATCCTGTCTATTTTACTTTGTCTCCTTCGAAGGCATACAAATATCCTGAGATAGCAGATAAAAATAAACCCCAGTGGGAAGCAGTACTGGAAAACCAGCAGACTGGTGGTAAAAACCAGTCGTTCCGTAATGGATGGCCATGCTTCAATGCAGGCAACCTTGTTCTTGTAGAAATCACTATGGAAAGATAGATGCTGGAAGGGTTCATCTGTTATTTGGTGAAATATTAAAAAAGGCATGGATATCATGAGGGAAAACCCCCAGATGAAAAGAATTCCCCAGTAAGCATGTGAAATATTGGGCTTCCAGCCACGTGGGTTCACAATTAACTGATATCTCTCAACAGCAATGAGGACAAGGGAGAAAATGGAGACTGTGACAGACAGACTTTGTATGAAAGAACTCATCTTGCACATAGCTTCCCCAAATACCCAGTGGTCCATTAAGGTATAAGCAACTGTGACTGGAATGCACATGATACAGATTAAGACATCTGATAAAGAGAGGTTGGCGATCAAAATGTTGGTAACGTTTTGAGCGTCCTTCCGTCTCTTTATTATAACAATCAGGCAAAGATTTCCAAAGAGCCCCACTGTTGTAACTAATGTGTAGGCTGTAATAAGCAAGAGTTCTGCAAGGAAGGAAGGTTGGCATGTATCAAAGTTCAAAAACTGAGAGTAGCTCATGTTAGAGAGAGTTTGATTCGACAGAATCTCACTGGGACGCTGGATGGCTTTGTCCATCGTGAAGCATCTGCCAAGCTAAGGACAAAACCTCGTGTTATTTATAATATACTTTGTATGGAGCTTTCCAAGGCAGTGGTTACTATGAGTCAGTCTTTGTAGTTGGTGTCCTTCAAGTTTGGAGCAAGCCTACTACAATCTATTATAGCACTGAGAAATCCTGAAAGGAGAAGCTGGTGGTTGTGTAGTGGTTTTGTGTATATACGTGGGTGGAGGTTGATGCTATTTTTCTGAGGTTCTGCACCAACAGTGTTACAGAACCAGAACTGATTGTGAAGTGTAAGAACTACCAGTGATGGCTCTGTTTGCCAGCTCTGGATAAACTTTCCTTTCCAAAATAAAATATTTTCAGATCTGTCACAGCCAGAGATTTAGCAAGGTTTAAGGAATTCTGATGGCAATATCAGAAAAATGAAGAATTGGGTCCTGCCATCACATTGCTAGCTTACACATCACACATTTTCTCTGAAACTACAAAGCAATGTGAGCTAATATACCAAATCCCTCTGGCTTAATCAAAATGATGTGTGCTTGAGTTTAAGTGATACTCAACACCCCCGTGAATGACATTGTTAAGGGAGTTTCCTATCCTGCTCAAGTGTTAAAGATAGCACAACCTTTTTTCTCAATCCAGCCTGAGAAAAATGTAAGCCAGAGATCACTTCTTAGTTACACATATAAGTATTTCTGTATCAGTAGTTGCCAAAGGTTGTCTCATTTCCTTACACAGAGTTTGCTGTTGTACAAGTTTGACAAATGATACCCCCAAAATTTTCTGTGGTTAAATATGTGTACTCAAGAGACACCAAGTTGATTCTTCTTTCAGTTCTAACTTAACAGTTGTCAAGCAAAAACCTGATATTAGTACGAGTCTGTTGTTATAAAACTATTAATGGGAAGAAATAGGTTCAGCAGAATATCTTGATGGGTTTAAATTTATCCTTGAGTCAAAGTTAATCTTAAATCAAAGCTCACCAGCTTTCTGGACAGAGAGAGAGAGACTATGTTTCCAACCTGGGAAAGGAAAAAAGAAGGATGTAAGTGTTGCTTTGCAAGGTGGCTAAATATTCTCTACACACAATGTTTCAATTCAACTCTATAACAACTCACCTTAATTCCTTTTTGAAGTAGGAATTAATGGACACTTAGCTGGAAAGAGGTCAGTCTTCACCCCTAGCAGTAAGTACCATAGTGTTGAGAGCCCTGTGGACAAGGGAGGATGAAAAACCAGTGGAAAGTTAAAGATGGTGCACAAAAAGAAGAGATAGGTGGATGTTTTGTTATTACTGGAAATAAAGTGGTTATGTGTAGATTTATCAACACTTTAACAGAAATCATTTGTTATTATTTAATCATGAAGGAATAAAAATGTTCAGTTGCTTTCATGAATTAACCTCAAATCCAGGTTTAACATCAAATCCAGGTTTATCCTGAGGACTATGTAATGCCCCCCAGGCACCCAAAGAATATTCCAGCTAGTTATGTCCTCCACTGCTTTATCCTTGATACTTCTGCAGGACTTTAGTTTGGGTGCCTCAAATTAAGATACAGGAAAAAAAAACAACAACAAAACCCAATGACCTTTGGAGGATCTATTACCACTTCCTTTCTGATTAAAATACACTTTTCAACTAGTGCAGTCATGTTGGCTGTCAGTTATGTGACTATGTGTGGTACTGACACTCAAACATGGCTTAATGTGTGGTCAGGGACTAACATTAAGCCCTGCAGTCTCGCTGAATAACCCACCTGGCTTGGTCATGGCTATATTGAGGGGACAGCAGAGAAAGCTGCCCACTCATGCTGCAGAAGCTGTTGAACCCTAGTGTCTCAGGTAGACTTTGTGGTCCCTCACAGGTGTGCCTACGCCAGCAGGGCAGGAACGAGAGCAATGTGTACTGCTCTGTGTGCAACAGCTTGCAAAACCTCTTCTAAGGAGTCCAGGAGAAATGAAAGGGATTCTGAAGCCAACACTGTTGCATCCTGCAGTAACTGATGATGTGGCTGGACAACAGCACCTTCTGGCAACCTATTTCCTGAAATGCACTGCAAACCACTTTCCCCTGGAGCAGCACTACTTGTCTGGCTGGATTAATCACACAGAGGGATGCATGTGCTGGAAGGACAAGAGGCCAACCAGTGGTAAATGTTTCCCTGATGAGCTTTACTGCCCCTTTAGATGTGCTGGGGTCTGGCTGCTTTATCCCAAGGGTGATGTTTCTCTCTGCACTGCCTGTGGTATCCACCAGCCTCACAGAGATCTGAGCCCTGTCCTTTGAGGAAAGACCAGGCTATAGCAGGGGATCCTGCTTGGAAGTGAGATGCCTTCAAAGACAAGCTCTGCTCTTCTCTGTGTTTTATGTTAGTAGAAGAAGCTGTGAGGATTCAAAGGGCATGAGGCTGAGCCAGGTTTGTGATATTTTATGCACTATTTGCTATGCTTATTTATCCATGGTTGCACAATGGGGTTTGAGAGCGAGTGCTGAATATCCTCTCCCAAGAATTCATTGTGGGTGGGAGGGAATTTTTGGCACTTTCTATCATTAAGGAAAAGTCCCTGTGCTGAACTTCCGATCAGTTCATGCACTACGTGAGCTTTAAGCACAATGATCACCTACACAGTCCTTTTTTTCAGGAAAAAGATTAACAACTTTCCACTATTTGCTTTGTACTGTGAGTTAAAAAGTGTAGTCTTTAGTCTATGCCATACTGCAAGGCAATTTAAACATGTCCTTGGCAATAAAACAATCACACCTGCCTTGTTCAAACATCTGGAGTATTCATAGCATTAGAAAAAGAAGTTACACTAGTATGTGCTGCAGCATGTTGAGCTCTGTTGTTGTAATACATCCTGGCATTTTTTTAAAGCTAATAAATATTAGCAGAATCAGCATCCTTGAACTGCAACTACAACTGGTATCAGAATTAGTTTGAAGTATTTAATAAGAGAACTAGTTATTTCAATCTCTAATCCATGCATTTTGAAAAAGATTCTCTACCACAGTGAGTTTAACACACTATATGAGATGATATTCCACTTAGCCTAGCTGTTTCATTCCT
This sequence comes from Zapornia atra, assembly GCA_013400835.1. Taxonomy (NCBI): domain Eukaryota; kingdom Metazoa; phylum Chordata; class Aves; order Gruiformes; family Rallidae; genus Zapornia; species Zapornia atra. Next base: position 115,867 of record VZTU01022400.1, read on the forward strand.
CTAAATGCAGAAACATTACTGAAACGTGCATAAGCAAAAGGAAGTTACAAGCATAGTTGAAAATAAAATGAGTTTTAAAAGGGCTTTCTGCCCAAAGTATTTTCTTACCTATGTTACAGATGCACAGTCCCATCCCTTCCAAGTGACCAGTAAATGTTTTGGCTGCAAACCTTGTCTGCTTATTAACTTCCAAAGTATTGCACAGATAAAATCTGGAGGATACTTTCCATTCAATTTTAAATATAAGACGTACAGAATACAGCAATCCTTTAACAGATACATTTCACTAAGTTTGGTCACAGTTTTATGTATTTTCTGACTTCTTACCTGATGAAAAATTCAAGTCATATCCACACTGCCTTTAACAATTTTTCTTTTCCCTTTTTCAGTTAATTACAAAGCCAGCAAACACATCTCCTTTGTGTATAAAAGAATCCAAAGAAAAGCCATCTGCTGCTAGAGCGATACTTAAACTCTGCTTTCTTCTCTTTCTGAAACAAAGCACAGTTTCACAATTTCCAACTGTGACTGAATCCACCAGGCTGTAGGAAGGCTGCTGAGGAATAAAACGAGCTCTGGAATCCAAGAAGAGGCAAACAGCAATGAGCAGGGAGGAGAAAGGACCAGTAGTCATGGGGATGGATTTTCCTCCACTGTGCAGCTTCCCCCCGCCCTGTCAAACACCTTATCTTGCAATTTCATTTTCAATTATCTTATCTGTTCTGTAGCGCAAATGTTTTCCCTATGTTGGATTTCATACATAAACATCTGCAGATGGCTTATTGCTTTTTCATCTGAGGGAGACAGATAGGAAAATATAGTACGCTGCTTCAAAAGAACATGCACGCCCTATTAAGTGTATCATCTGCTCTGTTGCAATTAAGATCATCATATATTCCTTATAAATTGCTCTTTTAGCTTCTACTCCAGAGATATAAAAGTATTCCTGAAAAGCAAAGCATGGCAAGTTACATCAGCACATATTGAAAAGGGGCATTATTATTATTGTTGTTGTTGTTATTATTTCCAGGAAAAGCTTTTATATACCTTTTATAGTTGCTTGTTCATAAAAAAGTAGCATTCAGTCTTTCCCTGTTAAATATTCAGAATGGATGTTTATGGGACAGGAAAGGAACTGGCCTGTCTTTGGACGTGTTATTTGGTACATTCCTTTTTAAATCCTGAATTCATACCTGGGTCCACTTACACTCCGTATCCCTATCTCTAATGCTGAAGCATCCTGTGGCTCTCCAGGACTAGCAAATAGGAAACAAAGGCAGTAGAAATAGTGCAGAATTCAAATGTGTTTGTGTGGGAACAGGCTCAGGAACCTAGATTGTGTTTCCCTGGTAAATTAGAGAAGTAGAAACCTGCAGACAAAACTTTTGAGAGTGAACTGGAGTCTGTCTTATTGTATCTGGTTTTTTTGGGAGAGAGTGATTTTGAGAACCAGGAGGATTTTTGATGCTGTACCTAGACTGCAGGTTAGAACTAATTATCTGTGAATATTGTTAGTTTTCAGGCTGTTGCATTTGTAGAAATTAGGGGTGGAGGGAGCATCTGAGATCAGCCAGATGAACCTCCTCTGTCTTGTGTATTTGTATATGTCTGTGATGTATTTGCCTAACTTGTTTTTTTAAACATCCATGACAATCCTAGATTAGGCAGTCAAGTGCCTAAGACTTCCTTAACACCTCCTCCTAAAATTCCCTTTGCTTTAATTCAGCCCATTGTATTTCATTCTAGGTGTGGTCTGTGAGTTCTGAAATTTGAGCCAAAATGCTGCAATTGAGTGAGGTGAATATACTTTTCTAAACCATTTCTAGCACTTGCTGATTTTTATGATGTCCAAAATGCTACAGAAACACAGCTTTTCTGAAGCACTTCAGAGTTTCTGCTTCTGGTTGTAGTGTAACCCAGGCCGTCAATCAAGACCTAAAAATGAAATGTGGCAGATACACATCAGAACAAGCCATAAAAATGCATTATCTGTTTATAAAGGAAATAAGTCGGCAAAATGAAACGCTGTTCTGATTCTATTTATAAGTTTCAAACAAAGGTCAGGTTTCTTATTTACATAGGTCTTTGTTTCTAATATAACAGCGTATGCAGCCCTCCATCTGTGGGAACCCTGAAGTGTTTAACACATGATCCCCTTGGTTTTACAGTCATCCCAACCTGCTGCCTTCCGTGGGTTTAATTTTGCTGTAGCCCGTTGTGAATTAGATCACGTCCAGCATCAGAGGCTTGTGGGCATAGCTGCTCTTGGTCTGCTTATGCCTGACGTCAAAGGTATGTATACTGAGTGGAACCTATGGCTGTATTTAGAGGGATGGAGGTATATTGTTTTCAGCCAGATGCCGTAGTGTCTGTTTGCAGAGAAGGTTAATGGATAGCAGGGCTGTATTTACTTTATATAAATGATCACATTATTTCTAAATTGCTCTATATTAAGTGATGGGAAAATAGACTTTGTCAGTAGCTGCTGATAACTGACTGGAAGGCAGGACTGCAGCTGCAGTGAGAGGCAAACTTTCTATGTAACCTGATCAGAAAGTTAAAATATATTGCAGATAAGCCTGCGATCGGCTTGCCAGGGCCCAAGTGTAAATTTAGTAACTCTGCCTGTGTGGGATTACAGCAGTTCAGATGACTGTATATTGTGGGAAATGGTAGGAGTTTTGATATGATTTTTAAAGAGATTTATTAGGGATGATCTCGGTTTGCAGAACAAACAAAGGAACAACAAGCCTCAAACTGATGAGCGTACTGATTCTATGCTGAATGCCAATCATTGTACTGACTATCACCTCATCACAATCATTCCAAGAAAAGCCTGATCCTAAAAGCTTTCCAGGTATGACATTCATATTCAAACCAATCGGAACATCCTTTCCAGGTGTCTGGTTATAAAGCAGCAAGAGGCAGGACCTCAGCTTGCATAAATGTTCCTCAGCTAGTTTTAAGCCGGGTAGCGATTAGACATTACAAGCACCCAGCTCAGGGCACCCTCCTCTGAACCAGGCAGCTCGTAGGGTCCCTGTGTATGACCAGTCCAGTGAACTGTAACATCTCTGAAGGATCTGGAATATTTCTTCCTAACAAGTATTATTCTTTATAACACATCAACGAGGCCCAGAGAAATAAGCAAAAATAATTGGAAATCTCTTACGTTAGTGTGATACGTGCTGGGTCTCAGGAAGGTAAGATAATGTGCTGTGATGGATGAAAAACACAGTCCCTTCACATTTCCCCATGTTGTGGAGAGATGCAGACTCTAATAAGGTATCTTCAGCAACTTGGTTGTACATTCACAGAATCACAGAATCATAGGGGTTGGAAGGGACCTTGAGATCATTGAGTCCAACCCCCATGCCAAAAGCAGGTTCCTTAGGACAGATCACACAGAACTGTGACCAAACTGTCAACATCTGAAAATCGACTAAGTACATGCTGCAAATTTTTCTCCAAGAATCATGCAGATTAAGAAGGATTGCTGTATATGAGTAAGTTGGAGAAGTGTTCCATGATTCAGGATTTTTTTCCTAATTATAAAAAAAAAAAAAAATCACAAAAATCCCTTGGGTTCACTGCCTGGAGTTTAGGTTTCACTCCACTCACTGTATTGCACAGCTCTAGTGAATAGCTTCACAATATCCTTGATCGTTCATTCTGGTCTGTACCTCTCAATTAGGTCATGCCTAGGATGAAAAGTCAACTGTTTTAAAATCTGCTTTAACTATAAATGAGTTACATATAATAGCATATTAATTTAAAAAATTCTATCGTGCAATGGACTTTTGGCTCATTTCTGGACCTTATTCACTCAGCATACAATTGAGATGGGGATTGAGATACTCTCTGGCTGGAAGGTTAGCGTCTTTAGTTTTTGGGTCAGCCAAGTAACTTTTTTTTACTGAAAAAGAGATAAGATATGTGAGTAATCATAATAGGAGTGTGACTGCATTTATTCATATTTTATAATAGTTTCCACTTTCTAAACCCTGATTCAATCCTTTGTAGCTTTTGAGAACTTCTCCAGCTGATGTTTTCCAAGACAGATCTCTGCCAAAGAATGAATTATTTCAATAGGTCACAGATTGGGGGGGAATATGATCATTTGTATCTCTGTGCATTTTTTTCTCCATATTCTACAGTCTTTTTATAACAACACTGTGAGCACCAAACCCCCGCTGTTCTCATGTTATGACATTTTTCACTGTCCTAATTGTTAATTAGGAAATACTTAAACGATCAAGAGCTTTTTTTCCTGTTAATCTCAGACTGTTTCAATTTCCCTGCATGTTTCAAACTGCAATAAAAATGTTGATTTTCTGAATTAAAAATATGAATCCTAGATTGCTATTTTGTGTCTCACTTTTATACACCACCTCATTTGAAAGTTTCATGAATAGCGTGGATGCTTTACAGCTAATTTCAGGCAGGTACTTATTGAACTTCATAGTGTAACTCCTCCTGCTGTTTCCAACCAAAGCAAAATGTCAGCCACACAAAAGCACCACAAAAACCACCCTACTGAGGTTCTGTGGAACAAGAAAAAGATGGAGCCTAGGAATAGCTGGGGGGGGGGGGGAAAGGAGGTTTTTAANNNNGGGGACAAGTAGGTTTTTAATTGAACTGGAAAATACATAAAGAAAGGTTTGCAGGTGAAGATCAGAGCATGGCTGAGATTGTTTCTGGCTCCAAGGTTTCCTTGGGCAAAACTTATGATCCTGGTCTGTCTCGAACTAAGATACAGTGAAAGATCTACCCCCTCACATCTGTCGTGGCATTGATAGATTCTTTGATCCTTGACAAGAACCTTGACTTGTCAGACTGTATTTTGCTGTCTTACTTTCATGCCATCACTCCGAATTATGACCAGCTCTTATATAAACTTTCAGGAAAAAGAAGAAAGGAAATCATCAATTATGACAGGAGAGTGAAAAGATGAAAGAGGAAAAGAGAAATTGAGCTTCAGAGGGAGGGGAGGGCAGGATTTAAGGAAAAATGGTAATGTGAGTCCAAAGAAGAGGATGCAAATTGAATTCTCTGAGGACTTTTCACTTCACCCTTCACAAAGGTGTGTTTCTCTCTTTCAGCACGCTCCCCTTACAAAGGGCTCAGGGAAGATTTTGTTCAGTAAGATGAACTTTTGATACCACTTACTGAAGAAATCGTTCCTGTGGGTTATTCTGCTGTTACCTTTTAATCTGTAGTATATCTTACTTTGCATTAAGCCAATAAAAGAGAGGGGCAGTGTTTTATTGCCCATCTGAATTTGCATGGAGTAGAAATTTTTATCCTGAAGAGTGTCATGTTCAAACTTTAGACAGGCCAAAGACTATCTGATTTCCTCTCAGTGCATTTTAATCAATCTTTTTCAATGAAAACCCCCTCCCAACCAGTGCTAATTCATGATAGTCTCAGAAGTAAGATTACAGGTTTGATGTATATGCAGATTAAAGTACAAGCAGCAGAATAGGGGTAAGGTAAACCTTTTGCCAAAAAAAAAAAGCAAGAACTCTCTCAAGTTGTATCACTTTTAAGAAGTTCTTCACACTTGTAGTTAAAGCAAGAGGACAGGATGGGGAATTTCATTTATGGTGTCTTCCTACGAACTGCAAAGTTCCTCCCTGCCTGGGGTGTGTTGCTTGGGTTGGAGTCAGGCTTCTAACGTCTAGCAGTATCTCTGAAATAGTTGGGTTAAAAATCCTTGCCTGAATGTGTGTGGATCTCCGAGTGATCTGGGAAATGGTGACTGAATCCCCTCTGCTCCCAACTGTTTCCACCTATGCCCATTCCCATTTTAGAAAATCAGGATGAAATTTGTCTATAGCCAGATGATGTGATTACAGTCTTCAAGGAGCATAATGTCAGTGCAGGACTGGGTCAGCAAAGAGTGACTGTGAAGGAAGCCCATAGGTTTCAAAATGCTTTGCCACTGCTGCAAGGTAAAACTAGATCTAAATCTGGAGAACTGCACCATACTAATAGAACATACTGAGACTCATAAAAAGCCACGTGATACACTTAAAAAAGAACCAGTACCTGTTGACTGTGGAAGCCAACCACAGTGGTATAAACTAGATTAGAGAGGTTGAAACAAATTAAAAGGTTATGACTTTGTGTTTATATGAGGGCTTAGATAATCTAAATGTTTATAGCTTGTAAGAGCTACTTCTGATTTCTTAAAATCCTTCTACTGGCCCTGATGCTCTTTTCAAAAACATCCATATTCCTTTTCTATCTTAGAAGTCTGGATCCTTTAAACGGCATGGCAGAAGGATGTTTCTTCAGTGACAAAACGTGCTGTAAAGACTTCCTTAACGATGTCTTTTGTGTCAGCTTTACATATTCTTCTTTCATATATTCTTCAGAAGAATGTATGGTAAGAAAGCAGCCCAGTGCTGGACAGAGAGAGTGTAAATGCCTCTGCTCTACAATCTCTTAAGCAGGGATGCCCTCCTGTGGGCTCACAGCACTGTGCTTTCTACTACAATAACGAATGGCTTATCCATGAAAGCAATGTGCTTCTCCTGCTTCTAATATTCCAGAATATCCGTGAAGGCATTTAACACGGTGCACCATTTGGGCAGTGCCTATGGTTTGAGAAACACATTTTCTTTAGGTGACAGTACAGGTGGAGCTTTTACCTGTGTTAGAACCTTAAACTGCTTATACAATTAATTGTTATTCTGTGGGTTGTTATCAGAATTGAATAATGCTGCGGCTGCCCTGTAAGGAGGGGAAAAGTATGTATTTCTCTTTAAGTAGTGTTTGCCTTTTAGACACATAGGATGATGTTACACATTTACTCATAGAGAGTTTGAAGCAGTTGGAAAAAAAGTGGGGAAACTGCTGGTTTTGAGCACTGTCTGTTTTAGCAGAGCCATCCCCTCTCACGTGCATGGCGTGAGCCTTGTTCTTTGGCCACTGCGGTACCTGTGTGTCTCATGTTTGCAGCAGCTGATGTAGCTAGAGGGAAGCAGCACGTTTCGGGAGCACGTAAAGGCACATGGTACATGGGAATGTAAATAACTGATGAGGTGACTGGGTGCCTTGCCAGGCATGACTCCCATGGGGGTTGGAGAGGTCTGGTTGGAGGAGTCTCTGGGGCAGCTCAGATAACCTTGGAGGTATGAAGGTCCCCGGGATGTGCATGAAAAAATTATGTTTAGCAGTCTACAACAGCCTGTGTCACCAGGACCCGCTGGTACGTGTCAGGGCACGTGTACCTTAGCACCACACTTGGCCTTATCATGTGGGGCTGAGGTCTGAGAATGTGATCTTGAGCAAATACATGAACTCACAGCAGCTGGGAAAGGGCAGTGGGCAGGACAGTGGGTCAGGTGTCGTTTGGCCTTTCCGTCGCTTCAGGAGACATCTCTGCCTGCAAGAGATGGGTATATATAGTTTAACAGTGTCTTCCTTCCATTAATCAACCAGTCAGAAGTGCAAATGAAGAGGAAGCAGCTGGGCTACACTTGTGTCAGGGGCTGGTTTTACCTGCTGGCTTGCTCCCATCTCAAAGACCCTCAACCCCTGCTGCTGCTGAAGGAAGCAGTGCCTTCTTTCTTTGATCTCTTCCTTGGCCTATTTGCCTGTCTCACTTTCAGGAAGAGAAAGTGAGCAGCCAACAACCCTCCTGTTCGCTCTGTTACACATTGAGGCCATAATTAGCTCCTCTTCATTTTTATTCCTTTTTGCTGTAAATTATTAAGGGTCTATAGAACTCTTGTGTGTTATTTTCTACGTGAAACAGATATTAATTTATCTTGGGAAGGGCCGTGCAGCTCTTACAATAAGTGGTAAGCGAAATACATTGCTGTATTTCCTGTAATTGTGTGGAGCTCACAGGCAGCCTCTGGGAAGAAGCTTTTCTTTTTAAATAGAGTGGGAAATGTTTGTTTATTTTAAACCCACAAGTATTTCAGTGATATTAGGGGCATGTTCTCTTTTCTAAAACTAGATGAAATGATGGTGTCTGTTCATGCATTGAGGTAAATGAATCTAAACATGTCACATCGTATGTGGTTGTCAAGCACAGGCATTTAATATTCCTGCCACATTAATAAGTTACTATTAATGGACTTTGCCATAACAGAAAATACAATTTAGGAAAAATTGGATTGCTATATTTCAAACATTAATTCTACTGGTTAATGATAATCACAGCCTTTGAGACAAAGCATAGAAAGCTGGCCTGCTGACAGAAATGAGGTGATAATTTTCCTAGCTGGGTTAATCTCTGGAGCTGACATCATCCAAAGAGGTGTGAGGAAGAATCAGTTTATTTTGTGCTGAAACATTCAGACTCTCTGGACTTCATCTGGAACTACAAGTAACTCACCTTCCAGCCCAGCTGATGTTCCACTTGTACCTGTCAGTCTCCAGTGGGACACTTCCACAGCAGCAGCTCAGAAACAGGGGGGGTGATGCAGTTCTGCTTTCCTTCCAGCACTCATGGGATCGCACGACAAGCTGTTTCAGAGAGCTGAGATGGCTGAAAACTAAGTCCTTTTTCACAATAAAATTATTCTTGACTGACTTGGTTTGCCTTAAACAGATTGCCTCAGGTTTGCATTAGTGTCTGGGCTGGCACAGGGAAGGTGGCACCACATGGCTGCAGGGCTGGAGCACACCAATCCCAGTGCAGGGTGGTCCAGGCTGCTGTGGAGCTACATCCTGACATGGTGCTGAATACAAACCAAGAGCCACGAGATCAGGATATTCAGCACACATCTTTATAAAGGCTCCCAAGGTTGGTGTTGGAGGGAAAAATGACACTCTCCTCCCTGAGCAAGGGAAAAGTGATGTGTCTGAAAAATGCAGTTTTTTCTTGCTGAAAACCAGGTGGTCTGTGACTCACTTTTTATCAACCCAGTCCCCTCGCCACTCCGAATTCCAGCGTGCTGATCTGGATTTCCCACCTGCCACTCAGGAGGTCAAGGTGACTTGTGACTGTGAGGTGTGGAGCCAATGTTCTTGGATGGTGTGGAGAATAAAACAGCACAGGTATGTTTTGGAAAGCCAAGAACTGGGGTATAAACCAGGCATTACTTAGAGGACTTTGAGGAAGATTTTTGCAGGTCAAAAACTTTGGAGGTGCAGCTCTTAAGTGTCTGACACACAGCACAATGGTCAGAAAGCATACCCTCAACCTGTGCTAGCTGGGAGAGGTAACATGACCCTTTCTAGGGAACAGGGTCCTAAAAAATTTTGGGAAACATCCATTCAACTATCATCATAGATAAGACAGAGCTGCTTTTCAGGATCTAGTCCCTGAAAAAAAGCAAAGGAAGAGAAGGCAAGGACTAGAGCAATCGGAGAGGTGCCCAAACAGAAGAGGAAGCATCGTCATGTGAGTAGAGCCGATGTATATACATTGGTATATACATTTACTTAACAGAGGAAGAGTGGGTTGAGTACTGTATATACAGGTGCTTAATGCTTGGTGAGCTTTTGAGCTTTGCCTTCACTTTTAGTATATTCCATAGTTTTTTTCAAAGACTGTCTCAATGTCTAACCTGAAATTTCTATCTCCTTGGGGAAACGACAAGCAAAGGAAGGTGCTCCCAAGAGAAACTGTGAAATCACCTTTGCTGACACCTTAAAGGAGGTTGTAGAGGTGGGAGATGGTCTCTTCAGCAGGTGACAGGACAAGGTGTAATGGCCTCAAGCTGCCAGGGCAGGGTCAGATTAGATGTTAGGAAAAAATTCTTCACTGAAAGAGTTGTCAGGATGTGGAACAGGCTGCCCAGGGAGAGGGTTGAGTCACCTTCCCTAGATGTGTTTAAAAAATGTGTAGATGAGGTACTTCGGGATATGGTTTAGCACAGGACAGGAACGGTTGGATTCGATCTTAAAGGTCTTTTCCAACCTGGTGATTCTATGAAACTTTTCGAAACAGATGAGACAATTGTCTGTGAGGAGAAGTAAGTTAAATCAAGTTTTAGAAACTGTGGTTGCAGGTGCTGATATGGCTAGTGAAATAGGAGCTGGCCTTTTCACATTCAGGGAAAGAAAATTTCACCACAGAAATAATTCCCAGGTCCAAGATAGTTTCCAGCATAAACCCCAGTGGGTGTCAGCCTTTGAGCTGACAGCGTTTAGAGAACTATCAAAACAATAAAAAAAAAGGAAATACATCTAAATAAATCTTACTCTTAGTCATTTCATGGGGCTGGCACACCCTGCTTATCTCGCTTAGCTTTAAAAAGGAGGTATTTAAGGAGAGATTCGCGGTTGGGGAGGGGAAGAAACAGGGAAACGGGTGAGGAAACTAACAGGAAAACGAGCGGGAAGATACCCGAGAGCAGACCGGGTATCCGGGAGCCCGCTGGAGAAGCGGGGACAGGTGAGGGAAGAAACACCATCCGAGACGGAATGGGAGAGGAGAGGACCCGGGCGAAACGAAACCTAAGAGCTGCCCGCCGGGAATACACCGTCCGCGTTGCCGCGAAGGGCGAGCGAGCTGAAGGAAGTGAAGGTGCCTGGCTGGGGAGGGGGGTGCTGAGGCGAAGAGAGGAACGCATAACCACCCTACACGTCCCGCTCCCGTCACGGACCCGCCTGAGGGGCTCGGC
>VZTU01022400.1:127262-140428 GCA_013400835.1 Zapornia atra
CGGGCTGCGGGAGCACTTCGCGGCCTACGGTACCCTCACCGACTGCGTGGTCGTGCTCAACCCCCAGACCAAACGCTCCCGCTGCTTCGGCTTCGTCACCTACTCGGCGGTGGAGGAGGCCGATGCCGCCATGGCCGCCTCCCCCCACGCCGTGGACGGGAACGCGGTGGAGCTGAAGCGGGCCGTGTCCCGGGAGGACTCGGCCAAACCGGGTGCCCACGCTAAAGTGAAGAAGCTCTTTGTGGGCGGCCTCAAAGGGGACGTAGGCGAAGGGGACCTGGTGCAGCACTTCAGCCAGTTCGGCCCAGTGGAGAAGGCCGAGATCATCGCCGACAAACAGAGCGGGAAAAAGCGCGGCTTCGGCTTCGTCTATTTCCAGAACCACGACGCCGCCGATAAGGCGGCCGTGGTCAAGTTCCACCCGATCCAGGGCCACCGCGTGGAGGTCAAGAAGGCCGTGCCCAAGGAGGACATCCAGTCGGGCGGGGGAGGCGGCGGCTCTAGCAGGCCCTCCCGGGGAGGCAGAGGAGGAGGAAGGGGTCGGGGCGGCGGGGGATCCGGCAACCGGGATCACAACGGCCTTTCCAAAGGAGGCGGCGGTTACAATAGCTACGGTGGCTACGGTGGAGGAGGTGGCGGCGGTTACGGCTCCTACGGAGGCGGCTCCTATGGAGGCGGCGGCGGAGGGGGAGGCGGCGACTACGGCAACGGGTACGGCGGGTTCGGCAGCTACAGCCAGCACCAGTCCTCCTACGGCCCCATGAAGAGCGGCGGAGGAGGTGGAGGAGGGGGCGGCAACTGGGGGGGCCGCAGTAACAGTGGACCGTACAGAGGAGGCTATGGTGGGGGAGGCTACGGGGGCGGCTCTTTCTGAGCTGGAGCGCCCAAACCCATTGGGGGTGGCGCGGAGAGCCCTCCCTTTGATACGGGGCAGCTTCTAAATGGTTTCTCCCCTCGCTCGCCGAAGGGCAGCTCCTTTTAAATGCCTCCCTGCTGTGGGAGCAGCTCCTAAATGCCCCCTGCGGGTCGCCTCTGCTGCCTGTGCCACTTCTTTCTCTCTGAAGATGGACTGGGCCCCACATACACATACTTTGTGTTACAGTCATTGATGGACTCTATTTTTTTATTATTACTTGGACCTTGGTCGTTTTTATACTAGCAACGAAAAATGTCTTGTTTTAATTTGTTTTACTGGGGGTACGGGGTGGGAAGCATCTTGCTGATCTGGAGTAAAAACTGGGGAGGGCTATGGGGGAATTTCCTTTGTTGTAAGGACTCGATACCTGGCTACTACATTTTTTTCTACAAAATCTACTCGGATCCCATGACTGAAAGTAACGTTTCTGTAAAGGAAGAAAAAAAAAGTCGTTTTTACGTTTTTTATTTTTTAAATAAATCATTGTGTTCATTGACCTTTACATGTCTAATTTTTTTTCCTAGGATGCATTCCGTACGGTTTTAAGGCTTTTCTAGGTTCGAAGCAAGCGTTCCTCTGCTTTAAAAATCCCTGCGTACTTAAGAGTAAATATTTTATTGCCAGTAAAGGTCCTAATTGACTTTTTTTGCTACCCCCGTAGTGGATTTATTGGTTTTCAAATGCTCGACAGAGAAATTTTTGAAAGTACGAACCCGTGGATGTGGTCTGGTTTTTAAATACTCGTTCTCACTTAATGCAGTTTGTGTGCATCCACCATCTTGTACTTAGGCAGTTTGATGTGCTGACATGGTTGGTCAATTTTTTCTATAGGACTTTTCCATCAAAGTATGTACTGTGTAGTTCTGAAGAAGTAGTTTGTGTTAAGCATGTGCTTCATTCATATAAAATGTTCAGAATTTCCGATTGCTTAGTTTCAAGTCCTCGGTTTGGCTGTATTATGATTCCTTCCAGGAAAGGGTCGATATTTGTCCCTTCTATTAAACGCATACTTGTTTTCATAGTACCGGGTTAACAGACTTTCAGCTCTGAACTATTGTCCTTCGTTAAAGTTCCCCGAGAATCTCTCGCAGCACCATCTACCGACAGGATGGCAGCCCCCTTGCTGCAGGCTTCGTTACAGCAGGAGTAAAATTCCTTTGCTAACAATTGTTCTAGACTTTTGAAAGTTGCTCTATGCCACTTGATGACTGGTGTAGTGTGCGATGACATCTGCATGTGAATAAAGATGGGCTCCGTGAGTATTGACTGGGAAAAAAAAAAAAGAGAAAAGGCTTTGCAATGCCTGTCTAAGCACACATTCTTCTTTTTTAATAATAATTATGATTGCCCATATTTCAAAAAGTGATATCTCAACTATGTGGGCAAAGTGCTATGATAAATGAGCCAGCTAAGTGTACCAGTAACATAGGTGCCAGTTGTAAAGCAAAAAAATCTGTGTGGTCTGCTTGATTAACAAATGTATATTTGTAGCCCTTTCATGCAATAGAATTAAAGTTTGTTGTTTATTAAAAAGCATAATGTTCTAGGGGAAAACTGCCTTCCTGCATAGAAATATAGAATAGCAACGTTTATGGGTTTATGGATACCAAATAAAGATTTGAATTCCTTACATGCTTGAGTGAGAGTATGTATGACACGGGGCATGAATTTAAGAAGTACGAAGCTACTTTGACTTAAGTTTCCAAGCTCTTAGTTTTTAATGCTGATGCTTCATGAGGCTGCATGTTAAAAGCTGATTCTTGCTTTGCTCCAGACGTAGGCATGTAATTCCTACTGGTTCCAGTGGAAAGTAACTCTCTAGGGCATTGTGCTTCTGGGCTTGAATGTATTGCCAGTCTTTGATGCCAGTCTAGCCTGATACTGATTTTAGTTGAAATAAGTCTTTTTGTTGCTACTAGATGTAAAACTTGCATCAACTTTAGTCACCTATGTAAGCTTAAATAACCAGGGCAACCTTTTGGTATCACCAGGATTTAAGCTAAGAACAGAGTTTCCTCTTGATTGTGATAATTTCTGGTTCTTACAGTGAAACTGATTCTCTTTGGCTTAGCTTATCTATAAATAGCTTCTGAGTAACTTGCTGTTTGCAATTGCAACTTTTTTATCTTGAAAGCTTGTTAGCCTCTGTTGTGAACCAGCATCACTGACACGTTGAAAGTGCGAGTCATTTTGGAGAAGGATTTGTGAACAACTGCAAGTACCAGCTCTTGTCGCTGGACGGCTTCAGGTGATTGATTTCAGTTCACTGGACTTAAAATGTTTTTCCTTTGTGTTGGACAGTCATCCTTGAACTTGAAGCATTTTGTAGCTGAGAAAAACTACTGAGTTCTAGGTCTGGAGTTGTTTGGGCATGTGATGTAGCACTTTGCAATAGCACCTTGTCAAGGGTTGTGGCTTGTGATTTGTCTTGGGAAGGTAAAGATTTACGCACCAACTGTTGCTTTATGGTGTTTTCAGATGTTGTGTGCTGCGAAAGAATATGCTGATCCTATAAACAGGTTTTTTAAAAGGTGACTTCATGTGTGAAATCAGACTGTTTTGCCAAGGTCTAGCTTGATTTTGGGAACAGTACTGAATCGTGCTGTTTGATTATCTGTACATAATAGTTCTGTAGGACTAAGATCTTACAGAAGAAAAAGTAGATCCCAGAAATTGCACATACATTAGGGGCTGTGCAACCTAATTGCTCTTTCAAAATATAATCTGTTTTAGCTGTATTTGGTGGTGAGTAGCTGGGACTTGCACAGCTCTGACCTCTTGTCTCTTGGGAGCAAGAACTTCAGTGTGACAATGCAGGTAATGTGCCAGAGGCTTGTGTAAGCACTTGTCTAGTAAGGGGTGGTAACACTAGCACGTGCAGTGGGATAGAGAGAGATGCAAGTCTGTGTTGGATAGTATTAAAGACACAGTGACTTAAGCTCTGTTTGGATACAAATCTGTTTCTAGTACAGGTCCTAAACAGAAGAGATTTGCTAAATTTTGAATGTGTATTCCGTAGTGTTCTGACCCTGGGTGTATTTGTTTAGAGGTGTACAGGAGGTACAGTAAGGTGAAATGAAACATGTAGCTGGCGTGTAAATAAAGAAATGAAGACTGCACAGTGGCTCTGGGATGATCACAGATAGAAATAAAGTAATTTTCATTTGCTGATCTGTAATTTGTAGTTGAGTTCTGAAATGCAGGTGTTTGAAACTATTTCAGTAATTGAATGGCTTTCTGTTCAGGAATGAATGCTGGATTTTGTTGGTTTCACCTGTGAGAAATAGAAAGTGAGAGCAATTAATTAACTCTAAGCATTTAATAAAGGAAAATTGCAGTAGCTTTCTTAAAACAGTTACTGGTTTTTGTAAGCTGCACGAGCAAAGAATTTTCCCAGAAGCAAAGCCTTTCAGAGGCAGCAGTATCACGGTGTCTTCTGATGTGTGCATAGTTTTTTTAATAGTAACGAGTATGCATGTCTGCTCTTATGATTTGTTCTGAATCCTGTGTCTCCTGTGACTTCCCAATTTTATTTGGCTAATACAATTAGCCTGACATACACTTTTATAATACCAATGACTCCTGCATTCAAAAGAAACAGCCTTGAACACCTGTATACAGAATGAATGGATGCTTGTCCAAATCCAATTTTGTCTGTTTTAGGGTTTGGTGATGAAAAAGTTGTTCAGAAGAGCAGTAGCAGCTGAAACACTTCCATCACAATAAATTTCTGTGGGTCACTGTCTGTGTTACAGCTGTGGCAGACTTGGGAAATGAAAGCTGTGCCTTGCCCAGCTACAGCACTCTTTGCTGGGCAGCCTTTACCCTCCGGAATTGAGGCTTTCAGGTCTGCCTTGTGCAAAGTAGTTACAGGTGGTGCAGGTGCTCTTGGACCCCCAGCTCTGCTTACAGGAGGGCAGACCTGCTGGGAGGGCAGGGGTTTGCACAGTGGGGCACTGATGGGGGATGTGCTTGGATCGGATGTTTTGCCTGTACATGCTTAACTGTCTCCGATGTTTTAGCTTCACTGGTTGTTAAAATTGTAAGTTAAGGTTCTCAGACGTTTTATGGTGTTCTTCCCCCTCCCCCAACTGAGATCCCTTCAGCAAGGCAAATTTTGCTTTGATTTAGCATTGAAAGACCTAAGTGGATAGGTCAGAACACTGGTTTATTATCCTTCTCTGTCAGCTGATACTATTGTCGAAAGATAATGGCATTCCTGGTGCTGCTGAAAAGGGTCTGAGCCTGAGTGGTGCCGAGGACCCCAGCCTCCCATTCAGAGCTGAAAATAGGGCAGCTTCTTTTATCTACATACCTCAGAATGGTCGTTCTAAAACGCAAAAGCTTGGTTTAAGTTGTTTCTTAATCTCTAAAACTTAAGGACACCCATATGTTATGCACTCTGTAAGCAGAAACATGGTACCTCTTGTGACAATGGGATTCTGCTCCTGCAGTCTGTGAGGTCATTGCTTTTCTAATAGCAAGTAGTTTATCCAAGCCTTGTAAAAAGCGTTCTTGTCCTGCAGTAGCTATTAGGGATTAATTTTTATCATGTAATCGAGACTTTATACCACATTTACCTGGTAAATGATGTTATTGGCCCCTGCTTTCTAAGCTATTTAATTAGGAAGAAGGCATTTCTGATGCATTTTTCAAACCATGTGGCTGAATATAATACCTTGGATTAGTATCAGGTGATTGAAAGCATAACTCCCAAAATGTCAAGTACCTAGCCAGAGGTGTAGTTTACAAGCAGCAGGCTATTTAATATTTTGTTCATAACTGATTCTGTGATCTGGTATATGATGAGTTTTCTGCTTGTTACTTTTGTATTTCTTAAATGAATAAAACAATCACTTGAAAATGCACGTCACAAAGCAAGCAGGTTATAAGGAGTTTTGAGCCAGCCTGAGCAAGTGATGGGCTTTTTTTTAGGTCTCCCGTTGAAGTGTTACTATTCTGTTACTTCTGGTGTGTGTATTTGCACACACAGACATAACCTCTACTCTGACTTACCTTAATGAGTGTTTATGTGTGCTGTAATGGAAGTACTACTATTGACAGGTGTCTGATGTGTATTTCTTACAACAGGATGGAGGGTTTTCGCTGTATAACTTTACCTGTTGTTTTACCTGTATACTAGGACTTGTGAAGGGACTGGTGGAGTTGGGATGCTCAATTTCTGGGGCAAGATATAGTCACTTTTGATACGGTTCTATGAGTGTTTCAACCCTGTCTAGGATCCCCTTACAAATGTCTAACCCGTTTTGTGGGGAGCACTGACAGCAAAGGCTGTAAAGCTGTAGCGTGGTGTAGGAGGAACGTTCTTCAGATTCTTGTATTTCCTCTATTTCTTCTATCCACTCCACAGACTGAACAGTTAAAAAAATGGAACACTTCAGGTCTAGTCTATAGAAGGAAAAAAAACCCAAACAGCCAAAAAAACCACAGCATAAAAAATACAAGTGCTGTTCTCTGTCCTTGGTTCAGCCTGTGCCAGCAAGAATCCTAAACTAAAAGTTGCAACAGCATTTTCTTAAGTACTTTCCTCAGTGCTGCTGATCTTGGTGTAACTTCTTTTTTCTGGAAGTCTTGGGCTAAGCTGTAGCATTGCCTATTGCTGTTACAGACGGCGTCGAGCTTAGAGTGCTGGCTATTCTCAGATTGTCAGCCATCCAAGTAACCAAAGCTCCTTAACTTTGAAAACTAGATGTCAAGCCCAGTCAGACTAATAATGCCATCTGTCCGAGGCATCTGGATATTAACCCTCTTAGTCTGATGCATGCAGTTTCATTCCTGAATGCTTTCACAAATGGAAAATATACAGACTTGGAAAGAACAGCTTCTCCTCAAATAAAATCAATTGAATTACACTATGTAGTGCTATGTATAATTTTGATGCATATTACATTCATTAAACTGCTATAAATAGCCCTTTCATGCGTAATGCAGTAAGGAATCGATGCCAGTTTAGCAAGGGACTAAATTTCTGGCTGTAAATATGTCAAGACGCACATTTGCTCTCTGCCATCAAAGTACAAATTGCTGATGAGCGTTGCTGAGAAATTCCTTAGAAGCAGAACGAGCTGGGGAATCTTAAAATACTGAAGTTGTTCAGAGGCTACTTCATACCATGCAGTTGCCAACTAGTGTGTCTCAGAAGCCTTGTTCTCACTGGGAATGCTGTTTTGAACTGGAAAGCGTGCAAAGCTGTGCATCTGAGAATGACCTGTTGGTCTGTAATCTAGTCAGTATAAAAGATCAATGTAATAATGGTTTCTTCTGTAGCTTTGATTGCTTTCTGTGCTTTTACAGAGGACCTTTCCTATTCTGTAAGTAATTTTGCTTTCCACAAAATCCCGGGGTGAAGGAATGTGACTCCAGGCATTGCGGACACTAGTTGGGAAGAGGAGCAGGAGTCGAGTCCCTATTTCCAGCATAGGCTTGGATTAAAGCAATGCTGGATAAAATGCAGTACTGCTTCGGGCTGGAGCTTCACATTCTTTTGATTTGTTCCCTTTCTCTGTGGATCAATAATCTTGTTTACTGCATACTAACACAGCTTCAGTGGGAAGCCTCCCTCTCCTGACCGCAAGCTCTGATGAACAAATGACATCAGCGTGGGCAGGGCATGGCCCTGGGAGAAGGCTCAGCACACCTTGCTGTTGTATAAGAGCACAGTGCTGTCAGCTGTGTTGGGAAATAACTTATTCCCGTTTCATCTTCCAACCCTGCCCCCCACAAAGGGATGTCTGCTGTTTTCGGGCTTGCTGCCTGCTCCCTGGCTGGGTTGTGGAGTTGTGAAAGATTTCTGATGCTAAATTCCTGATTCTCTCTGGTTATCTAGTAACTTTACGGGTTTTAATAGTCTTTTAAGTTTACTGGGTAACAAATTCATCCAAAGTCCTTCACTGTGTGATTTTATTTGGGTTTGTTTAATTGTTTTCTTTCCACCACTGCTGGAATAATGAGAGCTCAAAGGATCTCACTCCCTTTACTGGAGAGAGCTCCTTTGATTCCCATCTGATTGCCAGTTCAGGACTTCTCCTTGAGATCACTTCTGGACTGCAAGATGGTTGTAGCTGTAATTCCTCATGCCTATCGCACGGGGTATTTAGCAAAGTGCATTCTGCAAGAGAATTAATGCTAGCTTTCTACTGTTATTTTCATGGAGACCTATCCTGAGAGAGAGTGATCCCCAGGAGAACAAGGGGGGTTCAAGCCTTTGCACTAAGTAACCTGGTGCAAATTGCCATGCTTCTTTCCCTTCCGGCCTGCCCATCTGTTATTGTCTGCAATTTTAAATATAGGCAAATTATCTTTTCTGTAATTACATCATGTAGAAGTTGTTACTGGAGTTTTCCTGTACTTGCCCAGCACCAGCTAGAATCTGGGCTCTGTCATTACTTTTAAAGCCTCTCTTAGGCATGAGTTTGGTGATAAATCAGCACCACGTGTGTTTTGGAAATGTTAATGTTGGGTTTGTGCGTTGCTGGTGGCAATGGGGAGCTCTTGTTTTTTGTGTACTGGGGAGTCAGCCGAGAGGGGGTTGAGAAACATCACCTTTGGAAGGAAGGTTGGGAAGGAAGAGCTGGGCTCCTTGCTAGTGCTTCTCTAGACCCAAACTTTTGCAACAAGCAGGTACTGCACATTCTCTAAAGTGTGGTTTTTTTGTTTGTTTTTTTTTCTTCTCCCTCACAGGGCACACTGCTGCATGGAGAGAGGATGGGAAAGCTGAGCCCTGAAAAGCACACCATGAAAGTCCACTAAGGGAACAGAAACCCGAGCTGAGCCCCTGACATACAGTTCCCACTTTGAATATACTATGGAAATTGAGCAGAAAAAGGTGTTTGCCCAGAAAATACCAAGCAGGATAACAAAGGACAGTCCATTATCTGCCAGGAAGGCATGCTGCACGAGACAGCTTTTTCTGTTCAGGTAAAATAATGTGCCTGCAGAAAGAGTCTTGCCTGAGTTTTTGTGTGTGGCAGCTGTGCGATTTCCTCATTCGTGTTAATGCTGCAGCATGTTGTGTTATGATATGAGTGTGGTGCACTTGGACTCTGTTTCTTTTCATTTTTTGCTCTTTGAAAAAGCTATGTTTAAAAAAAAAAACTTCAAAAAGGAGAGTGAGGCAATGGTTATACAAGGAATAATAGTAAAGGGAATTGGGGAAGCGAGATCCTGAATGAGAATAGGTTTGTTTATGCTGCTCTCTCCGAGTTACAGCATACAAGTATTAATTAAGGCATACCTTAATCATATCTTCATGAAGCATATGAGTAGTTTCCCTGTATTACAGAAGGTGGTAGTAGAAGCACTAAGGGATATATTGTAAAGACAGAGAATCATATTAAAATGAAACCTTAATTTAAGCAAAAAATTTTTAGGGAAAACAATTGCACATTTTGGACCACAGCCTAAACTTTTTCTCAAGTCTGTGTGTTGAGCCTGTAGCAAGAACCGTATGCTTCAGTAGGTGCAGAGATGGGAGTCAGAACTAAGGGCCCACAGGGCAGAGGGACTTTGTGGTAGTTCGGCATCTGAAGGCCTTTGACCAGTGCCCACAACAATTGTTTTTACAGCTTTCTTCCTGAATGTTTTTTTTTTCCTTTTGAGTTCTCAGTTCTAAACCATAAAATCTATCTGAAAATCTCCCAGCCAGTTTCTGATAAATACGTAATATGACTACAGGGTAGGAAGCCTGTGCTTCTGACAGAGCTGGCTGCGGGTGACATCAATTGCTTGTGTTACAGGAAAGAGTAAGGAGGAGCAGGAAGAGTATTTTCAGCTGATCTGCTACTGCTGTGTAGGGAGAGCAATAGAATGGCTCATGCCCCAGCAGTCACGGCCAGGGGTATTATTATTATACAGCTGGGAATGTTATGATGAAACTATTGGAGTAAAGCCACTATTTTTATAGGAATGATGGTTTATATTAAAGATTAAACACCCCAGTGTTGCTGGCCTGTGGCAGACAGGAGTGTAAGAGAGGGACATGTACCAGCAGAGGGCAACAGCTCCAGAGGCTGGAGATGCCGATGGTTTCTGCAGCATCTCTGCCTGAGAGCAGGACCCTGGTCTGGGGAGAGTGCTTGGGTGGACGCTCTGCTAATCACATGCTTTGGGATGCAGTGCTTCAGCGGGAGTCTCTTGCCTCTTAAGCTTCAGCTGCTAAAATACTGCTGATTCCAGCTTGGGGAAGGTGCCTACCTAGAAGGTCTCTCAGCACTTCCTTTTCGTCCTTGTGGTAACTTGGATCCCCTGTGAGTTGCTGTAGTAGCTAAATTTTAGCTGCTGTTTTGGTTTTGTTATGTGAAAGGCATATGGCATACTCTGAATTCTAGCAGTGGTGGGGCAGCAGATGGCCTTCAGGACTTCTCTGCCAAGGTGCCTAATGCTCTGGGTCTGTTGGGAATCGGTGCGGTACCCGAGTACCACCTCCAAGCAACTTCAGTTAGCCATGGAGATATGGACACAGCTATTTCAGCAGATTCCCTTCACTGTTTTTCCTACATTAATTTCCTCAGGGGACCTTTTCCCAGAAAATGTATAATCTAAATATAGATCTAAGTGAATATTTACTTAATTAGAGTCACAGAATAATTTTAATTGAAAGGGACTTCTGGAGGTGATCTGGTTCCAACATCCCTCAAAGCAGGACCAGCTTCAGGGTTAGATCAGATTAGTTGCTCATATATATATATTTATGAATAAAGTTTTATTATTAGATTGAGACTAAAAAGGAGAGCTGCTGAAGATCTCTGGATCTCAGACTCCTGTATATACATATACCTGTGCTGGGTTGTGGGGAGAGGGGGCCCTTCCTGGCTTCTGCTGAAGCTGTTGGAGATTGGCTGTGGTCTGGGTGTATTGCTACTCTTCATGGAATTAAATTATTGAAAGCACTTGGTATGTTTTACATTAGCTGACAGACTGAGTTTTGGATCAGATTGGCATGGGCTGGCTTTATTCCTTCCCTTCCTGGCATTTGTATTATAGAAAGCCATTGCTGTTGGAGGGACACTGGCAATGCTTTGATCTCTGCTCTCCCTGTAGCACCTTAGAATTGGGGGCTGTTTGATCTTTCACTGTAGATCTGAAGATTGTCACAGGAATTTGGAAAGGTTTTGGTGGGCCAAGGGATGGTGGTACTGGTTGGAGTGGGCATTCCATGGATCCTTATACTCTGAGCATCGGCTGTATGGTGGCCAGTGATTGAAGGTAGATTACATGTAGGAGAAATTTAGGACTACTTGGGAACAGGAATTTTTGAAAGAGGCTAGAAAAATTCCACCCATCAGGCATTACTTACTCCTTTTAACTCCCTGCTCCTTCAAGATCTCAATCTTTGCACTTTAAAAACACACACCAAAAAAAATTTGTCATGGGGTTGTTACCCAGTCATGATTATTTTGCAAGGTTGCTGTAGAGATAATCTCTGATTACTGGAACCTGCCTTTGTCCCATTCCAGCATGGACTGTTCACTGGTTTGCTCTGTCACTGGGATTTACCTTTCTGTGGGTACTCTTGGCATTTGAAGAGTCCAGCAGTACCTGTGCCAGTGGGACAAAGCACCTAAGAAGGTACTGCTGGTTTGGTGCAACCTAGGTGTCGGAATCCTCAGTGGACTGGAGTGAAATGTAGGGGGTTTCTAATGGAGAAAGCTTAGTATTTTGTAATTGAGAAACTATGTGATAATAAAAACACTTGGGTACTTCGCAGCAGTTTCAGGATCTGTTCTTGTATGTGGAGTTTCATGATTACAAAGAGATTGGGTCAATTGAAACAAGCTCCAGCCCTTGCTTTCTAGGTAAATTGTACTGGTTTTAGTATAGTTACATTTTCTCTGGGTTAAACTCGTGTCTGAGTTTTGCATGTTGTGCATTGTGAGTGTAAGACTGGGCACTTGGGAAGGACTTGAGGGTCTGACAGTTTAACAGGATTCTCAAAGGGAAAATGCAGGAATTTTGCCCAAATCCTGTGTAAAGTTTGACTTTATCTCTATTTCTTCTGTTTATGGGGAGGCTGCCAGATGGTGTTTGAACAGTGGGACTCTTGACTCTCCATCTCCATGAGACTTTGATAAAGTCCTTTACCTTCCAGGTGTGCTAAGCTTTCTTATCTGAAGAATGAGGGTGATGACTAGCTGTAATTCTCACTGGGCTTTGGAAACACTCAGGTAGAAGGTGCAATAGCATCTATTCATTGCTGATATATTTAAAAAGTTGTGTGAAATTTACCTTGGTAAGCAGGAGGGTGACATGCTTTGAGGAGAAATGTAGAAGAGTGAGGTATTTTTATTTACAAAGGAGGTGGAATGGCATCTTGCAAGAGAAATCTCTTGATACTCCTACTTCTTCCCTTTGCCCAAGAACATTTTGTGAATGAAAAAGTAATGAAGAAAGTAAGTGTTTCTTGTCTTTATTATAGTTAACCTCTGGGGTCTCATTGTTGCAGAGTAAGATTGAGAAAATCTTTTCATAGAATGAGTGGGGGAAAAGTTACGTTATCCCTGCATTTGTATCCACTGGAGTAGAAGTGGCAAGATTTAGCCCCGTGCTTTGGGCTGAATAGCTCCTGACCTGCACTGCCCTTGCTGCATGCATTTGGACTGATAGATTGCATAGGTGGACAGTGAGACTTTTATAAATTGGGGGACTGGAGGCGAGATCCTGCTTTCTGAGGAGGGAGTGGGAGACGCAGTGGGGCTCGGGCCCCTCTCCCCCCATCAGCGGGTCGGGGCATCACTGGGAATCTCCTGCTGCTCCCTGCATGCACTTGACCTCGTCCTCGCTGCTGGGGATTTTCAGCCCGCTACAACTTTGCGTTAGCCTGGGCGGTGCAAGGATTCGGGTGGGTACGTGCCCTCGGCTCGCTGACCGCCTGCCCAGAGGCCAGCTCCGGAGCGTAGCCGGGATGGCACCGATGCGAGGACTAAGCTCACCGGCCGGTGGATGGAGACGACAGGCGCTCCCCCGGGACCGCCAGCTCTCCTCCCCCACCCGTCCCGCTGCGTTCCCGCTCGCCACCGTCGCTCCCCCGGTCAGGACGGCTCCGGGCGCTCCGCTGACCTATTTTGTTCCCTGCTGCCGTAATCTGGGGTTGTGCCAGCGGCGCTAACCGGAGCCCGGGCCGGGAGGGCGCTCTCGGGGGCGGGCGGCTCGGCGGGGCCGCCCTCCACAGCTGCCGTTGCCCGGAGACGATCGCAAGCCCGTCGGGCTGTGGGGCGGGAGGGGGAAAGGAGGC
>VZTU01022400.1:140496-211459 GCA_013400835.1 Zapornia atra
CGGGGCGCTGAGCCTGCCCCGCCGCCCGCCCCGGCCCCCGCCGTGCTGCACAATGGAGGAGGAGAGGTAGGTACCGCCGCCGAGCCTTTGTGTGTGTCCGCCCCGGCACCGGGGCTGGGCGGGGGGAAGCAGCTCCTGCCCCGAGGGATGCGGGATGGGGATGCTGTTCGTCGGGGAGGGGGATGCCGTGCACCGGGAGCTCTCCGTGGCGGTGCGCAGGCATGCGGGACGGGATTTCCTTCCCCCTCCTGCTCCCCGCAGAAATACCTTCTGCGATGAGCGCCTGCCGTTTTATTACTAGATGTTGCAGTGTCATGGTGACAGGCTTTCGCCCCGACTACCCAAGCCGAGGTGAACGGAGTGGTTTGTCAGTAGGATGCTCTTTGTATCTGGGTAGCGAGGTAAGGGGAGCTGCTCCAGCGTGTGTTTTCTGAAATCGCTGGTGGAGCACGGGAGCTGTGGGGCGGGGGAGGTGGGCCGGTGTGCTGCAGGGTCGCTCCGTCCACAAGACGTGCCTCAAGACGCGGGCTTGTGTCTGCCCGGCTTGCACCATGAAGCTCCGGCAGCTGACTTGGTCAGTGGATAGAAGACATGCCCGCTGGTTTTTGGCGCTTTTCTGAGCGATGAATGAAAATCTGTAACATCTGTGGAGCCTTCAGGGGTGGATTTACCTGTCTGTGTGTGCAAGCTGTGCGCTGCAGGGGTGTTAGGGCGGGCAGGAGGCAATCCTCTGTTTCCCTCACACGGTAGCTGGGCCATATACACTTTATTTCCTGCAAGGCGGCTATTTCGCTCCCAAATCTGTGGAGAGCTGCTTGCAGAGTTGACCTGATCCCCACTGAACACGTAGAAGAGGTTATTTTCATAGATGCCAGAGAGATGTTCAGCGTTTTTCCTCTGCCTTCATTCTTCCTCCCTGCTGCCTGGGTGCCTTTTGCAAATCATAAGCTTGTGCTTCAAACTAAACATTAAGCTATTGGGGTTTTTTTTCTGTATTTTTTAAAAAAACCAGGATGTTCTGGGTGCTTCCTTTTGTGCTGATGACCTTGCAGGGGGGTGGGGGAACAGAGAGGGGGCTTGACCTGCTGGTAGTACTAATGATCAGGGCTTGACAGAAGTTTTGTTTTAAATATGATACATTGGAACATTAAGCTGGGGTCAACCCCAAATCCTGGAAATTTTCCCTCTGTTGAGGGAAAACACACTCAGCAGGCTGTGGGAGTTGCTTTGCAAGCTCTGAAGGGCAGCTTGCCACCCTTCTGTGGCTCAAGGGTTGCAATTGTTTGGGTATTTCACGTGCCAAGTGCAACTTGCTGCATGTCACATCTCTCTTTAAATTAGATTGTGGGGCTTCAGCTTCCCATGAGGGTGTGAATGGCCACCTCTGGATATTATTCCAGTTATTAATTAATTTTAAGTGAAATCTTGTGTTGTCATGCTAGATGCCAGCCTATGGAATGGGTTTTCCTGATTTTTTTCTTTATATATATGTGTGTGTGTGTATATATATATATATATATATATCTTTTAGTCTAGTGTTTGAGGAAGTGGAGCTGAGCTGTTTTGATAGCCCAGGCTGGGATCATCCTTAGCATGGTTACTTAATACCGTTTTTTTTTAATGGTTACCAGCAATGGTCTGATTTTGACTGGAAGCCTTTTGGTGGGGATACAGTGCTGAAAAAGTCCCCAGGAGAACACCCAAACTGTTTTGCCTCATCCTTTTTATTTTTCTCCAGACCATCTGTTTTTAGGCCATGAAGGACTGTCCCCATCAGTATGTTCTCTGCCCCTGGAAGTGAGGAATGATTACCTAAATTGCTGCTTGTATTTCTGGTTTTGGGGAAGAGGGAGGCGGTCCTGAACTGGTCTTGGGCAGTAGCAATGTGGTTTGACTCTTGGCAAGGAAAGCTGGAACTGTTCACCTGCCTTCTGGTTCGAAAGGGCACGTCGTGTGGGGCTGTGCAGAGGCTGCTTAGCCTGTGCTGAGCAAGCTCTGGGAGGGCAAGTAAAGAATGACCTTGGTGGGTCAGCACCCTGGGCTGGTTCCCTTCCTGTTTTTGTACTTTTGCCTCACATTTCACCTTGGATCTATGTCATTCAGATTAAGAGTGTCATTACACTCCATGACTTTGGTGACAGCAGAATTCCCCCTGGTTTGTAAGGGTATTGCTTTTTCCATTTTTGTAGTCGATGAGGAACATGTTTATGGGTGCTCACATCACCTCTGACTCTGGTCCTAAGCTTGCCTGGACTCAAATATCCTGATACCTCGTACAGCCGAGTTGTGCAGTGGTATCATGTGCCCATGTCATTGCACATGGGCAGGAGCGGCTGGAGGCAGGGGAGATTCAACCTGAAACACTTGTGTTTGGCACCAAATTGTTTCAGGCTCCTGATTGCCTCTTACTGTGCTGAGAGGGACTTGTATTTTATGGAGAAATTACATAATGCTGTGTGATCAGGCTCTGGATTTGCATTTGAGTTTGAGGAAAAAAGAACTGGAATACATTTGGGTTTTTTTTTTAAATTCAAAATTTAACCCCCCTGTAATTTTAACTTTGTCTTTCATTGGGGGTAATCTCTTCCTGTTTGTGTGAAAAAATACAGTATTTGCCTTTGAAAGCAAATGGTATTGTCATATCTGAGTTATTTTGCGTTGTTTCCATTACTGTCAGCAAAGACTTTTCTTCTCAGTGGTTCCTGAAGTCTCTTTTTCCCCCAGGTCTCCTGTGATACAATGAATCTCCTTTTGGGCATCTGTTGTATATACCAATTGTGTGGTTTTTTTCTAAGCTAATGTCTCCATGTTGATGTAGGCACTGAAAAACTCAACAAAATAGGAAAATGATATTGCTATTAAATAAAATCAATAATCCTTTCTATTATGCTACCTCCCATATGTTTTAATCATAATATGTTTCTTTGAAATCCTCTCAAAATCCATCTTGGTGTTTGGATTCCTTCAGTCACTCGTTTTTTTTTCTTACTGTTTTTGTATATGCCTAAAAACAAATTCAGAAATTGAGATTTTTGTAAAAATGCCATTACACTGACACCTTTTTCTTACTGTGTCTATGTGACTTGAGAAATAAAACTATTGGGCAGGATGTGTTTGTGCCATGATATTGGTCATTGATCCTAAGCAGGGGATTACTGCAGCTAAGGTAAAATGATTTTTCATTTTGCTGAGACTAAATTAGTATTTTTGCCTCTTTTCTTAGAGACATTTAAGTTTTGAAGACCAGTAACTGCTATTGAGCACCTATCACATATATGAATCAGAGCCATGTCAGACCTCTCAAACCAAAGGTTAACCTTTCACAGTGACAATTGTAACGTATCCCACACAGAAGCTCCATAGGCTTGGAAAATTTGTGGTCAGCATGTCACCTTTAAGTTAATACAAGGATATGAAGTGTGTATGGAGGTGTTGGGTTGCTGGCGCTGTGGGAGGACAGGTCGCCAAGCCCTATTGACTCTAGCCAACCTTGGAAGTTCAATGCTCCGTGGTGATACTGGACAACCCAGTGAGCAGGTATAAGATGAGAGCAGCTCCCAGAGACTCGCCAGTGCTACACAGAGGAAAGAGGCTGGTCTGAACTGGATATGTCTGGAGTCCCATCATGAGAGCCTGGTGTGGAGAGGGACCTTTGTGGAGTCACGTGTGGGCTAGGAGCTGAGCCTGGCAGCTGTTCTCACAGGAACCTGAGCAAAAACTCATCCTTCTCTACTCTGAAGGAGAGCGCAGTTGAGATCTGCCCCTCCTTCAGGGTGACCTCCTGGCTCCAGTAAAGCCAGTGGTAGAATCGGTTTTGGCAGAGGTGGGGTTTTCTTCCTGGGTTTTACCAGCTCTCTGCACGGTAATAATCTTGCCAGGGGACAGTTTAGCTCTAAGTAAGGCTTTTATTCTTTCATGTAATCTACAAAGACATCTGTAATTACTGCTGGTAACTAAGGCAACCCAACTTTATAGTTGATGCACGCATGCAGCAGAGCTGCGGGTTACGGGTTTTAACATACCTTTCTGGTGGTTGGTATGCAGCTGGGGCAGGAGCCGTGCTCTGAGCCCACGGGCAGCCTCAGCCCAGCCCTGCTAGTGAGTCTTGGGGCGGACCAACACCGTGTAAACTGGGCTGTGATTAACTTCACTGGCTTAACTGGGAGCTCTCAGATCAGGGCTCGTTTGTTTGACTTGGGGACAGTGTCCCAAGGCTGTGCGGGAGGTGGTGGTGGGGTTGGTGCTTTCTGAAAGAACGAACCTCTCTGCTTATTTTAGGAGAGTCTTGCTGTGTCCCTAATGAGAATGTTCATCTGGCCCAGGGAAATGAGCTCATCTGTCCATTGGCTCAGTGCGCAGCCTCGGGTAGCCAGGGCACAGAATGAATGGCTGCTGGGTGCCAGCCACACCAGTGTAGTTGGACATCAGCTGGGCAAAGAGAAGGTGCTGGGGGAACATCTCTGTGGTCTGCTGGGGCTTCTGCATGTCTGGGGGGGGAGGTTTCAGCCAGTACCATTGATCAGAGGACCCTGTGCTTGCTTTGTTTTGCTCCATTAACACAACAACAGTGTAATAAGCATAATAATTCTTCATGTTGTGGGGGGAAAATGTGGGTAAAGGGCCATGTAGTGCTGCTTTGGTCTTTGAAGGGGTAGCTTTTGCTTTGGGGCAGGTCGCATTTGCTTGGAGCATTTAGGTCCTTGCGTTTTTAGGTTGGAAATGTGTTGCTGACCTCTGGGAGTGTGTGCATGGGGGTGTGAAATCTTTCTCCCAGATAAAATCATCTCCCTTCCATTACCAGAGCAGTTCTGTGGAAGCTGAGTCAATCTCGAAGACGAGTTAAAGGCTCTTGGCTATTAATTTTTTAAATGTGTTGAGGATGCCTTTTAGGATGCTTTTTAAAAGGTTACTTTTCATGCTGTTTAGGAAGAACTGATTGATCTTTCTGAGGCAAGGCTTTTGCTTTTAAAACACACAGAGAAATGTTGGTGGAGCTGGGGCTTTATGAAGGCTTGTTGATCTGACATTTACTTTGGTGTTCAATGAAACTTGCCGTGTCCTTTGTACTCTATCTTTTGCCAGTGGAAAAGTTTGAACGTAATGAATCTTTGTTCTCTGTCACTGGAGTCCTAATAAATAAATCTCAGCGGTGTGCTTTTTTCCTTATTAAAGAAGCCCATGATTTTTCTGTACATCACTTGGGTTTTGGATCCCACGAGGTCTGTGGTTGATGATGACTAAAGCAGTGTTCCACGGCGGTCCAGCTGTCCTGCCCCAAGAGCATTGGTCCAGCTGTCCCTGCTGCTGCCTTGAGGTTTCACTTTCTTTTTGTTTTTGTTTTTCTTGCTTTTCTTTGTTTGTTTTGTTTGCTTCCTGTATGTGTTTCAGCTTTGCAGACTGAGAGCTTGGCGAAGTCACTGGCATTTCCAGAGCCTCGTTTTTCACTCTTTTGCCACCGTGACACACTGGAGCCAGTTTAGCTGTTTAAAGAGCAGAGAGGGTTTTATGCTGGGGTGTTTGAAGCTGTGGTCAGACTTCACTCAGCTTAAGATTTCAGCCAGGGCTTTTGATAGATGTAACGCTGAGCTTTAGCTGAATTTGGCAGGCCTGGGGGGGAGCTGAGTGCCGTCGCTGCTCTGTGCAGTGAATGCTGCCGGTGCTACGTGCGGCACAGAATGAGTTCAGCTTTCTTCAGGGACAGAAAAGCTGGCTCTGTTGTTGCCTGGTACCAGTCCCTTGAATACCAAACATTTAACAGGAGGTATTCTTCTTTCTGATTTTTTTCTTTCTTTTAATTAGCCATACTACGCTAATTGGATGATGGCTGTAAGGCAGTCTTGGAGGTTGTCTTCCTGACTGGGACATGTGCTGAGCGAGGCCGTGCTCAGCCTTGCGGCTTCACTTATGGCTGGAAGTATTTTGTTCGTTCAGCAGAGCGAAGGGCTTGGGCTTGGCAGGGTTTGGGCATTAACCTTTGTCTCAGGCACAAAGCTGGAGGCCGCTCAGTATGCAGGCGTGGATGCGAGCTGCGTGCAGCTTGGCTGCTGTTCAGTGGCTTGTTTCTAGGAGGGCGATGCAGCCCACTAAGGACAGCTGTGGGGGCAAAGAGCTTCACGTGGTCTCCAGGGACACGGTGCTCGTAACAGCCCCCTGTCAGACAGTGAGGAGGGTGCAATGTTCATCAAGGGCTTCACGCTGTCAAGGGGTTGTAAACTGTGAGTACTTGTGTTTTTCCAAGGAAAAGTCACTGTGAGTGAGTATGTGTGGATATAGATAGATGTGCATACACAGGCTAGAAGAGATTGGCAGGTTGTTCTGGGGGAAGATCCCTCCATGCTTCCATGTCTTTGTACCCTTCTTCGGAGATTGGTGCTGGTAGGGTCAGGATGCTGGGCTGCCTAGACCATTGGTTTAACCCACTTCAGCCTTTTTTAATCATGATACAAGCCCAACTAAGACAGGTGGCAGGCAGGAAGGGACAAACCTGAAGGACACTATCCTGTGGGATGTCAACTCTGAGAAGGTCTCCAGTCTGATACAGGGTGGTGACTGGGTTACCTCCCAAAACTGCCATTGATTTGTGGTTGGCTTTTGATGTGGACAGCCTCACCTTGAGTACTGGGTGCAGTTTGGGGTGCCACAGTACAAGAGGGGCACAAAACTATTGGAGAGGGTCCAGAGGAGGGCAACAAGGATAGTGAAGGGTCTGGAGGGGAAGACTTATGAAGAGAGGCTGAAGTCCCTTGGTTTGTTCAGCCTGGAGAAGAAGAGGCTGAGGGGAGACCTCATCATGGTCTGTGGCAAGGGGAGTGAAGGGACAGGTGCTGATCTCCTCTCTTTGGTGAGCAGGGATAGAACCTGAGGGAATGGCATGAAGCTGTGACAGGGGAGGTTTAGGTTGGATGTTAGGAAGAGGTTCTGTACTGAGAGGGGGGTCAGGTGCTGGGACAGGCTCCCCAGGGAAGTGGTCACAGCACTGAACTGGGTTGAGGTCAAGAAGCACCTGGATGATGCTCTCAGCCCCATGCTCTGACTTGGCTGGGCCTGTGTGGAGCCAGGAGTTGGCCCTGCTGATCCTTATGGATCCCTTCCAGCGCAGGAGATTCTGTGATTCTATGATTAACCTTTCTCAACTTGTCTTGTTTGCCTTTGCCTGCTGTCAGGTTTGAAGGGTTGAGCAGACCAGGAATCCAGCTCCAAGCGCTGCCTTTTTTGTAGGTGGAAACTTTTATCTCCAAGTGACTTCACACACTTTCAGATCGGGGAGGTAGAGAGATCGACCTGATGTCGATTCTGTATAAAGAGCCAGCGCTGCACAGGAAGTAATGGGGACACAGATCTGCCTTAGGCACCTGTTGGCCTCGTTAAACACAGCTCGTATCTGGGTGCATCTGGTTGGATGTTACCTATACAGCTGGTGGTTCTGGTGGGAAAGTCTGGTTTAATAACTCTTCCTGTACATTTCAGTAGCACTAGGTAGACCCATTTCTAGAATGGAGATGAGATGTGACCTCTGTAAAGCTAATGCTTTGGAAGCTGCACAGGGAGTTTTAACAGTCCCTTTCCTCTTGCCTCTTTAGAAGATGATACGAGTTGTGCATTGTATGCTTGCACCTTTCAGAGGAGACACTGAAAACTGAACTTCTTTCTCTGGATGCTAAAGTGCCCATGGTACTCATGTAGCTCCCAGTGCTGAAGTCTATTTCTATTCAGAGAAGCAATTATGTTCTGGCTTGAATTTCAACTTACACTGCTTTTCGTGGCCTGAAGCCTGTAAACTGGGCTTTGTCCTCGAGGGTTTGGCACTTGTTCCTTTTCTTCCCTGCTGACTGAAGTGTGGGCTGGGTTGGCTTCCAAATCCATGCAGAAGTAGCTGCATTTTATGATGCTCTTCATATAGTGATCCTGAGCTGACTAACAAACATGCAAGTAACTCCCTGCATAATGCCCTATCCTGCAGTTTTATGATAGATACTCTTTTTGAAAGTGTCATTGAATCAAACCTTCTCCTCCTTTTTTTTTTGTCCCTGTTTTTAGCCTCAAGCAGAGTTCCCGATCCTCTGAGGCAGCTGAAGATGAAAAGGACCAGCGCACAGTGACAGTCAACCCCTCTCACATGAGAAAGGCATTCAAGGTCATGAATGAATTACGGAGGTACACTTTGGACTTAATGGGTGCCCTCTCTGGTGCAGCAGAAATATGCTGATTGGAATAGAAAGGCTTCAAGGAGATGTCGGGGTGGGAGACAAAGTGCCATCTTTGTCACAATTAATGGTTGCTTGTAGGGTATTAATAAACAAGGAGGAAGAGACAGCTGAACTATAGCCCTTTTGTGGTGGGTTGCTCTTCCCAGTCTCAGACCTCTCTATCTTCCCAGCAGAAGGAAGCTAGCTATGGCTCAAAAACATCATCAGAGCAATAGCCTTCATTTAGAGACAATAATTCATTTAGTCTTTTCCATTACTTACAGCAAATTCATCTGTAAACTATGTTCTTAACTGAGCTAATGGTCTGAAAACCAATAATAGAACATTACAGACATTAAGACACCTACACATAATTACAGACCAAAGATTATTAATGTACTGTTCTTACTCCCTTTAACGAACAGTGTCGCTCAGTCTGGGCTTAGCACTCTGAAGTAAGGGGTGAAAAAAAGGCAGCAACTCTGGAAGAATGTTAGAACTTGAGAATTGAAAAATCCTGATATTGGTTAAAAGAGACACCTTGGTCTCTACACAGCAGCACAGGTACAGGGAGAACACAGGCTGGAAAGAATACCAGCGAGGACAACCTTCAGCACATCATCAGTGTGGTGGCAGTGGTTGAACAGGAATTGTTCATTAGCTGTTGTCATTCCACAAACCAGACAGAAGTTCAGCGAGCATTTCTGCAACTGGTTCATTTGAGCCCTTTGCCATTCAAACAGAGACTTAGAAACCCAATTTTAAAAAGAAGTGGAAAGTATGTGTGTTATACACACAAACCTATGTGTTCCCTCACTAGCCAGATGGTATGATGAAAGCAGATAACACCCTTTACTCTTCCTGCGCACTCCAAGTACTCAGAAGATGCTGCAAGAGCCACTTCTCTTCTGTGGATTAAGTGGTTTTCCCATACACACAATCTCTGCTGTGGAGAAGGGTTAGAGACCTCTCCTTCCACAGATGTCTGTTGCATAGGAACAGGAATTGGAAATATCCTTTCCTTGTAACAATTACATGACATGATTTGGAAATTACATGATGTGGAGTATTTTTTTTTAATTGGCATCCCTCTAGTCCTTTCTTTGCACTGAAAGCAAAGGATCTGAAAATAGAGGTTTGTGCAGCTATATTCAGAAATCTATTGTGCTACTATTGTTCCTTTATTAATTGAAGCATGGTGGGAGTAGCTGGAGATGGACAATGTTTCTTAGTGCCTATAGCTAGCTGTATCTTGTGCAATACCAAAGTGATAAAACAGAAGACTGAAAGCTGCCCTTAAGCACCTGTTTGATGTTTTATTCTTCTGGGCAGTCCTCTTTGTCAGCTCCTGCTGCTGTTCTGGAATACACAGCTCTCACATCTATTGTATGTGGATTGAGTTTTCCATCCCTTAAGCTGTCAGCAATCACTGCTAATAGCTACCTTGAATAATAGTGCCTCCAGTCAAATGCATCCAGAAATCTCATGCAGAGGGTCTAGAAAAATCTTGCTAAGCCTCTAAGCTCTTTGCTTCATATTGCTCACTTGAAGTGTCTAGCTTTCACATGTAGATGAAATTAATTTCAAGAGTGGTACTCGAGATAATTGTACTCCAAAGAGGAATTGAACAGAAGCTAAAGGAAGTGAGGAAACCTCTGTTAAAAGCCTGTTAAAGACCTCCCCTCCTTGCCATCACCCTTCCAAACTGGGGCAAATATCAGGCACGCAGTACCAGTTCCTATGTACTGGAGGATCCTGTTTTCCAGCTGTAACCTTCCTTTTCACAAATAGTTTTGTTTGTGTATTCCAGCACGGGGAGCAGAAGAGGAGCCATACCTAGTCCATTAGAAGCTCTGTGTGTGTGTGTGTGTTTGAGACGCAGTTTCCTAAAGACAAAGTGCAGCAGGGTGATAAGCACTTCTGAAGAGAAGGCGACATCTAGATTTACAGATGCTGATCCTTTTCCAGGCTTGACATTTGCAAAGAATGCCCTTATTTTACATTTGTATGCTCAAACATCTTAAACCAACTTATTGGGAGGCTGAGCACTTCTAGCTGTCTGCATCTCCGAAGCCCTGTGCAAACATTAACTAATGAATCCTCAAAGGACAACATACGTGGGGCTGGTAGAAAAGGTCACTAGTTAATGAAGTGACTTTTCCAAAGCTGTACAGTGAGTCAGTGGTGCTCAGAAGTTTTTTGGTTTCTGTTTGAATCCCTGTGCTTTATCCTAGTGACTCTTAATCCTGGACTAATTCATGTGGTAAACCAAGTCCTCATGCCCATAGATAAACTCTAGTGATTGATGTCTCAGTCAGCCAGTCAGTACTGAGAGATGTTTTGGTGGTCACAGTCTGCAGGGTCAAACATGGAAGAAAGTACAGAAATAACTTCAACTCCCCCTTTCCTGTGTGGAGAGATGAAAGTGCTGCTAGTGTTGCCTTGAAGGGCTGTTTCTTCTTAGAGATCTACTAGAGCCTTTGCTCCAGGTAGTGTCCAAACTCTCAAGCTCATCCGTGCCTTCTCCAAGCCCTATTTCTTAGAGAGGTGGGAGGAGTCCCTTACCTGTCCATTCTTCAGACAGCATATGTGCCTGGTTTGGCTTCCAGATTGTTGTTGTTTTTCTGGGAAAAGCCAGAAACACAAGCAGGCACTGGGAGGATTCAAACTCTGCTTTGTATGCAAACACTGATAGGAGCTGGTAGCTGAAGGATCAGAGGACCTTCCACTGGGGATTAGTTCAGGTGCCTCGTCTGGAATGATGAGTCTTCTGCTTGCTTTTTCAGGCTGTACTGATGTAGCTGTTTGCCTGGCCAGGTGTTCTGAAATGATCTTTGTCTTTTCTGGTGTTTTTCCAGCAAGCGGCTCCTCTGTGATGTGGTGATTGTGGCTGAAACTGTGGAGATGGAAGCCCACCGCGTGGTCCTTGCGGCCTGCAGCCCTTACTTTTGTGCGATGTTTACAGGTACTCTTCTCCATACCAGGTGCTGCCCTCGAGTTGAATGGGCCATTGCAGGTCCAGTGGCTCCTGGCTGTGTCTCTGGCAGGAGCAGACGTGGCCTGTGGGGAAAGGATTTCTGTGAGAGAAGAGCTTTGCAGTTTGCTGCTCTTAATGGATGATGCTGGGTCCTCTTTCATCAACTCCTTGAGACATAGGCTGTGGGAATGGGGTGGTTGTATGGCTTTGGGGTGAGCGGGTAGTGTGAGTCACGGAAAGGTTACTGTGAGGTTTGGCTTGCTGCTTTCTGGATTGGCTTTTTTCCCCATTAAGACCTTGGGCCATGAAAACACATCATTAACATCAAGCACGTGTGTGGTGCCCTAAATGTTCATCGTGCACATCAAAGAAGTTGCTGGCACAGGAGTTGTAGTTCCAAGGCTCAGCCCTGCCGATGCTGATTTGTGGTCACAGATGTTTAATCTCCTGTGGCACTTCTTGCTGCTGCCTGGAATAACACCGTTGTTCTCCCGGTCTCGGTGTTTCAGCAGCCCTTCCCTTCTGCAGACAGGTGTGGTTTGCTAATTGCAGATGCAACCTCGGTGTGAAGGGAAGAAAAGGACTTGCTTGGATCTCCTTATCCCTATAGCACAGGCCCTTTGGAGGCTGTGCCCAGGTGGGGCAGCATAAAAAGCCATGCCAGTCCCAAGGCAGGAGAATGACCAATTTAAGTAATTCCAGTAAAATTAGTTTGGGCAGGAGCTGCTTTCCTTTTCCTTGCTCTCCTTTCCAGGATAGGAACTGACTTAACCAAATACAAAGAAAGTGGTTGTATGCGCCAGGGAATGGTTGTTACAGTCCCTCAGCTTCAGCATAAAGGAGGTTCAGGGGTTTGCTGCTGTTTCGTGTACCTTTTGCCTGCCATCTAGGGATTGCTTCTTCATTTTAAAAGCCTTGGGATTAGGCCTTGTTTTTATTTGCTTTACTGGAAGCAGGATGTAGCATTTCTCAGGGAAAAGCTTGTAATTGGGGAAGCTTTTCTGTTATGAAGGGGGTGAAAGAACTTCAAGTGTAAACAGATGTCTGAACGTGAGATGAGGCGTGAGGTTTGCCATGGCTTCATCACTGTGGAGAGTGTGGCCTTGGTGGCAGAGAGCAAACCCTGCTAGGAGGAAACCGTTGCTCACGGAGGATTTGAGGGTGCCTGTAATCCTCCTTCCTGAAGAGAAGGTGAAAAAAGTATTGGAAAAAACCCTCTGATCCTTAGAGGTCACCTGAGCGGGAAGGTGGTGGTGTGAGGCTGCTCCTGTTTCCATGCAGGAATTCTCCTGGCCGTGTAATCCCTCATGCTGCGAGTTAAACAGTAATCAGCTAACCGCTGTCATGTGGCTGGCTCAGCAGCTCCCCTCGGCTGGGTGACAGCTTTGGGGACCGCCCACCCCCTCCCCCTGATATGTGCCTGGGGACAGCAGGTCAGGCAAAGACCAGCTCTCCCTTCACTTTCCGTCCAGTTGGTCCCAAATCTCTGGATCTCCCTCTTTCAAAGACCGACTGCGTGATCTCTTTCCCCCTGTGTGGTGGCTCACTCTCTGAGGGGATTGTTTTAAAGTCACAGCTTGAACATTAGTTGGTTGTGGCTTGGGTTTGGGGTTTTCCTGCCTTGCACACCAGTGATGCAACCCGATGGCTCGGACTCGCCTGGATGTTTGCAGGAGTAGGCAGGGGCTGCTTGTGCATGGAGTCCACACTGGAGGAGCTGCTTTGTAGGAGTGTGGGAAGGCAGGGGGGTCCCTGGCAGTGCAGGCAGCTGGTGTAATGAATGCTCTGGTGTAATGAATGCTCTGTGTAAAGTTGTGAGCAGTGGGAGCCTACCTGAGACCTGCAGCTCATCCCCCTTGGCCTGGTGCTTGCTCTGCAGGCGCCATCCCGGTGGATGGGAAATGACCTTGTGATGACACTGGCATCTTTCCTAAGCCATCTGGCATCCTCTGGTGAGGCATTTCTCTTTGAAATAGCCTTGGGAAGTCCAAAAATAATCAGGCACGTCTTCTGTTTGTCTCTTCCACTGCTGAAGGAAAGACAGGACCCAGTGCTTCCTAACTGAGTGTCGCTCCCTTGCTGGCTTCCTTGGGGCATTTTGGATGGTGGCTGGTCCTTATTGGCACCATGGGGATGGGCAGTGACAGTAATTTCCATCAGTTTAGAGGAAGACACAATTGTTTCAGTAAGGATAACAGATACTGCTGGGACTGCTTCTGTGAGATACCTGGGGGCCTTGCAGAAGTGCTGGAGGAGGAAACAGCAATGCAGAGATGTCCCTCGCAGCCCTGTGCGCCATGGTTTTGTTACCCTGTGTACTCATGTATTCTCCTTCAGCACATCTCTGACATCAGAAACAACCAGAGCTGTAGCTGTGCTCTCGGAAGCCTCTCTGGAGTGCAGCACGTAGGAAACTCTGCTGGGTAAACAAGGTGCCTGGAGCTGCTGCATTGAGCCTGTGGCTTGTCTTGTGACAAAGCAGCAGAGCAGAGGGGAATAGAGAAAGCACCGCTGGGCACTGAGCACGATGCATATGGAGAGCTTGCCTTCATGAGGGGCTGGTGCCTGGGCACTGTCTGCTCCCTGAAGAGGGTCTGCTTGGAGCCATTCTGCCTGTTTTACCTGCCTCCTGCCCTGCCCCTCGTGTCTGCCCAACCACAGCGGGGCTGGGGACTGTGCAGCCCCTCGTGCAGGACAGCTGTGCCCCCGCTGGCTGGGTGCTCAGCGCAGTCCTTGTGTATGAGAGGTGATGGTAGTGCTTTGAAGTCGTCTGTCGTTCAGGCGTCAGTACAATGCTACTTGTGAGAGACATCTTAGGAGGTGGGTTCTGTGGGCTTTAAGGCTTTTTTTGGGTTTGTTTTCTGAAGGGAGGTGGGATGAGTTCCCTTCATTTGACCCATCCTTTGGCTGCCTGCAGCCCTGCTTTAGAGACCGTGTTTGTCTTGCGCCTGTGCTTGGGGAAGTGGGCAGTTCATTGCTTGCTCCTGTTCTGCAACAGCCCCTGTCTTTGCTGACAAGTGATGTTTTCAGGTTCTTCCTCTCTCCAGAGTGTTGCAGACACATCTGGAGCAGCACCCTCTGGCAAGTGGTGGGCACTTGATCACGCCAGCCTGGCTGGAGGGGGTTGGGTCCCATCCGACCATGGGACACAGCACATGAGAGCCCCGTCTCATCGTGCGCTGGGCTGTTACCCGAGCAGGGGCAGCGGAGGCTGTTAGCGTGCAGGGCTGGCAGCTTGCTGGTGGGTGTGGAAGCCCACACAGCCTTTATTTTTGTTGGCTGTGTCACATGAACGCCACAAAGACAGATGATGTTATCAGATCGGTCCCTCCAAGCTATTTCTGCATCCATACCCAGGTTCCTGCATCGGAGCCTCCCCACTGTCCCACTTGCCCTTCGCTGTGCAGTGGGCTTTAGCTGAGTGCTCTTTGCAGGCACCTCCAGCTCCACATAGGCTGATGGGCACTGGCTTGTTCTCAGAAGGCCCCTCTCATCTCTGGAGATGTTCATGGGGGTTTTGGTTTTTCTGGGGGGCGTGGAAGGAAGTGTGTGAAAGAGATGACATTTATTATGTCAGTTGAAAAGTCCTACATCCTCTGAAAGCCCCCCAGATGTAGATCATTTATACCTTTGGACCTGCACATTTTTATATTCATGGGCTTCTCTGAATAAAAATTTATTATATAATTTTAAAAATGGAACTTGGGGCAAGTACTATTTCAGCCTAACGTTTCCCTTGGGGCATTGTCTGCCCTTCTAGTAGGGTTTGACCCCACTCCTATTATTTACCTCCTTATTGGCATTAAAAAGTTCCCGAAGTTCAATTTCCAGATCCAGATTTTGCTCAAGCTTGGACCCCCGTTAGCATCTGAGCCTGTGCTGAGCACTTAGTGTGCCCAGCCACGTCTTGCCACACGCTGCACTGCGATGTAGGCTGTAATTACTTCTCACATAAGCTGCGGGAACTATTTTTCCTCTTAATCCCACAGCAGTACTGAGTCACCACGTTTCATAGCATAGTGATTATTCATGCCCAGGCTTAAGAATTGACATTTCTTCATGCTGTCCTTTGTTTAGCTTTGTTTTCTTCCTCTTGTAGTTTCCGTTCCACTTGCTTGGGAGTTTGTTCTTTCTTTTCTGTGGTTCCTCAAGATCTTAATAATTAAAACCTGGGTGAGGTCAGTGTGTGTGTTGATGCTGGAGGGACCTGGGGAGTCCTTCCCCCTTCTTCCCAGAGCAAGCTCATGTTCCTGTTACACATGGGGTATGAGTGCCTGGTGCTTGCACAGCATTGGCCATAATGACCATGAGGAAGGTGTGTGTAAAGCACCTGTTCAGGTATAGGCTCTCACACAGATACCGGTTTTACTTGTATGTCCACAGGGGAAGTTATTGCTCTAGCTCTGTATGTTTGGTGGGGTTTGGTTTTGTTTATTTTTATGTTTTGGGTTTGGAGAAAGGATACAGTTTGGATCCAAATGCTGCCTTGGTGCAGGGTGGGGCAGGCAAGAGGTGAGAATTACATCTTTTTGCACAAGTGCTTTGTGTAAGGTGTAACTGTGAGGACTGGTTATAGCACAGCAATTTAGGAAAGAAGCTGGCAGTGCCCTGGATGTAGGTGCTACTGCTGTGCTTGTTTTCCTCAGCAGGTCTCAGGCGCTTCCTAAAGAAAGAGGGCAATGCTCTTCTGCCTTGCTTTTATTGTGGGGAATACCATGAAGCACCATACCTTAGCCATTGCATCTTACTCATCTAACTATGTGTATGTGTATAATTTAAAAAAAAATTTAAAAAGCCCTCCTAAAATTTGCCCATCATCTCTTTGAGTCTGTCCCTGTGATGAGCTATGGATGATGGTTGGGGATTTTTAGCTCCTGTATGTGTTTGAATGCCAGGTGAGCCTTGGCAGGTTCTTTTCTAGCAAGAAATAGAGCTTGTTGCGTTTATTGGCTTCTATTTTTGCAGTAGTGTCTTCAAATATTGAGGTGTGTTTTAGGTGCTGTTAAGAGGCTTCTTGGAATCTCGCTGGTGGTTCCTTGATGGTCAGGCATAGTGCCCAGGCAGTCTTTAGCTGGATACCAGGCAGATGTGCTGAATGTATAGGGAGCCAGGTCTTGCAAAGCAAACTAACTCTCCTTTTGAAATGAATTTCAGGAGACATGTCTGAAAGTAAAGCCAAGAAGATTGAGATTAAAGACGTTGATGGGCAGACCCTGAGGAAGCTGATTGATTACATCTACACTGCCGAGATCGAGGTCACGGAAGAGAACGTGCAGGTAGGTTTGCCTCAGCACCTCCTGAGGAGACCCAAGTAAAAAGCTTGAAACTCAAAGGCACGGGTCCTTTGGGGGTGATTGGTCTCTTCAGGCTGCAGAAAGTAAAAGGTTGAGCTTGAAAAGAGCTACTTCCAGCCTCTGTTGAGTCTTCAGGCACTTCACTGCTTTCCCCGTGCTTCAGTCATGTTGCATTTAGCTTCTGTGCTGAGCTTTTATAACAAGAGCAGGCATTTGCCTTCCAAGAAGCTGTGCTGACTTGTGGGTCAGTCTGTCGAAGGTCAGAATAGACTCAAACGAGCAGCGAGTCAAATGCTGTTTTAAGGTCACGGCTGAGGAATTGGGTGGTTAGTTTTTTAATTCTTCTGAGTAGTTGGAGCTGTTTGGCAGAGCACAGAATGGAATATATTGCTCAAATGAAGGCACTCTTCCTTTCCTTTTTTCCCCCCTCTGTGCACGTGTGCTCAGTCTTGAAATTCTTTGTGGTAAATATTTGTCCAGAGGTGGAAAGAGTAATTGAAAGGCAGCCTACAGATCAAGTGGGATGCTCAGGAAGAGAGCGTTTCGCTGTCACGTGGCTGAGGCTGCTGGTGAAGCCTTTTCTTTGACTTGACTTGTATTTGTGATGAGAAAATGGCTGTGCACTTAGCTGCTGATTTCTGGAAGGGGTGCTGGGAGCTCATGTGTGGATGTGCTTTTTCAGTTGGTCTCTGTTTTTCTTTGCAGGGGGCGGTTTGGGTTGGTTTTCTTCCTTTCTCTGACACAAATGTTGGGCAGGGTAACAAGTGTGGATCTGTGATGCTGGGGAGAGAGGACCAACGCTGCTGTGTGCTTTATGTTGACCTAATTGAGATGATAAAATTAGATTGGTGCTGCTGCTGTGGATGGGACGTGCCTCTGTGCTCCGGTCCCTCAGGGAGGGCACAGGTTCCTCTGTCATGTAGCATTTTGGGTCTTCTGTCTTCCTGCAGAAACTTGGGCAAAACCCTGAGCTGTGTCTGTGTTTTGCCATCCTTTGTGATCAGAGTTTGTGGGTGCCTTTTTTTGCCCCTTCTGCCCCACCGTTTTACAGACTTGACTTTCTGGCATCCTTTTAACCCAACAGTTGTCACATTGGTAGAAGAGTTGCTCTGGTTGCCCTGCGGTGAGGTTGTGTGAGCCAGACTGCTTGGGACCCACAGCAAGGAGACCTTTGAGGTGCCATTACAGCAAGCTGAGGCTCAAAGCCAGCTGTGGGTTGCTTGGACTAGCTGTCTGCTGTGTTGCCCATGCTTGACTAACAATCTATAGTCAAGGTGATAAGGAGCTGAGATGCAACGTTACTTCAGGAAAACATAGCGTGTTGGGTGGAGTTCCTTGGACCTCTGGGGTCTTCCATTGCTGGAGGAAAACCAACATTTATGCCTTTTTTGGCTGGTCCCTCTTCCTGTGGGGAAACGTGGAGCCTATACCCACATGCTTTCTGAAACGTGTGTTTTCCTTCCATGCTGCTGGTTGTTGGGTGGCCCAGAAGCACCCACTCTGCACGTGGGACGTACTGAGCTCGGGATACCATCTGGTGTGCTGGTGCCAGTCAGTCTGCTCTGAGTGAAGCTTGCTTGGAGTGCTTACACGTGCTCTGGCTGTGTTCCCATGAGATCGTTTCAGTGCTCCAGTACAGCTGCCCCTGGGAATAAGCAGCATTGCAGAAGCTGGAGAACCAGCTCTGTCCCACTCTGTGTTGGCAGCACAGACCTGCCCAGAAGGTCTGTGAAGAAGCCCAGATGTTACCTCTTCTGAGCAACCAGAAAGCTGTCTCTTTCAGTAAGAACCAAAGCCTGCTTTCTGATGGCCTAGGGATTACAAAGAGCTAAATTAAGAGCCCTGTCTGTTTTGGCTCCCATCTCTCAGACACCAAGATAAAACAGTGTAAGTTTGGTGAGTACTAAGGTTTGGGCAGAGTGTTTTTTCCCAGTCTAATAGAACAAGTCTTTTTCCTGCAAGATTCATTGAAATAATCACTCTGTCACTGTTTAGCCTGGACGTTAATTAATTCATGGTGACTAAGTAATGAAGCTGATCTAAAACCAAGATTGACCAGTGTACATTTTATTATGTTAGACATCCATGTTGCAAATGTTTTATGGAACTTACTGTCCTTTTCTGATGAAACCAGTAGAAAGCTTGGAGAGAAATACCCATCTTGTCTCTGGGTGTTTTACTCCCAAGCTGAATGCTGTAAGTAGGTTAATATTCACCTCCAGCCACAGGAAGAAGAGCTTGCAGAGAGGAACACTCTGATTCCTTGGGAAGGTCCACGTCAGTGAAGGCAAACAACATGAACACCAAAATATTAAGCTCCTTGCAGTCTCTGGTTTGGATTGGCAGTGTCAGTCTTAGGAAGAAGTGAGCAGGTTTGATCCCTTGCATTGTCACATCCTCCTGCTGCCCAGCTCTGTGTCAGCCATCCAGCTGGAAGGAGGGTGCCTCCCTAGTTACTGCTCTGCATTGACCCAGCGATTTTTCCTTCACCAGCTTGCTTTGAGGGTGGTGAGCCCTTTTCTTTCCCCAGCAGGTACGTCCTGCAGTCTCCTATTGTCATGCCACGAAGCTCTAATTTTCTAGCAGGGTGAGGCTGCATTTGAAAGGGGTTTTGTGCAGTTTGCCATGCAGTTCTTCAAACTTCCCCAGCAGCTGGAAGAAGCATTTTTCTGGGTGCAGGCGACAGGTGATTTCATTGTAGAAGATACAAGAGGAGATGATTGCTAAATGGCATTAACTGAACAGATGCAGCCAAGCTACCAAAACATGTGAATAAATGAGAAGACAAGTTCTTGTCAGTGAGCAAAATAAAACGAGAGTGGAATTGAAATGAGGAAAAGATGAACAGCAAAGGTAACATGGGAGTGCAGGAATGAATGCTCCCAAGTGT
Source organism: Zapornia atra (assembly GCA_013400835.1). Classification (NCBI taxonomy): domain Eukaryota; kingdom Metazoa; phylum Chordata; class Aves; order Gruiformes; family Rallidae; genus Zapornia; species Zapornia atra. The sequence continues at coordinate 159,844 of VZTU01022400.1, forward strand.
GCTTGAGTGCTGAGCAGTGCCCAGCACTTAGCAGCAACAAGCCTTTTCACAGTCTTTTTGTTGGTTTTTGGTGGGTTTTGTTTTTTTTTTCCTTGTAGAAACCTGTCTCTCTTTGCTTTCTATGCCTGCTGTGCTGTTCAGGAAGTGAGGCTCTGTTTTTCCCAGCATGTATTTTTGTAGCTGACTGTCACTTCATTGCACAAAGTGGTGTTTGTTTCTTCTAAAATAAAGGAAGGATGTGTGTGTGAGGGGCCGAGCCTGTGCAGCCAGTCCCAGTCATCATCCACACAGTGAGTTACTGGGGGGTTTCATACGATTTCTCCTCAATGGGATATCCCAGGTGTGTGGGTGAAGGGGAGTTTCAGTCCCCCCTAGCTCTGTGAGGAAGAGCGCTGAGCCCATGGGGTAGCGAATGCTCGAGCTCTGTTGGGGGTACATGGGTGGCATTGCCCCAACAGATGCAATCCTGCTTTGTGTTAGAACCTCATTTTTAGAGTGAGATTTCAAGGCAATGTAGATGCAGTAGTAGGAGGACTCAGGAATGACAGAGAGGCTTCTGTGCCAAGCAGTGTTTTGCCTCTGAACACACACTTGGGATATAACCTCCCACTGTTTGGAAGACATGGAGCAGAGGAAGAACTTATGTCTTTGTTGCAGCCACGTTGTAGTCTCAGGAAAACCCATCCTGGGGTTTCTGTCCCCACTGGCTTTGTTGTTCCTCTTTTGTTGTTCCCCACATCAAGGTTGGTTGTAAAGACTCATATCCATGACAAGAACATTTCATTTGTTTGAGGGTGGAGCTTGATAAATTTATTTGGAAGAAAGTTGTGCCTTGCAGTTTGTGTAAGAGTAAGGAAAACTACAGTTTTGGGGACAGAGTGACTTGGGGAAGGTCACAGATGCTCACATGCAGCCCTGGCTGGCTTCAGGGGAAGCCACGTGCACGTGTCACAGAGCACAGGTCCTGCTGCTCCTGCCTGCACGGGGTGCCTGGCTGTTTAACACATTGATTCCCTGAATTTTTCAGTTAGGTCTTGATTTTTCCAGCAGAACTGGCTCTTTTCAAACCTGCCAGCTTGGTGAAGAGTGATGATGGAGCAAAGTCCTGCAAAGAAGAGGCTCAATGTAAGACTCTTGAGCAGAGCCAAATGAAGAGGAGGTTTGGGAGGAGGCCTCTCCTTCTCCTAGATGGTCCTGTGAAGACACCTGGACCTCTGGCTGTAGGCAGTGAATAAGTCCCTCTCCAGTGTGTGGTGCCCATCCTTACTGATGGCACTTAATTACGTACAGGCAGCTGGAGAATTGCCCTCCCAATTAAGGGAGTTATTACCATTAGGGTTGTAATGGTTCCTTGGGAAAAGTCCTGATTAACCTGATTTCACAGTGAAATTCTTATGAATGAAGTGCAGTGTGCCACGTGTAGGATGGCTTTGTATACTGCCATGGGTCAAGATGCCTCCTATAGAAAGAGAATAATCTGCAATCAGCTGTCTGGAGGAGATAGATACTGAACCTGACAACTTTGCAGACATCATAATTCTAATAAAAAATAGCCAGAGAAATGAGGAAAAGAGCTTTGCTAGAAGCTGTAGCATTTCCTGTTCAGAAGTGTGTTTCTGCACCTCAGCTTTCCCCAGGGACAGGACTTCACAACAAGGAAGGAGAGTATCTCTGGCAGATGCAGTTTTGGTGATAAAAGCTTGATAGATGAGTTGGTTCATCTCCCTTCCTCCTGTTCACTCCAAAAGCTGCAGCTACAGTAGGTGTGAGCCCAGGGTGAGGCAGAGAGCCTTTCAGATCAGCTTTAGGAGATGCAATAAATCAAGGCTATCTTCCTGCCTGGAGCAAAAGCCACTTGCCACTTGGCACCCTCCTGGGGTGCTGGAGAATCCTAGGCAACAGCAAGGCTGACTTCTCCAGGGTGTTAGAGCAGTTGGGATGGGGGTCCATCCTATGCCTATGGAAGGGCTTTTAGATTGGGTTGTCCTAACAGAATGGTGAGGAGAAACTTGTGGATGTGGCACCAGAGGACTCTGCTGTGTCTGATGGGTGTTTCCATGTTTTCATCCCACTGCTTCCTGAGGGGCAGTGTACCTGCTCGGTGCAGTGAAGCTGAGGGAATATCAGGAGGGAAGTTGCCAGCTGCTTGCCTGTTTTCTCTCTCAGCTCTATATCCCTACTTAGGCCTGCTCCTGGAGAGGTTTTGTGGATCTCTGATCCTGCAGCACATGCCTCTGCCATGGCTATTTCACCTGAGGTGCAGCATTTCAATAGACACATCATTGTTCACCCTCAGCATGGCCTGGCAGCAGTGGGGGAGTGATAAAGCCTAGTTGCCTTCCTTGCACTGAAAAGCCACGTTACCCAAATGTGGTTTTATCTCTGTTACTCATGCAGTTTAGAGCCCTTCAGTTAAACCCATGTGTTTAACTTGCCTTGCAATGCAAGATCTGCTTGTTTCTCTGGTCACAGGCTCCCCTGTGAAGGTGTTTGGGAAGTGGTCTCCCTCTTTGGGCAAAAGTGCCCCAGCTGTGGCCCTAGATGGGCTGGATTACAGCCAGTACCCTTACTTGGCTTCCCATTTCACTAAATGATCAAAGCAGTTTATAAGCTTTAACATATCCTCTGCCTTGGGGAAATGCCTCTCTCCCAGTTTTGCAGAGGAGGGATGGTGTAATTAACTCTTGACCAAGGCTACCTGTGAGGCTGTGTTGGGATGGAGAACTAACCCCAGTCCCTGAAGTCCAGCGTTAATACCCTGCCTATTGAATGACCCTTAGAGCAACACTTTTGGCTGAAAGATGCTTCAAGTTCAGAGTCATGAAGGGTTTATAAAAGTGTGTAATTGCACAGACAGTGTTCCCTAAAACCTGTGATTGGTACAGGGTCTGTGGAGCGAGAGGGCTCAGCTGGTGAACGACATGGTTATGTGGGGTGTGTATGTGTGTATATATATATGTGTGAGTGTATATATATATATATTTAATCATACTCTCCCCATAGATGAGGTTCTGGACTTTATTTAGCAAACAAGTCAGCCTCAGTAGTAATAGCAGAGGATTTTGATATAGTTTCAAAAGAGAATTGGGATTTGCTATGGAGGCTGATCTAGTAGAGAAGCCAGCTCACTCTAAATCCTTCACATTGGTTGGAGTTCAAATATTAAGAGCCAAATCCAAACCTGAGTGAGTAACTTCCCTGTATATTAATGGAGCTGCAGTTTGGTCCTGCTGCATGTTTAGGCAGGGCATTTCCTCTTGTTATTTCTAAAGGAAACAGACTTTGTGCTAGCGGATATCCTTTGCTTGCTTTTCGCCTTCCCTGGTAAAAACAAGATGAGTGGTGAGATGTTCAGCTGGGAAACATGAAGGAGAAAATCCACTCATCTCTTGATAGGCTACTTATATCCTACTTCTGAAAAGTATTATATGATTGTGCCCTTTTTCCCAGTAACTGCACTGGTGTAAGGCTCCTTCTACGCTGCCCTGCCAAGCCAGCACGAGGCTGCAAGAGCAGTACTGGGGTGTCCTGAGGCTGTAGCATATGGGTGTTAGTGACAGTAGTGAGTAGCCTCTGTTTTAGAGGCAGTACCTCAAAACATGTGAGGTAAGCAGCCCACCTGGATTTGCAGGCAGGGCTGCTAGATGGATGGGGCCTAAATGAAGGAAGCTCTGGGTGGCACATGGCCAGAGATGGTTTAGAGAGTGTCTGGCTTCTTTACCCACAGCCCTTATGCAAGTCAGATGCTGCTGATGTAAGGAGATGGTTCAGCTAGATAGGAAATGGTTCACAGCTAGGTTTCAAAAATCTGAGAGCATTGCTATCTTGATTTAATCAAAACCACAAACTAATCTCCTCCTGGCATCAAGAGGCTTGGGCCAAAATGGGCTCCTGGGTTAATTGATTTCTTTTTTTACTGTTCCCTGTTGGGGTGGCTGCTTGGCAGCAGCTGGACTTGTACAGCTGGGCTGGACCTGGGCAACCTTGTGTAGATCCAGGCCTGGAGGTTGGTGGCCTTTCCTGTGGCAGGGGGGTTGGAACTCTATGATCCTTGGGGTCCCTTCCAACCCAGACCAGTCTATGATTCTATGACCTGGAATACGTCAGTGGCTTAGGGAAGACCTGGGGCAGGTAGTTAGTGTCCTGCCCTGATGTGGAATGAGACTTCAGGGGCCATCATCTTCCCTTCCTGCCATCGAGACCCAGGGAGGTGAGTGCTGCTGACCTGCTTGTTTTGTTTAACAGTCACTTGGGTTTTCCTTTGTGTTGGAAATCATTTCCTGGAAATATGTGCTCAGATGGTGAGCACAGATGCCTGGTTGGAAGGACACGTGTGAAGCAGCCAGGGCTATGGAAGAGCTGGGCTGAGATGCTGCTCCAGTTGCTGTACGACATAAGAAAGGAAATAGCTGATGTCACAGGCTGTAACATCCCGACTGGCTTTATTTTCTACTTCCTGCCCCACTCACTGGTCTCAGAGGTGGTCTTTGCAGCAGATGGCACATTCCTGATCCAATTCCATTTCCCTTTTCTCCACTTAGTTGTGTAGATACGAAGCAGTAACCCATTTCCAGATGCAGGCACAACCACAGCTGTGATGTGTCCATGCCATTTTGTGAGTGTGAAAATGAAGGCTGCTGATTTGAACTGTTGTCCCCATCTCTCCTGAGAACCTTGCTGTCACCAAAACCTGCTTGAGCTTGCTGTGAACCCCTCCTCTACCAGGGCAGTTTGGGCACCTCGCTCACAAGCCAACATGGTTTTGTTGAAAATAAGAAGATTCCAGGTTTTGGAGAGTGCTGAACTGCTGTGGGCATTGAAAGTGGATCTAAATGCATCTAAAGCTGTATAAAGCTCTTCAGAGGGAACGAAGAAATAAATCTGTGTGCAGGACCTACCTGCAGCCAAGCTAGAAATTCAGGTGCATCTGTGGCTCTTTGCATTTTGTGACCTCTCCTAACCCACCTTGAGGTCTTTTGGGGGAGACGAGCTCTTCTCCTAAGCCAGCATAGGATAGCTCTTTCTGTCTCTTAGAGCATGGATGGGGATCTTCTGCATACAGTGCTAAAATTTTAACCTTCCTGCTTGCACCCCACAGGGACATGTCCCCCTCTGAAGGGGAATTGCATCTAATTTGTAAACTAAAGCTTGCTCGTTTGCTACCTTTAATCTCCCCCCCCCCTTCTTGCCTTTGCAGGTTTTGCTGCCAGCTGCTAGTTTATTGCAACTGATGGATGTTAGAAAGAACTGCTGTGACTTCCTGCAGTCCCAGCTGCATCCCACCAACTGCCTTGGAATCCGAGCTTTTGCCGACGTGCACGCGTGCGCCGAGCTGCTGCAGCAGGCGAACGCCTATGCAGGTGAGGGAAGGGTCGTCTGTCTGCCCAGTTAAACCTGCTTCCAGGCACAGTGACACACAGGCTGAGCAACACCTGGTTGGTCTCTTCCTACTTGTAGTGTTAGGACAGGGTAGAAATGCTTTATTGGCTTTGTAGGGTTGTAACTCTCTGTCATGCTGGGAATTGTGAAGTGTGGCTTGGTCGCAGGGGGACACCTAAGGAGGTGAAAACCCCTGATCCTCTAGATCACAGCCTGCAAATAGCTCCTCAGTATTTTCCTAGTAAGCACTTTGACTGAGGGGAGACCTTATTACTGCCTACAGCTACCTGAAGGGAGGTTGTAGAGAGGTGGGAGATGGTCTCTTCAGCCAAGTGATAGGACAAGGGGAAATGGCCTCAAGCTGCCAGGGCAGGTTCAGATTAGATGTTAGGAAAAAATTTTTTACTGAAAGAGTTGTCAGGGCCTGGAACAGGCTGCCCAGGGAGGGGGCTGGGTCACCATCCCTGGATGTATTTAAAAAAAGGGTAGATGAGGTACATAGGGATATGGTTTACCACAGGACAGGAATGGTTGGATTTGATGATCTTAAAGGTCTTTTCCAACCTGGTGAATCTGTGATTTGGCTGCCTGCTCAGCAGCACTGTGTTGCCAGGCTGGCGTCCTCCCTGTGCATGCTGCCCTGTGAGAGCAGCAGCAGTGCTGGGGATTTGTGCATTAGAGGAGTAAACATCACCAGGCAAAATTAAATCTTGTGGGTGAGAAGGGAAACGCTCCGCTACGATTGTCATGCAGTGTGAGCCTCTGGTCTGTGGAGCATTGGTGACTTACCCCAAGGGTGGATAGACTCTCCTTTCCTTGAGAGTAGATGGGTTTGGTTGCAGTAAGTAGATACAGAACACAGGCTTTTCCCCTGTGGTGTAGAGCTAAAGCTGTTCCAAGCAGCCCCACGCTCTTAACTCCCCAGTACTTTCCAGTGATTCCAACAGAGTTGCCCTTGACCTCTGCTTGGGAGAAGCTGGTAGTTTTCTCTACTCAGGTTGTTTTTCTGCTTTTCTGCCTATTCAGATAGGGAAAAATACACCTGCTGTCTCCCAGAGCACCTGCTCTGTCCTGCAACATTTTCCTTGCTATGTTTTACTCCTTAATTGGACCACAAGAAGGCTCAGTGGAATAAAAATGTGCCCACCAAGTCCTCCCCTATTCTCCTGCAAATAAAAGTAAAACCTTTTCAGCTGCTCTGGCTGTATTATCCCCTAGAGGAAAAGGTACCCTGGAAGGAATGGTTAATTGTATAAAGGCTTGCTTGTAATATCTCATTATCCTTGGTTCCAGGCCCTGTTTAATCTTTAACCCAACAAGCAGTGCATTCACTGTATATTTACTTGATTGTTTGGCAATTAGAAAGTCTGCTTTGTTGTTTTATTGGCCTTCATAAGTCCCAGTTAGTACCATAGCCCATGTAATGTTAATGGCACTCCATTAATAAAAATGCCATTAAAATTCTTTTCACCATGTTGTTTATGTAACAGTGTTAAACCAAGACAGAAGTCCCCAAGCTCAAGAGTCCATGCTCAGCTACTTGGGAAATGCTTAGTTCTGGCCAATGGATAACTCGAGGAGGTGGAGGAGCTGCCTTGATGCAGGAACAAGTTACTTTATTAAAAATCAGCAAGTGCTTTTACTGCCAGATGCCAGTCCAGAATGAATAGGAGATTGTGTCCCAAAGTCAGAGTGCATCCAGATTACTGTCTGGGGAGCATTTCCTGCCTCTCAAGTACTTAAGGCCAGATGCGTTCATTAGATCTTCCATATGACTTCCAGCATGGCAGAGTATAAGCTCTATCCAGATTCTGCTGGTTTTAGAATCATAGAATCATAGAATGGTCTGGGTTGGAAGGGACACCATGGATCATACAGCTCCAACCCCCCTGCCACAGGCAGGGCCACCAACCTCCAGGTCTGGATCTACACAAGGTTTTAGTCAGAGCTTTTGGCTTAGCTGTGGTGCTTTGGTCTCCATTAGGCAAAAAGTAGGGCCCCTGGTTGGGGAAGCCCAAGTTCCCTCTGCAGCACCGACACTGGTGAAGAGTTGTTCAGGTACGATCTCCAAGGAGCTCCTCTCTGGAAGGTATGGCAGCAAGTACTTTGCAAAGGTGAAAACTAGGAGCAGATCTTGCTGTGGAGAGAAGCCTTTGGATACATGAGCCTGAGCTTCTCCAACCTGAAGATGGTAGGGCTTGAAGGAAGTAGCTTCAGGTGAAGTGTCTGACATTTGTGTTTCCATATTTCAACCAAAGATAAATTGGACTCAGCAAATGGCAGGTGAGACAAAATTGGCATGTATATGCAACCAATGCTTCCATAACTGTCTGCTAATGGCTAACAGTGGTTTTGACCTAGAAATTCTTTCCTAGTTCCCTTTGGCTAGATATAAAACTCCACAGATTTGATGATCCTTACTGCACCTGTAAGGCAAAAGGTCATAATTCTTCCAGCTGGGGGTTATAGGCAGCGATGTTTATTTTGTTTTCAAGTGGCTCCCAAAGGTAGAGCATGGAGGGATTTGGAGGGAAAAGGGGAGAAACAGAAATCTGTGCAGTTGCAGGCTTAAGTGAGAAGAGGCAAAACTGCTGGGGCAGATGGGTGCTGAAGGTTTGGAGCCGGGGAAAGAATTTAAACATGGGATCAGCTTTCCTTCTCTCCTTCCATTTCTGTGTGTGGGATGAGGTTCCCTTCTCCCCTCCCTCACACATACAGATTCAGCTGGGGGCCCTTGGACCCCTCACTGTTTGCTGCTGAGTGTATGCACCAGGTTGTTTGGCTGATTCATGTTAAAGATGGACTTTCCTTTGAATACCTACAAATATCAGGGACCTCTGAATACCTGAAAATATCAGGGATCAGCCTCTCACCCAGCTGTTGAGCAGGTCTGAAACTGTCTGTGTTTTTTGAAGTGGGTAAGAACCAAATCTTGAGATGGCCAAGTTATTTACTCCTTCAGAGAGGCATTGGCACTTTCCTCCATTGCCACTTCTAATCCTATTTGCCACGGGAAGCTCTTTAATGGCTTTGAGGAAAGTTAAGTTCCCATTTAGTGTCATTTAGGAAAGTGTCTCATGGGGTTTGAGTTCCTTGAAGTGAGATCAAATTTCTTTAACCTGCTCTGAGACTATTTTCTGTTCCTGTTCCACTGTGGGGTTTGTCTTGGGTGCTCAGAGCTGTAATAATAACAGTTCTTAGAATGCTGTAGTCCTTCCATTGACTTAGAGCACAGATTTCATTATAATTTTCTGTTCCCCCTTTTCGTTTGTTGAACAGAGCAGCACTTCCCTGAGGTGATGCTAGGAGAAGAATTTCTTAGCCTTAGTCTGGACCAGGTTTGCAGTTTAATATCAAGTGACAAGCTCACAGTCTCCTCTGAAGAAAAGGTACAGTAAATTGTATAGCAACGGTGACTGTAAGAGTGCTGGAATGTTTCTGCATCTCGCATCGGGATCTGCTCTCATGTTATGCTCTTCAGGGTCCATTTTCCAACAGAGCTGATGTGGAAAAGTAAAAATAATGTGAATCCTAAAAGCACATAAAAATGACCTTCACTGGGTTCTTTGTTGGAAGTAATGATTCTCAGATCCATATCTCTTCCAAAAAGCCCTTGGGGACATAACTGAATACCTTCCCTCTTGGAAAACTAGGACCCTCCCATCTGCTGTTGGTGTAAAGCTCGTATTACCTGCCATAAAACCTCAAAAAAAGGTGAATTTCATTAGGCCAGGGAGGAGTATCGGCTTCTGCTGCATGTCAGACAGAAGCAAAGGAGGCCTGCGACCAAAAAGAAGGAAGGAAATGTTTTTCTAGCATCATCAGTGTTTTTAATGGAAGGGTGAAGAAAAGGAGCTGTTTGATGTTGCTTTGCGGTTGAAATGTTCAACACATCTTGTGTGGTCCGTAGTCCTAGGAAGGAGCATGACCTGTGGTCATGGTACTTCATCAACACCAGGTCCAGCCCCTTTCTCTGTGTGGGCTTCTTGTATGACCTGCAGCAGGTTTCAGGGGGGTGGTACATGCTCACCTCTGAGTCACCACTGCTGGGAGATGGACTCCTGTGGGAGGCTTGAGGATTTCGTGGCTCCTGACCTCAGGACCTCTGTTGTACGCCTGTGTTCTGGTGGGACGTGGCTGGGGCTGATTGTGCTTAGTGCTGCTGGTCCTTTCTGAGCTGGCGAGGCTGCACGTCTGGGTGTGTGCACCATCCTGCTTGGCACCTCAGGGCTACAGACCTGTGTGTACCTGGGTGACGACAGTGAAGCTCCCCAGAAACCCACACCACGTGAGGTGTGAACGCAGCGATGCTTCACTCACACCCCCAGCCAGCAAACTCAGAGGTTTCAGGAGCGTGTTTCCACAGGCGTGGAGTGAGCGTGGGTGTCTCGGTGGGGTGCGGCTCTGTGCCACATGGGCAGGGCCAAAAAGGGGGGGAAACCAAACGGGGTGAACTCAGAGTGGCTTCGCTTTACGTGAGCTGTGCAGCCTGCAAAGGGAAGTGTGAGTTTAGTAACTGATTTTTCCAGTTCTGGGCAGCATTGTTAAAAAGCTTTTCTTGGCCTCGTGCCCAGAGAAATCAAAGCACTCCCTCCCTCATCTGAGCACAATCAAACCCAGTATTTCTTTAGCTGATTGTAAAAGTTGAGAATGCAGGGTGGTGGAAGGAAATGTAGGCATGAGCTGCACGTTTGGAATAGCAGATATGGGTAACTGGAGTAGGGGCAGAGCATGGGGGCTGAACATAAACATGAAATGTGTGCTGGAGTCCAAAGAAGTGCTGAAAACTGAGGACAGACTGGTGGGCTGCTGGTTTGTTTTACCTTCACGAGAGTTTTCCTGACCTTTACTCTTCATATCTGCTAGCATGTGAGATACTTATATATATGTACGTGTATGTATCTGTCCTTATATATCTCTGTGTGTGTGTGCATGTGCAGGTGTGATGGACATGATCTATCCATGTGATGGAGACAGAACTATTTTTAAGCAGTAAGATTTAGAAAACAGGCAACTACTTCCAGTACCTGAGAGCTAAGTTACTGCACCCGGATCTTGGAGGGGTTCCTGCACTTGCTATGTCTTCTAGCTGTGCTGCAGCCTGTGAGCCAGAGCGCTTCACCCCTGGAGCATTGGGAAGTGCTGTAGCTGAGTCTGCCTGGAGCCAGACATTTGCACAGCCAGGGTGGGAAGTGTGGCCCTTATAATGCTTCAGGACCAGGCGTGTGTGCCCAAGAGCTTGTGTGTTCTCCCCTTCTTCTGCCGCCCCCCAACTAATACCAGTTGGCCTAATAAAATATATTCTTTATCCCTGCAGATTTTGGCATGCCTACATCCCACAGTCATCAGGCCTGCAAAAATTGTCTGCTACCACAGAAATTTATTTTAATTGTGAAATGGGGACGAGGTTCCCCTCTGTTCAGAGAAGTTCCTCCTTTCTCACCCTCTCCCCCTTGCCCTGTCCAGCCTCTGCCATTGCACAGACATGTCTGGCCTGGGGCAATGGTTTATTTTGGTCCCTGCCTGCTCTTGTTGCTATAGCTGAGTACTTTGAAGAGAGTTTTACCAATGCTTTCTGCACCTGACCTAATTGGCTTTTTCATTATAACATACGAGTGTAATGTATAGCCTATAACATATACATAACCTATAAGTGCACATAAGCAAGGAAAAGCTACACAATTATATTTATTCATATTTACTGATGATATGTGAAACAAAGGGGCTTCCAGCCCTGGAGAAGTGACTCCTGCCAACTCAGGACAGTGACAAAGAAATTCTAAAGAGGTTTGGGGTTTTTGGTTGGGGATTTTACACAGAGCCTAGTAATGGACTCATCCTGCTAACATGCAGTAGAAGCTGATGAGCAGTCTTGTCCTCACTCCTGGGAGCATCTAACAACTGGAATTTTGGCTGAAGAGACTGGGAAAGCTTCTGAGCTTGCTCTTAGCTTAGGTAGTGTCCGGAGAGGGGATCTTCCAGGCTTTTACCCTTATTCTCCATGGGGTGGGAAATCTGCTTCTCCCCAGCTTGAGACTGCTTCTGCAGTCAGGCAGGTGACAGCTGCTAACTCAGCCCGTGCCTTTGCTCTGAATAATCTGTGTGGGTAGCAGCTTCGTTTCATCACACCCTGGCAGCGGGTTGTGCACGGCTGGAGGAACCCATCTCCGGGGGAAGCAGCAGCAGCTGCTCGGGGTCTGCAGCAGGCACAGCATGTGGAGGGAGGGCATGCCAGTAGTGGAAACAGATGTGGCCTTTAAATAGGGATACTGCTGTCTTGGATTAAGGTTTTCCCCCCCTTCTCATAAAATTAGGAATCAGAGCCAACAGAAGGTGCCAGAATCTAATTTTTTTTAAAAAAATCTGCTATTTTTAGGCACAGCAGGGTAGCAGCAGCGTGTGCCTAACTCAGGAGCAGCTTCCAGCACCGAGGAAGCAGCTTATTCCATGTGCACATTTGCTTTACCTTCCTTTAAGATCTATTTGCTGCCATCTCAGTCTGTAGCTGGGAACGTCTGAGCCCTGTGACCTGTTCTGTAGGTCAGCATTTGTGCAGAAGAGGTTAATCAAAAGCGTGTTTGTTGGCTAAGCATTTGCCTTACGCTCCTTCCATGCTCATTTGCTATTTAAAAAAAAAATAAATAGCTCACCACCACCTAGTTTCTACTTTACATGCCTTGTAGCCAGAGGAGTGAAATTATTTGTTTGTTTATTTTCATTTTAAAATCCTTAAGGGTTCTGCAGTAGTTATTTTCCTTCGCGCTTGCTGGGGTTTGATTACACGGCTCCCCATTGCGTTGCTTAAATCCTCAGTGCAGTGTCCTGAATTCCAAACAGTTCAGCAAGAGCGTTTATTGGCATAGGAAATGAGGCTGGTGCTGCACGGCTTTTTGAAAGAGATTCTAGTTTAGGTCCTCAGATGATGAACCCCCTTTCTGCTCTGCCTCTCCGTGGTGGGAGGATGCGCCTGCCAACGCCTCCTCCAGACACATTCTGCCAGCAACAACAGGGGGCTGAGAGGTGGTGCCCTCAGTTCTGGTTAATTTTGTCCAATTAGTGACCTTGGACCCAACAGAATGGTTTCTTGGGGAGTGATGGGGAGGGGGGGTGGTGAAAAGAAGGAAGAAAATGATCTGTGCAAATTGGCCTGACCATTTGGTGACCCTGTTGTTGAAACCAAGGGCATGTGCTGAGTATGCTGAGGCAAAGGGCCTTTTTGGGCAGGCACAGGATGGCTGGGGTCCATGGGGGATGGCAGTGCTCAGTCCCTCTCTGGTAACTGGGTTGCAGAGCACTCAGGCAGTTTTGCCTGTCGATGAGAGTTAAGGCTCAGAATTTAATTCTGACTCTGTGGGGAAGCTGTGCTGCAAGGATCCAGATCCTGCTGTGCAGCATCCGAGGGCGCACCACCCCTCTCACTGCCTTGCTGGGTGTTTCAGGAAGCCTTTCCTGCTCCCAGTGTCATTTTTAGTCCTTTCTTCTGGGAGGAGTGTGGCTGTTACATAAGCACATCTATATTCATGCCAGCAGCCTGTGTAGGATGCTTCTGCCTGCCTCTGTTCATTGTGCAGGGCTCTGCGTGGCTCCTGGATTGTTTGTGCCCAGTTCGTCACGGAGTCAAAGTTTGGATGCTTATCTGAACCGGTTGGATCTGGGAGTACAACTGGATTTTGGTTCAGACCAGAAGTCCAGCATGCCCTTGTTTCCCTGTGGAAGCATCTGGGTATTTTTAGCAGTGAGATACGTGTGTGTGGCTGCAGACTGAGGTTTTCCTTTGCGTGTGGTGGATCTGTCCTGAAGACTTCTTGGTTTTGGAGGGGTGGGGAGTGAGCTGGTGCAGTGATTAAATGTGATGGTGAACATAGTGGCTTACTGTGCAGGCTCCTTTGGGAGGGGAGATCTCTCTTATCAGGAGTAATCGTTGTGGCTGACTTAATGAAGAGTGCCCAGTGCAAATGCCAGCAGGCTCATTAAGTTTCCTGGCTGCCTTCCAGTACTAATGTCCAAGGGGTATATGATTGTCCTGGACGCACGCTTAGCTTTGGAGTGATACAGCACATCTAGATGTGAAGTTGCTTATTGATATGCATGGTCAGCTCACCAGTTCACTACCTTGGTGCTTGTGCTGTGTGTGGTCGGTTTCATCTGTGGGCTGGAGATCTTGCATCTCCTTCCTTTGATACTATGAAATCACAACACTTCTGATTTTGGGTAGGTGACTGTGCAAGCCTGTTCTCTCTTGTCCATTTAATTGTACTTCATCTGTGTAGGTCTTTGAAGCAGTTATTTCTTGGATAAATTATGAGAAGGAGTCTCGCTTAGAGCACATGGCTAAACTGATGGAGCACGTTCGCCTACCCCTTCTGCCCAGAGATTATCTTGTACAGGTTAGTAATTAATTAATACTTGTGCTTAAGCTGCTGGTAGCTCCTTAATCAATGGCTGTGTCTCAGATGGGTAATTTGCCACGATGCTGAGTCTGTAAACAGAGGAATAAAAGGACAAACTAGGTGGATTCAGAGATCAGTGTGTGAGCACTGAAGCCTTCCTGCAGTTGCTACCTGTGCTCTGCCAGGCAGTGCTGAGAGCAGAGCCCCTGCTCCTCCTCTCATAGAACCATTTAGAAGTTAATGTCTTGGGACTTTTCACCCTGAAAATACCCAGGTTGTGATGTTACGAGCTCATGCGGTTTGTTCCCCTAAAGCCCAGGACATTTAGCTTGGTGAAAGCATGTCATGTGTGATAATTTTGGCTTAAGACATGCTCTGTGCGTGAGGACAGGTCTGTGTGACTGGTAGGTGAGAGGCTGTCTGACTTGGAGATTGTTTTCAACAAGTTAATTCCTGGGATCTGGGCCTTGATGATGAGCTGAGACTCCCCAGAAGAAGGGGTTGGCACATGGGCTTTTTGGCTGCTGTGCTCTTGCGTGTCAAAAAACCCCCCAAAATCAATCCAATTGAAATAAGATTGATGTTCACGTGATAAACTCACTGTGTACTTTTTTTCTCTCAGCTATATCTTCTCAATGGGTAAAAGATACTGTCTCTCCTTAAAACAATTTGACTCAAATAATAGAAATTACTTATTTTGTACCCAGAGTGGTGAGTTCCTCTTTGCTTGGACATTAAGTGTCTGGCAGAGAGTGGTAAAGTAGAGGGTCCACTGCCACTCTTGAGTGTTCCTGGAAGGAAAGGAAGAGCTTGGATGTCACTGCATGTGTTTCTTTGGGAAGAGATGGAAGTTTGTGTCTGTCCTCTGCCTTTTCTTTCATATTGGGAAGAGAAATTCTGGGTTTCATGGAGTTTCTACAAAGCTCCTGGTGACACAGGCCACCAAGTACTTCAGTTTAGATGATCTTTCATGTGTGTGTGCTCTCAGACAGTTGAAGAAGAAGCTTTAATCAAGAATAACAACACTTGTAAAGACTTCCTTATCGAGGCCATGAAATACCATTTGCTTCCTCTGGATCAAAGGCAACTGATAAAGAACCCCAGGACAAAGCCGAGGACTCCCGTCAGCCTGCCAAAGGTAAGCAGAGCTGGTCCCTTCCCACCACCTCACACCATGTTATTGGTGGCATTTTCTGCCTTCAAAAAGATCTTGAGTACTTATCTTGTTACTTCTTTGATTGTCCTTTGAAGAGTTTTACTCCCTCTTCTGGCATTGCCTGTGCCCACCAAGGATACATAACTGTTAACTAATACATACTGTTAGCTAAACCCTTAGGAGAAGCAGTATCTCTGCTCCCAGGGGCAAGGCTCTGCTCTTGAAATATTTTGTCAGCCCCAAATGGTTTTGTGACTGGCTGCTGCTCCTGGAGCTGGGGCTTGAGTATCACTGACCCGTGGAGCGGCAGCAGCTGCAGGCAGCTGCCTGTTGTGCTCAGAGGGCTGGCTGAGGTTTCTGCTGGCTTGTAGCACCCTGACAGAGCCCTGCAGAGGAGGGTCACAGTAGGTGTCTTTTCTTTTCCCATATCCATAGTTGAAAGCCAGGAAAGCAGGAAGCACCAGCACCCCGACCCGTGGGCAGGAAGTCTGAAGAGAATTTCAATAGACTCAAAGCAGCTACTGAATAAATAATCCTGTTACTCCCTGCATTTATCCTGCAGGCATGTGATGCTCTGGCCACCACTTTATTAGTGAAGGAACAAATGACAACAGAAACCCTTTTCCCTGTGCCCTGGAGATAAACACAGTTTGGCACGATGTCTTTCAACAGCCTGTCGCTGAAGTTATTCAGAAGCATTTTGGAGGCTGCAAAACATCAAAAGCACAGTGTATTATTTTTCTGAGCACAGAGTGTAGGGAGCTTGGGTTGTGGGATGGTGTACGAGATCTGTGCTGTGAGGGACCATTCAGATGTTTAGATATTGAACTGTCCATTGAGAAATTGCAGTTCTGCAGTGTGCGTCTGCGTGTTGTGTCCTTGCTGCCTGCTGGCACTGAGATGAAGTTGGTAGAACACAGCCCTTGTCCAAGGGCTAAAGGATAAAATAAACAGTGAACCAGTGTTCATCTTATATAGCATGACCCATGGGTACAAACCCAAACCTTCTGCAGGTCACCCTTCTTTTCAGCTGCAAAGAAAGGGGGGAGGAGGTGATGATCTTCCAGCAATCCTGTTACTGAGAAACTTTCATCTGTTGGTCCCACTGATGAGGGATTACTGTCTGCTGTGAGATCTCCTAAATCTGTAATTGTGTGAAGCTCTGCAGCTTTCCATGGAAGACTGTTACACAACTAGTAGTCATGCTGCTAATTTAGACTCGATTTGCTTTCTAATGACATGTTCTCATCTTTGTAGATCAAACAGTCCATTATTTTCATACTGTTCAAATTCTTTAAATTGCTGTCTAGCTCTGTACTTTAAAAGCAACCCTAATTGGACTTGAGCTCGTTACCCAAGTGACCTCGAGCAATGATCTTACCCCTCAGCCACTCTCAGCCACCTTTCAGAGGCTAAAGCTAGTTTCCCATCTACTCTTTGACTATATTTGAGGCCCTGTTATCTTGCTTTCTAGCTCCTTGGACTTGCAGAAATCAGATTGTCATGGGTAGTGTTTGCTCCTGCTGATTTGCTGAGGTAATGGGAGCGAATCCTCGCTCTTGGAGCTGTGGAGGGTAGATACTTGTTCAGAACAAAGTACAGGTCAGATTGTTTGTAGGTGCTGGTGGTTTGGATGCTGTCTGTAGATTGGTCCCCAGTACCAGGACAAGGGACTCTCCTGAGTGCTGAGCTGTTGGCTCATGGGACCACCACCCCTGGGATGTCAGGGAGTCCATGGGGAGTTGGTCTTCTGGTGGCAGACAGGGCAGATTTGGGAAGGACCACACTGCATGCTTTCCAGGTCTTCTCACTTTTCCACCAGCATCCATTTCTTGCCATTGCTGGGAATACAGTCTGGCTAGAAGGACCTTTTAGCCTAGTCTGGCAGGATGGTTGTTGAGCTCCTCAGATTGCCCTTGATCACCTCTGCATAGATGTTTGCTATCTGTAAGGAATTTAGGGTTTAATTACTGAATTTGCATTAATACAAGTTGCAGCTATAAGCCTTAATGAAGCTGACGAATCGCTTCCTTCAGCAACCCAGCACCCTGGGTCTTAATAGCCCTGGTGATTTCCCGAGTGTTGCCTTCCCTGCAGGTGGCAATGCAGCTGTCAGGTTTTATTTGCTAAGTGGCATCTATTATTTTTAGCACCACCATGGAGATAATGACTAAACAGCAGGCTGGCTGGGGAAATTACGCTGGGATCATCTTCCCTTAAAAATACTTCTGCAGCAAGTCTTGTGTGTGCTGTGGTGCAAAGCCCTTTTGTGGGGAAATGCAGTGGGATCTCCACCTTGGAAATGCAAGGAGGAGTTGATGGAGTCTGATGTATTTAGCATGCATTAAATGAGAGAGAACTCCTCTTCTCCACGCAGAAGCTTTTAGTAGGCCTGCAGAATGGTTTTGGCAGCTGCTCTTGACCAGGTTGTGGTGGGTGACGGTTTCTTTGGAGACAGCAGCTGCCTGGACTGGTGTGTGGGGTTTTCTAGCTCTCCTCTTCCCTCTCCAGGTGATGATTGTGGTGGGTGGGCAAGCGCCCAAAGCCATTCGCAGTGTGGAGTGCTACGATTTTGAGGAGGAGCGGTGGGATCAGGTCGCTGAGCTTCCCTCCCGGAGGTGCAGAGCAGGTAATGGGAATCTTTGCTGTAGCCCTTTTTGTCTTCCCAGTGCAGCTCCTCAGGGCTGGCTGGATGTCCTCAGTTATCCCTTCAGCCTTCCTCTGTGTGCCCGGCCTCAAGCAGCTCTTTTGTTTTGCCATTCCTTCCTCCTCTTTCCCTACACACATGTATCCTTCTCATTCAGGTGGGTGCCCTGCTCTCCAGAGGGCTTCCTCCTGCCTGCCTGCCCTCCATAGCTGCTGTCTTCCCTTCATCACCTCTCCCGGTTGCTCTTCCATCAGTGTTTTCCCTCCTTTCCCCATCCTGCTGCCTGGCAGCCCACAGGGATCCAGTTCTCCTTGCTGGCTTCCTAGCAAAAATCAGAGGAGCTGAGTCAGGCCCTCTTGGTGCTGAGGGGCGGGTGATGGAGAGCAGGTCTCTAAGCAGGGAGTGTTCAGCTGAAGGCATCTGAGAGGGTTGTCAATGTGGATAACCATTTGGTGTCCCCTCTGCCTCAGAAAATTGCTCAGGTGTGAAATCCATCTGTTCTTTCCATTGCTGTGTATTTATGTGCATTTTGCCTTCCGTGCAACTTGGCTCCAACCCACAGAAGATGCCAGAGACTTGCCCACACTCTGCTCTTCCCAGCTGTCTTACATGCCCTGACAGACACCTGATGATACTCACTCCCCAAGCTGTTCCCAAAACCTCTGTAAACATCTCTCCCCTCTCTTCCCAGGTGTGGTATTCATGGCTGGCAATGTTTATGCCGTCGGGGGCTTTAATGGATCTTTAAGGGTACGAACAGTTGATGTGTACGATGGTGTGAAGGACCAGTGGACATCCATAGCCAGCATGCAGGAGAGACGCAGCACCTTAGGCGCAGCCGTGCTCAATGATCTCCTGTATGCAGTGGGCGGCTTTGATGGCAGCACTGGTAGGTGAATGAGCCAAATTTGGGCAATGCCTGACCTGAAACAAAATTTTCAGACACCCCTGTAAAGACTGTGGAGCTTTAGTGAGGTTCCTGCACCCTTCTGCTAGGGTTTTGTAGAGAAAAAGACAGAAACTGGGTTTACTGCATGTTGTAGCTCACCACACACTCTGTCCCATCAGTAGTCACACTTTATTATTGTTTTTTTCTCAAGTGATGCAGATCTTTCAGCCTTGTTCTCTGTATGAACATGGGTTTTTTTGCTGGACTGAAAAGGGTTGATTTTTTTTTTTTCCCCTCCTGATTTTACTGAAATTTTGCATAGCAATGTGAGCAAAGTGCCAGAGAGGGAGGAATCTTAAGGGCTGTGTGTGCCTGGGATTTGGCTTCGCATAGCTGCACGTTTAAATTCACACCTCTGCTGTAAAGCTTTGCCACTTGGTTCAGCCCTGAACTCCCCCTCTCAGCTGGTGATGAGTACAGAGCAGCAGGGGCTGGGAAGGAAGTCCACCTTCACGTGGACTTTTTGAAATGCTTGAAAGAACAGGGAAGGTTGGGCCTGGTGCCTGGACTCTGCTTTGCCTTGGTGCCCCCAGCACATCGGAGGGGCAGCAGTCCCAGGTCAGGGGCTGTGGGGGTGACAATTTTTCCAGCTGCTGAAGAAGTGGTGGTGATGTGCTGGTCCCAGCCTGAGAGGCAAGGGGCTAGAAAATGGGGGTGCAGGAGCGCGGGGGGATATGATGGGCTTGGGAGGAGGTGGAAGGCAGATGAAAGTGCAACACCAATCTTTTTTTCTTCTCTTTTTTTTTAATTAGAAAACCTGTGTATCCCCTTTTTAACTAGGTCTGGCATCAGTTGAGGCCTATAGCTATAAAACCAATGAGTGGTTTTTTGTGGCTCCCATGAACACAAGAAGAAGCAGTGTTGGAGTTGGAGTTGTGGAGGGTAAGAGAATCAGCAGCCGTTTCCATCAAGCAAATGTTCCTGTGTCACACAGAAGCCCGAACGGTTAAATGTGATAGGAGGGAACTGCAGGAACTGTTCTCTAGACTATCTTTAGTTGGTAAAGATTTATTTTATGTGACTTAATCGTTGCAGCTTTTTATGTTCTCCTCTGTCTTTGTGAAAAATCACGTGTAGCTTTTCCAAGAGCCTCAGACCCATATCAGACTAGCCTGTGGCTCCTGAGAGCACCTTTAGGTGTGTGCAGGTTTCTTTTGAGTCCTTATTCCTTCTGGGCTGCTTCTGGCCAGCCAGTATTATGCAGTGTGTGCTGTTGCCATCAGCAGATGCTGCGTGGATGGAGTACCCATCATGGGAAAGCTGCTCGGGGAGAGAAACAGGAACACAGTCCGTCCCACAGCCCCAGACTGGCGGTTTGGCAGGAATACTGAAACCTGTGTTTATTGACATCAGGCTTGCTGGCACGCACGGCATGATCTGCTCTGGTTGTAAATGAGCAGGGACTGATCGAAGCCGGCGCTGCAGGAGTGAAGCAGGCGGGGTGGGTGGGAGAGGATGCTTGGAGGGATGGTGGTGGCTGGCGGCACCTAACTGGGGTGAGCGGGAGCTGAGCAGCGTGGTTTGCATCGAGGAGAGAGAGCAGTCAAAGTCAGAACCTTTTCTTCCTTTAGCAAAATCAGTTCTGAAGCAAGTGAAGGGCTTTAATTGACCTTGTCTCTGGTGTGGCGTTGCAGTTTCTGGTTAGCACAGTGCAGAGCAGCCTCTGGCACGAGCCTTGTTACAGACTGCCTTGGGAGTGGCTCTCTTTGACCTGTCTGAAACGTGTTTATGTATGTGAAATGTGTTTATGTGAGAAGAGGGAGGGAGATAACTCCAGGATAAGTAGAGGTGGTTGTGCTAAGTTTATCTATTTAGGAAGCATCCCCTTCAAAACTGGGGGCCCTGCTTGTGAGGTGCTGGGTGGGTGATAGTCAGTGGGATTTGCCAAAATGGGTCAGTCATGCGGATGTGGAAGAAATACTAAGTACATACCCAAGAGATGCATTTCTATGGAATGGATTTCTCCTGGAGACATATGAAATCCTTTTCCTTTGCTCTGTTTGAAAACGCAGATAAGTGTTGCATGAGTCCATGATTAAAAAAAAAAATGAGGGCATGTGATGGGGAAGAGCAGCTCATCGTATCGCTGTAGGGAGCAAGCTGCAGCCTGCAGCTAATCCACAGCATTCATCTGAGCGTGATGAAGATTGATCTGATGTCTGTGGGTACTGAAAACGTCTAATAATTGATGCCAGCCAGGGAACTTTATCTTGTCTTGCTCTGCCTGGCACTCTTGCCTTAGTTGTTGACTAACACTGGGCAGGTTGAAACCACGGCACAAATACGAGTCTGAAATGTTTATAAAGAAGAGGCAGAAGGAGCACAGTGGCAAACCTGATCCTTGCAGACCTCTCCTGATGATCGCAGCCCAAGGAGGCCATGAGTGGAGCTGAGGGAGAAGAAAAGTCAGAGGCAGGACCGTAAGAAAGAGAAGAGCTGGTCTGTGCTTGGAGCCTTGCAGGCATCATGGAAGCAGGAGGATTGAAAAGCATAAGGCTGTAGATGATAATTGCTGCTGGGAGTCTCATGTGTTAAAGAACTGCATAGCTCGTTTGTGGCCAGGCTCTGGTCTTATGGGTTGAAAATTGGTTTTGTACAAAAATTTGGGTTAGAATTTTCCTGCACATTTGGACCTTATTAAGTGTTGTTTCTTGTAGTGTCTGGGAGGCTCAGTCTTGAACCAGAACACCTTTGTGCTAGGTGCTCTAGTAAAGAAACACTGAGAAACCCCCTCTGCCTAGAGAATTTACAGCCCAAGTGCAAAACAAGGTGATGGATGATACAGGGAGATAAGGAGACAGCATCAGTCAGGCCTGTGAACAAAGGACATGGTGGAGCATCAGCCTTGTTTCATGTGTGATGTCTGTGTTTTTCTAGTCTCACTTGGTTGTATGTTCAGCTGTCACTGGGTTGAGGTAGGGAGGGACAGATATACCATGGTGTGAGGGTTTCCCATGGTATGCTCTGAGTAGCTGTCATCACTTGGCATGAGTGAGGAGGCTGGGCTCAGCTGTGCTGGTGGCATTGGTTGGTTTGGATTTGGCCCAGGTTCTTCAAGATCAGGTGTAGGTTTCCATGCATGTATTAACATAAGAAGCTATTGCATATTTATTGCTCATGTGATGTTGTAATTAATGTACAGTATCGACCTTTGAAAGCACGCCTTGCCTTGTGGCACCTGAACAGGAGAAAACACTCAATGAACAGACTGTGCTTTGATGTTACCTCTTCTCCTGGGGCATCAAGTCGTTTGGAAAACCCTCTGGGCTTTTGGCTTCTAACTAGGCTTGTAGTGTTGTCTTGTTTCCTTGTCTTAGTTGACAGCTTTAACAGCTTTTAAAAAGTCCCACCTGCCTGTGAGTCTGCTTCAGATCCTTTCACTAGGATCTTCCCCAGACATCCCAGCAGGTTCAGGCACGTTTCCCAGGGCCGCCCTCAGCTGGGATCCATCCTCACCTGGGGCGTGATGATGTCCATCAGTCATAACCATAGTGCTGATGCTCTTGTGTGTCTCTTCCAGGGAAGCTGTATGCTGTGGGGGGTTATGATGGAGCATCCCGTCAGTGCCTTAGTACCGTGGAGCAGTATAACCCAGCCACGAATGAATGGACCTACGTAGCTGACATGAGCACTCGGCGCAGCGGTGCAGGTACTGGCTCCAGGATGCATTTGTAAGAGCAGATGATGGCTGGGTTCTCCTCTCATCACAGAAAGGAAAGAAGAAGGGGTTTTGGCATTGCTGGGCTGGCAAGTGCAACCTGCTATCACCCCCTGCTTCCTGTGAGGGGGAAAAACCATAATTGCTTGGAAGCTCTCAGCAGTTCTCGTTAAAATCTGCCAAATTGAATTTAATTTCTGGATTAATGAAATAATGTTCAACGTTTTGAAGTAGCCTTGCTAACAGATGCATCTCACTTGTAAGCAAAGAGTTATCTTTCCAAATTACCAGCTGCAGGCTCAGCCGGGGACTGGAAAGCCAAGCTGCACCTCCTCCCTCCTAGCATTTGAGGGCTGTCAGGTGGATTTGCCTTTTGGACCTTCTCTGCACGTATCCAGTGGGTGCTTTGCAGCACAAAGCACGTCTGCACTGGGTGATGTGCAGGCCAAGTGAAGGTAACAAAATTAATGTCAGATTGCCCCTGCTAAGCTATTTTGTGGTGTACCTTTGGCTGGCAAGAGCTGGTCTGGAGAGAAGGATGTCTAAAGGGATTATATTCCAGTCTTGATGATTTCTAACTTACTACAGTTGGCCAGGTATGCATTTGTCCTCTCTGTGGCTGTTTTTCTCTGGAAGGAATAAGAAATTCTTACCCCATTGCATTTAAAATCACCTTCAGATGAAAGGGAATGTGTTGTAGAATCACGGAATTTTTAAGCTTGGAAAAGACCACTAAGATCATCAAGCCTGTCCAACACCACTGTGTCAACAAAACCACCTCCTGGAGTGCCACGTCTGCGGGGGTTTTTTTAACCCCTTCAGGGATGGAAACTCTACCACCTCCCTGGGCAGCCTGGTCTAATGCCTGACCACTCTTTCAGTGAAGAAATTTTTCCTAATACACAATCTAAACCTCCAATGCAACTTGAGATCATTTCCTCTCATCCTACTGCTAGTTACTTGGGAGAAGGGACCAACCCCCACATCACTACACCCTCCTTTCAGGCAGTTGTAGAGAGCGATCAGGGCTCACCTCAGCCTCCTCTTAAAGGTCTCAGTGTTGGCCCCGTTTCTTGGTGTGCAGTGGGTCCTCCCTGATGTCAAACCGTGTGGTTCTCACCTTGCAGCAGCCAAAGTGGCAGTTGTCTGGGGGCAGCCAAACTCAGAGGCTGCCCTGTGGGCTGAAACACCATTTCCTTCTGAGCTGGGTGGTTGGGAGGCTGCTCTCTCCACACAGTCTTTCCTCACTCTAATGCTTCTTCTGTAACTCCAGGTGAGGCAAATACGGTCACAGGCTGTTGGTTTGAATCCAGTCGAAAAGGTTTCTAGTATCTTCTCACTGCTTACACCTAGCCTGATGTGACCTCTTAGGAGAACAGAATGATTATCTCGTGGTGCTGACAGCCTGTTGAAGCACAGCAAACCAGTCTATGCCTGCAGAGGGATGGATTTTAGAGAACTGCCTTTGCTAGTGAACTGTCTGTGTTTGAAACGCTGCTCTGTGGGCTGCTTTGCAAGTACATCTCTGCACAGCAAGTCCAGTGCTAGAAATGCTCTCACCTGCCAAACAGCCTTGCAGTTTTCTGTTCCCCACCTGCAAGCCGTGCTCCTCAAGTTCTGGTTGTCACCCACATGCCCCTGGGCAGGGGTCTGCCCGGTGCCACTCATCACAAGCGGTGCTGCAGCACGATCTCTCGTACGGCTCCAGAAATGCAGCCGTACAGCGAGCTGCCGGCATCGCCGTCCCGATGCTGACATCTAGTGGGAGTGAGGACGGGTGGCCCCCAAATCCCTGGGGTGACCCTGATCCGGGCAGTGAGGCTGTGCGGATGTGTGGGTGCTGCCCACCTGCATTTGTGGGAGCAGCCAAGGGGATCCCTTGTCCCTCCTGGCAGGGATGTCCTGTCCATGTGTGCCTTGTCCACCACACTGCACAGGGAGGGACCTGTAGGTGGAGAAGCCTTAAAGGGTTTCCAAGTCTTTTACTCTCCTACTTACTTAAATTAGCAAAGTATTTTTTAAAAATGCAAATTTTTTGCTGACAGCTGAATATTGGCATGCTAAGGTGCTGCCAACGTGTCAGCTGGTCTCAGATGCAGTAAGCTTTCCTCACCAGTTAAACAAGTTCCTATACCCCCATCAACTGTGAGGCCCCAGCTCTGGGGCCAGGACATACACTAGGACATGTTCTCTTCTTCCTAGGTGGTGCATGTTGAAGTAGCCTCAGTCAGACTAGGAATTTGGCCCAGTAAGGTGGCTATTTATGCCAGTTAGAGATGGATTACCAGTGCTTGCCAGAGAGGAGTCACGAATCCCAGTGTCATGTCGGGATTTCAGTGCCTCTTGGTGAAGCAAGAGACGGCTGGTCATTGCCAAACCCAGCAGTAGCAAGTTAAGACAATCTGGAGAAGAGAGGTGATGTGGCAGACCTGTGGCAGCGTTCTTGTCTCCCAGTGGTGTGCCTGACAGAGTTTTAATTCATCACCTGGTCTTGGTTAGGTGCTGGCCCGTTTTTGGGTGAGGGAGGAACACTAATGCCTTGCATCACTGTCCCACTGGTTGAGCATGGTGGCTGCTGTGCTCCCTGTTCCTCTTGGCTGTCACAAGGCTCAGAGCAGTGTGACACGTCGCACTTCTGCAATGTGACACACCACTGGGAGATGTTCCCGAGCCTGAATGGTGCCAGCTTTCCAGCTCACCACCTCAGTGCTGCTCCTGTGCTCTCCTTTGCTGCACATGGCAAACAGGAGAGATGCTGCACGGAGGCCAATTTGGGAAGTCTCCCCCTTGCACATGCCTTTCCAGCTCTGTGCCTTTCCCTCAAGCATCAGCACGAGCCCATCCTCAGGGCCTGGGGGCTGTCCTGCTGCTTAATGCCGTGGTTGAAATGATGCAATTCAGGTTTATGTTTCTGTTTGACTAACATCCCACCTTGTTAATTTTAATAGAAGCCTTTGAACCTATCATGGAAGATATGTTGCTGGAAGTTATAACTCTCACGGATTGGTGAACATTTTAATTAATTTACTTAATATTTAGGGAGAAGCACCCTTCAGATCCCTGTCACTCCCAGATATTGAGCCCATGGGTCTGTGAAAGTGGTTGGGAAGGTGGTATTGGAGACACCTTTTCTGTGCCAAGTGCTGCTGCCATGTTTGGGGGCATGAGTCAGGGGGAGAGGAACCCAGAGGGCAGCCTCAAGAACTGGAGCCCTTAAGTTGTTAAGGAAGAGTGTCCTAAGGATGAAGCCAAAGCCATGTCACACAAAGGCAGCAGGAAAAGCAGAAATGCAGCACCTGGACTTGGGAACCAGGCTAAAAGCAAGGGGCCCCATGGCAGATGGAAGCAAGGTGGGGTGGGATACAGTGGTCAGGGAGGCAAAGGGAAGAGAGAACAAGTCAGTCCAACATTGCATAAAGGTGAATGAATGTCATGGGACTAAGCTATTGGTCTCAGACTAAGATCTGCCTGAGAAGGGGCATAGCCCTGGAATGTAGGACATCTGCCAGGTGTTACTGCGCAGGTCTGCTGTAGTGCTGCTGCGTGGTGGTGGGGTGGAGAGTAGACCGTGTTCCTAGGTGATTGAGGCACATGTGGCTCATGTTTTGGAAATGCCTTAGGCTGAGGCAGTACCCAGGATAAGATCCAGGGACATGCACCCCCTTCCCTTATATGTTTGGCTAACGCTGGGCTCTGTTCGGCAGGTGTTGGCGTTCTCAGTGGGCTGCTGTACGCTACTGGGGGGCACGATGGACCCTTAGTGAGGAAGAGCGTGGAGGTCTACGATCCAGGGACAAACACCTGGAAACAAGTAGCAGACATGAATATGTGTAGAAGAAATGCAGGTAACCACAGTAAGCCTTTCTGTGGCATTTGGTTGCAGGTGTCTGTGTGGTTTTAGTGCAGCTGATGTGCTAGTGATGTAAGGGATGGGTATTAGTAAGGAAGTGCTAAAAATGGGAGGTGAGGTATCTGCTTGGGAATGAATCAGAACGTGGCAGGCGATGTGTTGCAGGGGATGAGTTAGCCTGTGTCTAACCATCTGTGCTCTGCTTTGAGGCGTGTGTGCGGTGAATGGTCTCCTCTACGTGGTGGGAGGAGATGATGGCTCCTGCAATTTGGCTTCGGTGGAGTACTACAACCCCATCACAGACAAGTGGACGTTACTACCAACCAGCATGAGCACAGGGAGAAGTTACGCGGGTAAGTAGTCAGTGGGAGAGCTGGCATCAGCTGGGGTCATTCCTGAACTGGAAGGCTGTACCTCCTGAAGCTTTCCTCTTACAGTTTCATGCACTTTCTGTTGCTTTCAGTAGAGGGACCTTTAATGGAAACAGTAGACACCTCCCTCTGCTAGCCTGTTGCTGGTCTTTGGCTTTGCAGGGTGACTTTAGCCACACCGCAACCCAGAAGCTGCTCCTCCAGTAACTCACTCTCTCTCCATTCTTACAAACAGGTGTGGCTGTGATTCACAAACCCTTGTGACACACAATCAAGCCAACGTGAGGAGCAAAAGGGAAGTGGATCCAGCTAGGTGGTGTTGGGAAGATGACTGACCTCTGACTCGACCTCTCTCATTGCTGTTAACATCTTAGCATGACAAGTGATACGTTACAAACATCATCTGCTCTGTGGTGGATTGCGTAGCACAGCAAAAGGTCCCTCTGGGGCCACGTTCCATGCCAGACACGAGGTGTGTTGCTTGTTATCTGTGGTGCAATCAACTTGTTCCTCTCAACGGCTAGTGTCCTGAGATAAACACTGTCCTTGAGCTGCAGGCACTGAATTTCTTGTGTGAAACAAAACTCCTGCGTTGGGGTGTGTGAGTAAAAACAAACCCTTCTGGATTTCCCCACTACTGACACTCTGTGTACATCAGCGGTTGAACTACTTACTCACTGTGCCTGGAGGGTGGACTTCACTACTGGCAGTGGAAGCTTCTGAGTACCAACTGAGAAAAGCAGTCGACTGAAATGGACTGGAACAGGGTGCTCTGGTTTGAGTGTGACACTGTCTCAGTCGTACGTTTGTATATGCCGCTGGACGACTGTCTGTACCCCTGCAATGCTTGTTGTACAGTAGAAATAAATACCACGTGGGGTTTTTTTTCTACTTGCCATGGATGCTGTTTGCTGTACGTGGTGGGACCTGCTGGGCAGTGCCTTCCCTGGGGCTGAACTCTCAGCCACACAAAACTTCACCACCCAGCAAAACGTGTGCTGCTCTGGTGGGATCTGTCCCCCCCCTCCCATGAAACACGTGTTGCTTGGATAGAAAGTATCCCCAACCCATTCCAGCTGTGCTGAAAGCCCAGGTTCTAGCTCTGTCCAGCACCTCGATGCCATTTCGTAATAGAGGGTTTAGACATTAAATAGCATGTGGTGCCATTAACCTAGAGACATTAATCCAGGGAGAGCCCTGTCACCCAAGTAGTGATTAATGAGCAGAGTTATACACCTGCAGTGTCGAAATGCTTCCAGAGTGTGGGAATTAACTCATCACTGGCACTGCAATTACTGTTTTAATCTTGCCCACCCTGGAGGCGTTCCTCTGTTAGTAGGATGAATGAGTAAGATTACTCAAGACAGACAAACCTCGATCCGGCTGGAAGGTGGCTGTCTTGCTTACATCCCAAATTCTTAAAGCTTTCTCTTTGACATGTTTGACTTTAAAATACCCTTTTGTGTCACCTTGTGAGCTTTGGAGTGCTTCTGCATATGGGAGTAGGCTTCCAAAAGATTCTCCAGCTGAAGGGAACTAGTGAAGAACAAGATTTTCTCTCCTCTCCTTGTGGTTTTGTGTTTTTCCCCCTGTAGATTGGCTGAAGGGTTTTTGTAGTGTTACTGCTGAGCTCCAGCACTTACCAGTGGGGTTCTGCTGGTTTCCTTCTCTGTAGATCTCTTATCAAAAAAGATTCCATGTGACCACTTGCAGCAGAAGAGAAAAATACTTAAAAATTTGTTTCAGAGGGATCCAAGGCTGCATCACCTTGTGCAGCTTTTGTAGGGGAGAGGGTTACTTCTGTAAATAAGTAGATTTTTAGTGTTTGAGTTGACATAGTCCTTGGAAGGTGGGTGCCTATTTGCTGTGAGGAAACAGCACCTACCTTTGTGGTGTCCCCTGCACAGAGGGGGCTGACCTTCACAGGGAATGTCAGATAGCACCTGCTCATCTTCAGATGTTCTTGTCTTTGCAAACAGAAGCAAACTGTCTAAAGAAATGGCAGCAGTGGTCTTGATGTCTTCCCTTCCATTGTGTGTCAGCTCAGAGGTCTTGAAAACAATAATTTAAAAAACGAATTAGGTTTTTCTCCAATTCCCTTCAAATTTTTTGCTTTGGGCTCCACAATCTGCAGTGAAACGTGCCAAAACAGTAGTGTGACAATGCTGTTCTCTCCTGAGGGGTTGCTACCTGTGAAAGCTACTGAGGCTGGTAGGAATGTGCCCGTGACTGCAGCTGCCTTTAGGTCAGGGTCCTGAGGGGCATCTTCACAGCACCATCTGCAAAGCGATGCCTGGGGTTGGGCTCGCTCCAAGTCACTGCCCCAAAAGCAAACACCAAAAAGCATTTCCCTTTCCCACAGCCCGTGGGAAGAGAGGATAAAATGGGACAGGTAAAGCTTATTGCTCAGAGCTGGTGTCTCTTGTCATACTGAGGTGACTGGACAAGGCTGGGTGCAGGTTTGGGCTCTCATGGCCCTTGTTAGTTCTGGTGTGGACACAGGGAACGTAAAGCTACGCAGCTTTGCTGTCTGGCCCAACTACAGTGTGCTAGTGGGGATCCGTTACTGACTGACCTTGTGCTTGGGCATCCCTGGGCTGAAGGCAAACAAGGCTCAGAGGGGAAGAGTTCATGGGCTAGAGAGAAAAGGCAGCAGTTAGGATACAGAGCTGCAAGTTTGAAGCTTGCTGTGTTTGCCAGATGTGCCAGAAGGATGGATAACTTTCCCCCCCTGCTATATGTCTCTTTATAAAACCTTCCTTGCTTATAAAGAGAGCTGGGTTTGGTGGTTTTCTGCTATTGTAAAATGGCATTTCTGCCCGTTGCTGACCTAGACTTGTGGCTTGCTGGACAGGGCTAGGACTGGCAGCCCTCAGCCCTGCAGCCAGCTCTCCTCAATGGCACATGACACGTTTCTCTCTTCCCTTCTCAAACGTTGCAGTGTTATGCAAGTCAAGTGACCTCGTTTTCCAGCTATGCAATATGAACAGCCGTAACACGTGATGAACCAGCTGTACCCCTCTCCCTTCCCTTTCCTTCCCCTCCCCTCCCCAAAATGCTTTTTCAATGTGTCTGTCTTTGGTGTTTGGTTCCATGTTTGTATTGTGAGTCCTGAGCACCTGAGCCAGATCCTTTACAGATTGCCTTTTTCTAGGACTGAAAACATTGCATTAGCTCTAACGAATTGTACTGTAAATATTTTTATAAGACAATTTTAAATAATTTTTTGGATTGCTTTTTATGGTCGTCAATGACACTTCTGTTAAATTCTGGATCTAACTCTTACAGCCCAGTGCAGTTCTGGCTGGCCGTGATGTAGGTGTGAATCTGTATGTTCTCTGCACAAGAAATTAAATGTTGTAACTAAGCTCTGGGATCGCTCCTCTGTTGATTCTAACATATTAGAATGCTTATTGTTATGAGATAAATGTAAATCCATTACCTCAGTCACCGGGACGCTCTTAGATTATGAGTTATTTTACAAAAAAAAAAGTCAATAATTTCATTTTCTGGTGCCATGCGACTGCTTCCTGGTCAGCTTGGTGGACAGGCTGCATCTCAGTGGTTTTGTTTCTCAGCTTCTGCTTGAGCGCTGCTTGAAGTTGGAGGATGCCATGCACACACCCGTGTGCCCCTGCAACCCTCTCCCCCCCTCCCCACAGTGAAACCAAACTCAGGCTACTTCCTCCCAGTAGCCCTTTGGGAATGCGAAGGCTTCTCTCAGCCCTCTTCTCCTGGTGGCTCTTATTTGGGGGTCAACATGTGCTGTGACCCTCCCCATGCGATTCTGCTTGTGGATTTCCCAAAGGTGGCTTTGCTCTTGCAGAAAAAGCATCCCTAGGGGTGCACACCCACAGAGCATCGTGTCTGGGTGCCCACTTTGCTGGGCTTGCAAAGCAGGCAAGCCCATGCCAGGGTGGGATTGCCTCAAGCAATCTGTTGTTTAAACAAGTTTGAACCGAGTCCATCTTTTCCATTTGTGCCTAATAGATAAAGTGGGGGGTGATTAAAGCCCATTTTCAGTTCATTCAGTTTATCCAAATACTTTTTTTGTCCAGATGTGTACAGCACTGTAATTACCATAAACACACTTGGCAGCATTTGCATGACACCACCATGAAAGCTTAATGCTGTTCTCTCGTTTGCAGTGTTTGGGGACCAAACTCCTTAACACCCAGCGATATGTGATGCTTATTCATCGAGCTAACGATGGCTCAACAGATGTAACCTTTGGGATTCGTTACCAATCAGATGCAGTATCAAAGCAGTTGCCCCCTTGGCTTAACGCAGTGCCCACAAATCATGTTCTCATGAGCATCGTTTGCTGCTCAAAGCCACAGTGTTTGGGAGTGTGTTAGACATTATGGTCTGGAAATGAGTTCTTACTTTTTTCCCCTTCCTCTGCCATTATCTTAGTGTCTGGGTTTATAAGTTATTTTCCTCTGTGGTGACAAGAAATAAATATTGAGAATTTTAATTTGTATATTTTATGTATAAACCCCCCTCTTGGGATAACAGATGATGGTGAAATAATTACCTGGGTGTGAAATTCTTTGTAAACCAGGCTTTGTTGGTTGGATAGCTGACTGTAACATAATGACTTGACTGTTTAAACTCTTTTTTTTTTTTTTTTTAATTGAAGATTTTTTTGCATGAGTGTGAAGGACCAAGGACTTTACAAACTAATTCTCCTGACAGCTGTCCTGTCTGGTGTGACGAATGAATCGAGAAACATTCTTCACCGACATATTTATATTATGAAAGAAAATCACCTTGTACTTCCCCATCCTTTAATTGGAATAAAATGGGACTAACAAAACTCTTCTGGGTCTGTTTGGATTTTTATTGGTTTCCAACAGCCAGGAACAGTCCCATGACTCTGCATGGCTTCTTCTCTAATTCCTCAAACCCTGGGTTTACCTTGCGTCCTGGGGAGCATGGTGGTGGTGGGATCCTGAAATTTAATCTCCTGGGTAAAGGCACATAGTGGGGTGCTCTGTGCAGCTGGGGACTTTGCAACTGTTCCTTATTTTATTTCAAAATTACTTGTCTCCTGTGTAGTTGGCCCCTTTTTATTCATGTAAATCTATGAACCTGTGAAGCTCCACCTGAAGAAAATCCCTTGCAATAGAGGAAGAAATCTCATTACCTTGATTTTTATGCCTGATGTTTTTTTTTTAATTATAAGGGGTTTTTTTCTTTTTAGAAAATCCCTTGCAATAGAGGAAGAAATCTCATTACCTTGATTTTTATGCCTGATTTTTTTTTTTTAATTATAGGGGTTTTTTTTTCTTTTTACATCCTTAATTTTAATCTTTTGGTGTGTGTTGCACCCCAGATTTCACTCATGGAAGGGGAAGGACCATACCAACATTATCTCTCACCTTGTCCCATCCACTTCAGAAGGGCATGGGGTTTTTGCAGTGAGGAAAAGGGTAAGGAAAGGAAATACAGGGAAAGCTCACCCAGCGGTGTTGTATGGCAGAGCAGCTCTGCTCCCTGACTGAATAAGGCATTTTCTCATCCCCATGTGTGAGCCCGGCAAGCTCAGGTCCCAGCTCATCTCTGACAGTATGGCGTTCAAGGAAGCTCCTTGTTTCCAGGGAGCATCATTGGTGTTGTGAAATGTAAGGCTGAGCCTTTCCCCTGCCCAAAGACACTTGCTGTCTTCTCCCCTCAATGCTCTCTGGTGAGCAAGCTGATCCCCCAAACATCTCCTCGTGGGCGAGGCTCGTTCCTGCTGTTCTCCTCTGGCACCCACGCCTTTCTCGGGCTGGGAGCTCCAGCCTGGGCTGCCGTTGCCAAGCTCAGGAAACCAGCTCCCCGTGTTCCTGCTGGGTACCAGGCACTTTGAAATGACCTGGGATGAGATGTGCTGCTTCTGCAACCCCAATACTGAGCAATCTGGTATGTGAATCATCCCAAAGAGGAATCAAAGGCAGGGCAGAGAACAACCTCGACTGTGGAAGTTGCAAACATCTGATAAAGGATGGACCTGTTTAATTGCAGACCCACTTGAATGAATATGGCCAAGGGGGGATTCCCTCCATCCTTGGGGCCTGAACTGCAGTGGGACCTTTGCACAGGATCTCCTTGTTCCAAGCGATGATCTGACCTGGTCTCAGCTGCGACAGAGTTAGTGTTGGGTGATGGATGTGAGGGACGTATGGACAGGGAGGCAGTGGCTTCAGGAGGCAAAAATAATTCCTCCCCTGGCTGGCAGCTTGCTGTCTGGCTGTGCTGATGGTGCTGTGTGGTGGCAAAGAATAACTGAAAT
Source organism: Zapornia atra (assembly GCA_013400835.1). Classification (NCBI taxonomy): domain Eukaryota; kingdom Metazoa; phylum Chordata; class Aves; order Gruiformes; family Rallidae; genus Zapornia; species Zapornia atra. Next base: position 192,521 of record VZTU01022400.1, read on the forward strand.
TAAAAAAAATAATCTACTGGATGCTTCTGTAAAAAACCAACTTGTGTGAGGCACAGGACCACCCAGAACCATCGCCATGAGCCGTGTGGGTTCCTGCAGCGTCCTGCAGTTGCTCAGTGACTAATGATATTGCTTCATATAATGTTATTCTGCACTGTAAACAAGCACAAAAATCACTTAACTACTTAGTGACACGAAATAGTCTAAGAAATTTGCCAAAGTGATTAATGCTAACGTTCTTGTTCAGCAAATTGAATGGGATTTAATTGGCACAGCTGCTGAAGCTCAATGCATTCGATTTGGCCCCAATTTACAAACAATATTATCATGAGCTGCCTCCTTTCTGTCACTGTGAACCTCTGCAGCCCCTGCTAAGGATATTGCTCAGTAAACTGCAGGTCTGAAAAGGTTAGAGTCTCGTTCTTTTCAATCAGTAAAATTTCTAAAGGGACCCTTCAAAGGATGTATGATGTCCCAAAGAACCTGTCATTCTTCTCTAAGAGGTTTAAATGTTATTTTGCCATGTCCTCCTGCGTTTTACTCGTCCCACAATTTCTGCTGGTGAGTCCCAGCTGCCAGAGCAGTGCAGGCAACATCAGAAAAGCTGCACCTGCTCATAAGGCATTTTTAATTCCCTTATGTACAACCCAATGTATTCACTGGTTTCTTCTTCCTTTTTTTCCCCAGGAAGGGGCATCCTTCTGCCCTGTGGTTTGGCTCACACAGCTCAGCTTCTACCTTACAGGTTACCGGGCTCTGTTATCATGCCAGAGGAACAGAGAATGGGACACAGGTTTGAGACACAGACAGAAAGATATTTTACTTTACTCACAACCAAATCTTCCTCATGCTCCACTCCACCTCCCCACAACTTCTCTACCTGGGACACTTTGCCTGCTGCATGTACTGTATAAATACCACCCAGCTCTGGTGCAAACGACCCTTCCAGCTTTGCAGAGCTCCAGGGCTTGCAAAGTCACCTTGGTTTTGTGTGTGGGGAGCTCAGCCAGCTGCCCTTCCAGCTGGAGCTACAGGCACCTGAATCAAATTAGAATTCAGCTCCGAATGACTGGGAAATGCCCCTTGCAGCCCCTCCTCCTCCTGGCTGGAGCTCGTGCCACATTACTCGGGGCTTTGTTTGGCCTTTCCCATGACAGACTTTTCTTTGATGGAAAGTACAATATTTACAGAGCCACAGTCTTCCACCCTGCTCTAATTAATTCATAATTGAGTAACATTTCTTACCTCTGAAAGGGAAGTTTAATGAATTACCAAGTGTCACATTGTCTGTTCACTTTTAGATGCCATAATGTATATGAAGTACATAGTCACACAGGCTTTAACACGTCACTGTAGCATCCCAGGGCAGATGCTGTGTGCCAGAGCATTGGAGGTTTGACCCAGTGCCCAGAAATCCCTGAGGCAGCTGCACAGACCCACAGTGATAACAGACCTCACTTAGCTACTGGAAAAAATGCTGTTGATAAGTTGCAGCTAATTTGTGGACTAATGGAAAACAGCCTGGGACACTTAATTTGCAGTTACCTAGAAAGGCGACCATGATAACATCTGGGAGGGTTAGATTTTGTCTAAATTGACTTTCCAAGTTCAGATTAGGCTGGAGGGTTTAAACAGCTGAAGGCTCTTATGCTAAATGAGTTGCTAAGATTTTCAGACCTATCCCTGCCACCCTGCCTGACTCAGGGAACCACTGGCTGGCTCTGACCCTGAGTGTTGCTTCTCCCTTTATCCCCCAGTCTGACTGCATCCTGCCAAAACACCTAACAGGCTCCCCTAGCATCAGTGGGTTGGGACTCACTATCTTCTCTGGGGTTCTTAAAATCCCTCTTCAGTCAGGCTTTGCAGAGAACAATGGCTGCAGGGCTGAGCCTGTATCTGCTGTGGCCCAACATGGTCTGGGATGGATGGGGAAGGAGCAAGAGGATGTTTAAAAAAGGCCTGTGGCTTCTGAGAGCAGATGGACGCATGGACTGTGTGTGTGCACTGCTGTCTCATGAAAACCCACCCTAGTTCCAAGCACTGCTCTTAATAGCTGTACCTTGAATGTAAAACACGCTTCCTTTTGCAAAGCATATGAGATACTGGGAATTGCATGGCTTATCTAACAAGAAACACAACCATTGTTTTTATATTCTTACTTAAGCTCTGTGTTCATTAACATATGGGCTGAGACAAATTACAAGAGCAAATGATCACATCATCGCTGGGAAATGAGTCACTCAGCAATGCTGTGAAGACTGGGGCTTGGAGCCTTGGTAATCTCATTGTTAAAGTGGCTAGAGTGGGTCCTGGTGGGCTTTGGGCAGTAGTAGTTGCTCTATGAGGGAGCTACCTTAAAGAAAAAAAGAAGAGGGTGTGGGACCCAGGTGGAAGCACTTTATTTAAAGCAGGTAACAGTTGCTGAGGCTTCAACCTTAATTGGGAGCAGCTGGTTTGAGCTGTGGGTGTTGGTCACTTTAGTTGGACAGCCTTCTGCTCCTCCTGGATCACTCTGCCTGGGTGAAGGTCAACAGCTTTCCTGGGTTTTCTTCTCCTGCTTTTTTTGCAAGAGCTGCCTTATACCTTCACCAGTCCCCAGCAGCTCATCCTGCCTGCTGAAGACCAAGGAGCAGCTTCTCAGGAAGTCCCTGGTGTAGAAGCAATGGAAGGTGGTATCAGCCAGGAAGGGGATGCAGCGGTGTGGGAGCTGAAGGACCTTGGACCCCTTGCAGCTGGAGGATGGGGTGTGTTAGCTGAGGATGGAGCTCCAGGAGAAAAGGTATGTGCAGGCAGTGTGGAATGTCTTAGTGCTGGGTCATGTGTGTTGTATGGGTGGCTTGTTTTGGATGGAGATGGATACAAGCTCCTTGTGCTGCAAGCAAGCCTGGGTCAGGCGTTTTGCAGACGGTGCTGAGGTCTGTGCAAGGTTGCAGTGAAGTCTTGTGTCTTCTCTGTCCTGCCTTCTCTCTACATCCTTGGGAGTAGAAGAGCTGGGATCCCTCCCTTAAGTGTAGAGGTCGTTTTCCTACAAGGAGGTGTGTGGAGGGTACAGCATTGCAGGCTTTCTCCTGGCTTAACCTGTCCTCGGAGTGAGATATTTCCTGAGCAGCTATTTCATGTTTAACTAGTTCTGGGGTTCAACATGCTTGTTCATAGCAAGACATTGCAGCCTCTGGTGCTGGGTGAGGGAGTGTAGGGCTTGTTGTTGGAACAAACTGAGGTGTTGGCTGCAGCCATGCTGCTGCTGCTGAGGGGTTCCAGCTTGTTTGCAGGGGTAGTCCCGGTTCTGGCTCATCAGGCTGTCCCAGCATGGGCGATGTACTGGTGCTATAGTAGCCATGGGGTTCTGGATAATACATGGTCTGAATGACACACCGAGTGATATTGTTCTTCTGATTAATTTCCAGAAAGCTTTTTCCCCTCTTGCTCTTTCCCTGCTTCAGCAGGCTCCTGTTGTCCCCTGTGTGTGCAGTGCCGATGGCATCCAGCCCTGCAGCTGGGAGCACGCTGTGTCTGCAATGAGGCATCCGGCGTGCTGGTGGCAGAGGGGAACTTTGGGGTTGATGTCCTTGTTCCCAGACCCCTGAGCTGCTGCAGCAGCTGGGGAGATAAGTGTCAGTCTAAAAGTTGGTGCAGAAAAAGGTGGAGGCTGGGAAGCACAGCAGAGAACAAAGATTCTATCTTCAGAGGAGGATAGGTACAGATTAGAAGAGATTTATCAGGCTGGTAGGGAGGTGAAGGAAGATAATCCCCATCTGGGTTGTGAAAAATGCTTCTTACCTGAAGACAAACTTCAATTTTAATTTTTTCCCTAGGCACTGAGCTTTAAAAGTTAAAAAGGTATGTAGATATAGTAAACTTTCACAGAAACAAACCTGAAACGCTCATCTACAAGGAGACTTAGATAAGGGAAACTGTGGTCTCCTTAGTGGTGTGTATGAAAGGAGGACTCTTTGGTTTGGTTCCTAGTTCAAAGGAGAAGGCACAAGGCAAGAGTCTGATCCAAACAAACGATAATTTGTATTTCTTTTCCCTCTAAAACATACATCACAGTACTTTAAAGTTTCCAGTTGGGCAGATTTTTCTGTGGTTTCTTACCTGTGCACATCCCCAGTGTTCAGTGCTGAGTTCCAACCCACACCCTGAGTTAGTGAGGGCAGAAGATACATACTGCAGTTTGGGTGTCTGATCCGGTGATGATGCCTCTTCCCAGGACAATGTGCTCTCCTGTGCTGATCCGTAGGGAACATGTAGTAAAAGGTGCCTGCGAGACGCTCCTCTGGTTAGTGTAGTGGGGGGAACTGGGCTCCCAGTCCTGGCTCCTGGGATTCTATCCCTGATTTCTCACTTCCCTGGATTTACTCTTACTCTTGATGTACCCATATTTAAAGCAGGAACACCTGCTGAGGCTTCAACCTTATTTGGGAGCAATAGTTTTGAGCTGTGGGTGTTGGTCACTTTAGTTGGAGAGTCTTCTGCTTGTCCTGGATGACTCTCCCTGGGAGAAGGTCAACAGCTTTCCCGGATTTTCTTCTCCTGCTTCTTTGCAAGAGCTGCCTTGTGCTCCTTGCCAGCCCCCAGCAGCTCATCCTGCCTGCTGAAGACTGAGGAGAAGGTTCTGAGACAGCCCCTGGTGTAGAAGTGATGGAAGGTGGTATCAGCCAGGAAGGGGATGCAGTGGCACAGGAGCTGAAGGACCTTGGACCCCCTGCACCTTTCCCGAAGACTGAGGTACAGAACGTACCCTTCACGGTTCAGTTGAGCCCCGGAATGCCATCCACTGCTCACTGATCTCTCATGATTGCACCTTGGATTCCTCATGAGGTTTATGTAACTATAGGTAGAAGGGCTTGGGGATATGTCTGTGAAGTAGATCTGTGTTCCTGCAGTTCTTGAGCAGCGCAGGTGTCGAGCAGTAGCAGTGTACCCATCCAGAAAGGGAGCGAGGTGGGAGTGGAATTGTGGTGATAACCTTGCAGGGGAGGGTTTCCTTTTTCCATTGCCCTCCCTGAGGTTCAGACTTGTCCTGGGACAGCTGGTGGGGGAGGAGGGAAGGGAAATAAACCAAACCAAACTACATATCCAGAGCAAAAAACACAGATGTGATAGCTTGTCAGAATTGTTTTCATTTAGTGGAATAATTGATCCACAAACTACTTGGAGCCATAGATTTTTTTATGGTTTTGTGGGGGTGGGGTTTGTCTGGTACTTTATGAAGCAGACCCAAAATGAGCATTTCTTTCCCAAACAATAGGCAGAGCTAGGTTCATCAAGCTTAAAGATTAAAAAATGCAGCATCTGCAAACTCACTAGGAAATGTAGCAAGCACAGGTCTCCCCAAGACCATCTTTGTAGGCAGAACAGGTATCCGACCCATCCTGTGACTACCTGGGGAGGAACACTCCCATTTGCTGGGTTTTTTTTATTTTGTATGATAATTGTTTTACATTTTTATAGAGGTCTATGCACTTCTCTCACAACTCTCTTGTCCCTGCTAACTGGCTGGACCTTGTATTTCTGGTATATCATGGCTGGGATGATGTGGTAGGTGCAGCCTGGCAAGGACACCAGCAAGCAGGAGCCCAGGCAGAGAAGCAGGGAGCTCCAGACCCCAGGCTGGACTTTGTTGTGTCTCTGCAGCAAGTTGTTCCAGGCAGCTGTAGAGGGCACAGTGATGGGTTTGGCAGCAATAGGGAATCAAGGTGACACGCTGCTAGCAAGGACATGGTGAGAGAAGATGGCATTGTGGGATGAAGAGGTCACCATCTATATGGGGCTCCTTGGGGCATCCCTTGCTGGCTCAGCTGGTCGATGCTGCGGTGAGGTGTGCTGCCTTGGGTGTTCACGAGGGGACCACACCAAGTGCATGTCCTTGTCCTTCAGCCACCTCTCCTGGTCACTTTTGGGGGCTCTTGAGCTTTGGTGTGTGTGCTTTATTGTCTGGAGCTCTGTAACTGAGAAACTCTTGCTCTCAATTAGAGGAGTCACTTAGCTTTTGGTGTCCCCCTGTGCTGGAGGGGTTCTGGGCTCCATTGCAGTGGCTTTTAACATTGCAACTGTGTCCTACAAGATAATTTTGCTTATGCAGCAATTGCTTAAGAATAATTAACCAGGATTATCTATCTCAGCTTTCTGTGCATTTAATAATGATTGATCAGTACCTTTGATATTTATTAATGTGGCAAACTTATTCCAGGAAAAAAAATGAAAATAGGAAGTCCTAAAAATATACAATAGAAAAAAATTACCAGCTTCCTCCTGCCTTAAAAAGCAGAAAGAAAGGATTCCCTGCTGCTCATCTGGTGATAACTTGGGGTTAGCCAGATGTGTGGCTGCAGACATTAGATGTAATCAAACAGCTTGCCCATGAGCTTCTCTATGTGCTTTTGTTGTAATGCCTGTGCTGGGGTATTTTTTTCCCCCCCTTCTCTGGTCGTCTCTGCAGCTTCTCACACGTGCAGAATTTTGGGTGGGGGTGCAGCCACCCCCAGCCTGCCAGAGCGAGCAGAGAGCAGTGGGTTTCAGAGTTGGGATATGCCGTACAGAGCGCTGGACTCTGGGGGTCAGCACAGCCAAATAAATGAGCGCAAGCCTGGCTGGTGAGAGCCGTTTGCAATGCAGGGTGTCCTCTGCAAACAGGGTTCTTCAGCGGGGTGTTTTTTGGGGGGATACAATTATTTTCTTCTCAGGCAGCACAACTTCATGGCACAGATGCTGTGCTGTGTGTTGCATGTAGCTGGGGATCAGTGGTACTGTGGTACAAACCCTCCCTGGTCTGGGTATCAGCTGTATCCGATCAGAGCCCCTCATCTGGTGGTACCTGCTAAGAATAATGTGCAGACAAGAAGCAGGGATTTTTTAAAGGGTAGGGTTTGGTGGTTTTAAGCCATGTAGTTTATGATCCCTCTTTTAGTGTGAGGCTCCTGGAGAGGTGACTCAGCGGATGGGGGTGGGAGGAAAGCCTTTAAACTGGTGTTATGGGCAAAATCTGTGCACTGTGGTGGTGTAGCCTGAGCTAAGCTACTGTTGAGTAGAATCATAGAATGGTCTGGGTTGGAAGGGACCCCAAGGATCATAGAGCTCCAACCCCTCTGCCACAGGCAGGGACACCAACCTCCAAGCCTGGAGCTACACAAGGTTGCCCAGGGCCCCAGCCAACCTGGCCTTGAACACTTCCAGGGACGGGGCACCCATCCCTTCTCTGGGCAGCCCCTTCCAGCACCTCACCACCCTTTCTGTAAAAAACTTCCCCCTAATATCTAATCTAAACCTTCCTTCCTTTAGTTTTAATCCATCCCCCTTGTCCTGCCATTATCTGCTCTTTTAAAAAGTTGAATCCCCTCCTGCTTATAAGCTCCCTTCAGGGACTGGCAGGCTGCAATGAGGTCCCCCCCCAGCCTTCTCTTCTCCAGGCTGAACAAGCCCAGCTCCCTCAGCCTTTCTTTGTAGGGCAGCTGCTCCAGCCCTCTAATCATCTTCGTGGCTCCTCTGAACCCTCTCCAACAGTCCCACATCTTTCCTGTATTGGGGGCCCCAGATCTGGACACAGGACTCCAGATGGGGCCTCACGAGGGCAGAGTAGAGAGGGACAATCCCCTCCCTGTCCCTGCTGCCACCCCTCTTCTAATGGAGCCCAAAGTACCCATGAACTTTTAGGGTGTCACTTAGCCTTGAGCCTCTGCTACTTGTTATGCTTGCCCCTCACAAAGCCCCACAACGAGGGGGTTATCCCTTACTGATGAGGGAGGAAAACAAGCAAAAAAAGTGCAAGATTGAGACTGTGACTCCTGCTGGGACATGTCAAGGATGTCTGGGAGGAATTTGGCCTTTTGCCTCTTATGTGGGACCAAATCCTGCCACCCCTCTTGCTGTTTGATTCTTCAAATAGTTAAAACTTGGGTGTCCTGCCTACCTGCTGTGATGCTCTGCTTATGTATGAGGATGAAGAAATGATGGAATTATTTTAATTGCATTATTGTTTTTAAGTTGTAGAGGCATGCTGGGCATGTGGTGAGTGCCAGGCAGTCACACCAGACTCCTGCTTGCAGGGACAGTGGTGTAGGTACTGGGAAGCCTTGGTCATGGGCACCTGCAAGGAACCTGCTGGTCTGGACAGGTTTTTGAGGTGCAACCTCCTTCTGTTGTGTGTTTTATCTGCACAAAGTTTTCCCCTGTATATAGCTAGTGTGTATGTATAAAAGCCCCATAACATACAAAAATATTGCTTGCTTTTCTTGGTCAAAATGAACTGGGAAAGCTGAGGAAAGAAATCCTAAAGCCAACTGGGATTTGCACCAGGGCCTGATGACTATCTACCTGCTGAGCCACAGTGACATCCAAGCTCTTTTTTCCCCCATGTGTTTCCTGCCCCAGAGAGCTCTAGTAGTTCAGTGTTTCATGGATGAGCTCTTCATTCACATGGATTGTCTGAGTGTGAGGTTTTGGCAATTATCCTGCTTCAAGACCTTCTTGAAGTCCCCTCCTATTCCCATAGAAACTGGAACTCACCCCATTAGCCCCAAAGTGTTGTTAGCATTAAGCCACGTGCTGTTTGAAGTGCTTGGATCAGAATTTAAACTGAAGGAAACGATCGCGTTAGATGAAGTGGGAGATGGATGCTCTCCAGCTGCTGAGTTCTGGGATTCATGTCTAATAGAAGCATAATTTAAAACTTAAGCCTCAATGACATTACCTAAAGGCTGCTCAGCTCTGTAAGTAACACTTGGAAATCCCTGGAGGTGGAGGAGTGGGGTTTTGTTGAGGGTGTATGGGTGGCTGCAGGGTGAATAGTCACTCTTGGCTGAAATTAGAGCCCCTTCCTTGCTTCAGTCTGCCTCCTGCCTTAACTGTGGGCTTTTTTGGAATGCCAACTCCAGAAATAAGGCCCAGGAGGCTATTAGCATCGTGCTTTTCTATCATAACATGGAAGCAAGCATCGCCTAGGAGGGGACTGATTGCCTGTACTGTCGCTGGCTTGTTCATGAACCAGCAAAGCTTCTATTAGTTTATGGAGATGAGATTTAGCCTTACACAAGAGCTTGACACTGTGCCATGTTTTTAATTAGTATTTTTTTTAAAAGATACATGAGATGAGACATGCACACACCGCCTGTTCTTCATGTGGCTGTTAAGGAGAAGGTCTCTGGTTCTGAAATCTGTATCTCTTTGCAGTTAGCTCATTTTGTAATTGCCATTTAAACAAATTTGGGCCAGATTGCTTTCATTTTGCTCTCCCTAGAAAATACTTTTCTTCTTCAGTTGACCTGTTGCTTTTACTGAGAGATTGTCTGGTTTGGGTTCCAAGTACATGTAAAAGGAACTGGTAAAACCAAGACATGGTAAGTCTGAGCATTAGATAATTTTAGAGATAATTGAGCCCTTTCAATAAAAATATTTTTCCTTAGTATTTTCCATCTTATGAAGCTAACAATTGATTTCTGAATCCTGATGATTTATGGATGGGGTTATTAGTGGAACCTGGACTTGTGGCCTCTTGGGGGAGCTGCCAACTTTCTCAAGCTTCTTTCTTCTTTTGTGGCAGGAAAGCAGCTTTACACAGGGAAGTCAGTGTGGAAAAGAGGTAACCAGCTCTGCTGCCTGATCACCTTAAAATATCCCCTAAATAGTCAGGTTCTGACAGATAAACAGAAGACAGTTCATCTTGTAACCTTTAGTAAATCCAGCTTTAATTAACTGATATTTTAATAGTCCCTAGGTGGTCACTGGTTTCAGCATAACTTAATTGAATTAGTTGGGTATGATTCTGCACACACAAAGTCTGAAGCCAAACTCATGTTCGCATCCCTGCTGTAGCAGAGCCAGGCTGCCATCAGTCACTCTCAAGCGTTGTTAAGAGCTGGTCCAAAGCCCAGATGAAGGAGTGTAAAGATAGCAGGAGGCTTCACAAGCTCTCCTCCATGTGACCAGGATTTGTGAATAACTGAGGAGTTAGGATTTGGGTTACTTTTTTCCCCCCAAAGAAAAGACACTGAGAAAGTACTGGTTTGTAACCATGCAGATGGCTGAAGTTGGCTTTCCATGGGGATCTGGAGGAAAACCACCGTAACCCCAGTGCTGAGGCACCTCCAAGTCACTGTTTTCTGAGGAAATAAATGTCATTTGTATAATCTTTGGATTTGAGTCTCTAAACAAAGTGTTAGAAACTTGCAATAGTGACTTTGAATCTCCTATCTGTGCTCCAGCTTGGAAGACAGGCCAGAGAAATACTTCCCCCTGCTCTTCTAACACAAGTCCTATTTGTCCTGTTGAATGAAGCTGTCTGCAGCCTAAAAGTACACAAGAGATGTGCAGATCATAAGCTGTACAAATGTTAGCACTTGAGTGCTAAGGCCCCTATTAAATTTGCCCACATATATTTGCATGTGTATTTACTTAATTCCTTCCTTTTACCCAGTATCTTGGGTACGCCAGGGAGATGGTTCTCTGGTTTACCTGTGGGCAGGAGCTGTATTGCTTCTCCCTGACCAGTGGTGTTGCACTGATCTTTCCATGTTGCTAAAGATGTTGGCTTACTAAGCCAAAATATTGTGTTTATAGCAGAAAATCTAATTTAGTGATCTAGGGGGGAGAAGAGAAATAAATCCCTGTGGTTGATAGCTTAGTTGTCACGGCCACTGTGCCTCTAGCTGGAACATATACACTTATTATAAGGGTCTATAATGCTGTGAATGGGTTTGATAATATTTTATGTTCATATAGTACCTTTTTGTTCTGATGGTGTGTTTATAAGTGATACAGAAGTAGGTTTAGACTCTTCATCATTCAGTATCTGCCCCTTATAGTTCTTGAAGGGCACGTCTGTCATCTTGAGGGGGTTTACCCTTGGTATGGGAGGGTGGAGGGAACTTGTCAAAACCCACACTCTGCAAGCAGGTACCATTCAACATGTTATAAAGAGAAATGGTGTGACATCCCATTTTACTCTAACATAGCTGTAATGGACAATAATTTGATGAGCTCACCCTGGGAGGCTTGGGAAGACCATGCCAACCTTGATATGATGACTTTGCTGTGGATGGATCCATCACCTGTGTCACCTGAAGACTGTTTCTCTCGAGCTCACAACCTGGATGGATGGTTTCCATCCTTCCCTTCCCTTCCCTGCTGTGGGACTGACTGAGGCTCTCAGCCCCCTTCCAAAGGGGTTTATTAAAAACAGCAATAGAGGAGCTGTGTGCAACATGGCAATGTAAGGCACTGCCAAGAGCAGCTACAGAAGGAAAGAGACAAGTCTGCTCACAAAGCCCTAGCTGGTGGGAGGGTTAGCAAACTCAGCTGCTGACATGTAGTGATTCAGCAAGTGAAACTCTTACCCAGGGGTGCTAAGAACCCTCTCTGGGGGACAGATCCTGGCTTCTCTGGCCATGCAGGCAGGAGGAGGATGCTTGTCCAGCCATGGTCTGGTGAAGTCCCTTTGGGGTCCACCACAAAACCATTCAGAAATTACAAGTACTAATATTTTTTAATTTAACAGTTACCCCAGTGCATCAAGGACTTAAAGGAAAAAATAATTCCTTGATCCTCTCAGTGTAATATTGCTCCTACAAATTCTTCTGTGGAGAACAGGACACCTTGCCAATAATCTGAATATTGCTAAATGTTGCCTATAACCATGCAATGTTTTAGCATGCAGAGGATCAAATTAATGAATCTGATGATAATGAAGGTATAACTGAATGAGATGAGCGTTATGCCTAGAGGCTAATCATCAAGTAATTCGAGTGAGGCTGCAATTACAAGATTAAGATTTGTGTGATAACATTGTTTACCTTTATAGAAACCAAAATCCAATACTTAATAAAGCAACAGCAAATTAAGTTTGAGGAAAACAAAATATAAAGAGATTTCCCCTTCCCCTTATCTTTCACAAAGCAGGCAGGTTTTGTCAGCTGTACTTGTTCAGAAAAGCCTGATGTTTCTGTGACCTGAAACACAGAATAAAATCTGCTCAAGACCCTCAGGGTAGATGAGGATCTCACACAAATGTGGTTGTGTCATCCCTTGCACAGGGTACAGCAGGCAGCCAGGGTGAGAGGCAGGTCCCAGCTCTGTCATTTGCTGTGCAGGAATTTTAGTAAAGCCAGAAACGGTTCCACTGATGGTGGCTTGACTCCAGTGCTCTGGGGTGAAGCTCTGCAAGTAGTGTCCCACCTTCTGTATTCTCTGACTGCACCCAGGAGCTTTGTTAAGACGTGAGACTTGGAAATGAAGACATGTTCTCTTGTTGTCATTCATGTGATGTGCTGGCTCACAGGTGGGAGGAGGTTTTTATTCCTGGTGTTACTCAGTTTTTGCTGGTTGATAGGCCAAGGGCTCATCTGGCCTATACTGGGACAGTAAAATATACCTCGTAGTGGCTGAGAAGTAAATCTAGAGGCTTTTTGAAGGCTGGAGGTGATCCCTGAGGTCAGCAGTCCCTGCACTCTCAAGCTCTTCCTTGGCAGCTCCCTCATTAAAGTTGAAGCAGCACATCCCCGGCTGTGCTCCTGCAGCCAGCACCGAGCTGTGCCTCACGCTGTCCCCCTCTCCAGCCCTGCCAGCCGAGGTGCTGACAGGGCTCAGGGCGGTGTGGAGACCCCCGGCCGTGCACCTCTGGGTGAGGGGTGGCTGCTCCCCTGCGTGCAGCTCTGCTGTAAGCTTCAGAGCCCGGCTGGCTGGGGCAATGCTCAGGATGATGCTCCTGACCTGAGTATCTGCTGCTACGTAAGCTGGAGCTGTAGGGAAGGAGGAGTGCAAACCACCCCCTGTGAGGCTTGGGGAGAGGTAGGTCTGAATCCAGACAGCCTCTGGAGGCTTTTGAGTAGGTGGTGAGCATAGTCCCCTTGCTAGATAGTGGTCTGACATGCCTAAAGATCAAGCACTTTGTGGGTTGGAACTGGTAACCAATGAAGCAACAGGTAATTACAGCAGAGAAAGAGTTTGAGCAAGGCAGTTGGATCTGTTCGTGCCTCTCCTGATCATTCTGTCTGCCAGCATGCTGCCATGCCAGAACATCCAAAATATGGCAGGGACTGTCACCCTTTGGAGCACAGGTCACCCTGTTGCAGGGGGCAGAGAGGATGGGGTGAGAGAGCTGCAGGGACCAGTTTGTTTTGCCTGGAGGTAGGATGTGCTCACACATTGCAGGAGGGGAGGCCAGACTTCTGTGAAATGGATGAGGTTGGTATGTTGGAAATAAAATTGGGGGGGAAAAAAAAGTGAAGCATCTCCAGGTGATAGAAAGGAGGAGAGAGAGGGATGCACAGTGGTGCTAGTGATATCCTGGCTTTCTCTGAAAGAAACCAAATGTATTGAGAGAGTGGTGATGCCCAAGTCATGAGTTTGGGAACAAGAGACACAGCAGAAGAGAATAAATTGAGTTGTTTTAATGTCTAAGATGGGGGTGCTGGATGCAGCTGCCTCAGCTGGGCTGTCCCTGAGAGCACCACAGGCACAGGTTTGGTACCTCAGCTGTGAATCAGGAAGAAACCTGGATGCAGTTTTGATTTCTAAATGCTCATGCTTCTGCTAACTTCACAGAGCTAGGGAAATCATTCAGACTCTAATAGAAATGCAGCCATGAAGGCTGGGAGTCTGGAGGAGAGCCGTAGGTTTGGAATATAGTCACTGCTCTTCCAGCACCAAGTTAGTCAGGGGTTATTTTAGCTATTAGGGACTGAAACCATCAGGAGACCAATTTTTTTTCCCACCACAAGATGGCATCAATTATGCAGTTAAGGAAGGAAAGATTGCAAGAGGACCTCGGTGTGGAGATGAGAGTGGATTTAACAATAAATACAACATTTAAAAATTAATAGCAGACTGGTACGAAACAAGCATTTGTCAGAAAGTGTCTCCTACAAAACTGCATTATCTCAGAGCTTATTTTGGTTGCATAAAATTAAATTACCACTCATCAGATTAACCATTGCAGCTGCTGTTTGTGATACTCCTGGCGTGGACAAAATTTTCTTTGCAAATGCTTTTCTCTTGTTTGTGCATACCAGATCTAAGAGGGTTCATGTTCCCTCACAGGCCTCCTAAAGCCTATCAGTTGTTTGCTGTAAGCTAACAACAATATTTACCCTTGTCTAATACTCATCTCAATTGTTGCTAAAGGTCTTTATTGCAGTTTGGTTTATGGAAGTCCTTATTTGGATGCTTGATGCTTCGTTTCCCAGCCCTCTCCCCCCCTCCTCTCCTTTTTCAGGGCTCCCTTTTGACTCTGTGACCTCAAAGTTTTTTAGAAGTAAAAATCCACCTAAATACTGATGCTGCCTCATAAATCTCTGTGAACAATCACCAGCTGGCCTGCGATTTATAATGATTTGGGTAATTTTGTAGTTACAATTCCAAATCTAGTAGTGATTTAGTAGTCTCAGAAGAGCTCAGTGGTACTTGACCATCTCTTGTCAGAGAGGTCAGAACTGTGGTGTGTTGGTAGGGTTTATGTTGGGTGTTTGGTTGGTTGGCTGGGTATTTTTGGCTAAGAAATGTTTCTAGAAACCAGTTTTATACCCTATCTCTGTGGAATTTTCTAAGAAGCAGAAGAGGCTCTTTGCAGCATTCCAGTGTGGCCACACTCCTATTCAAACAGCTAAAAAAAAAGTCATTCCTCCTTCCCTTAATGATTTATCTCTTCTTTTTTTTTTTGCTGATTTGGCTTTAAAAGCAATGGTTATCAAAATGTCAAGCTAGAGACCATAACTCACTGTGTCACAAAATTATGGCAAGGCTTTTTGAGATTTATCAAGCGCTCACCATAGGTTCTCCTTCGTGTTTTACAGCTCGGAGCTGCCCAAGGCTTATTTCTTTAAACTGTTGTGCCTGTTGCTTTGGCTTTTGTGGGGCTTGCAGGATTTATGCTTTGTTTTCTTGCTTTTAGAAAAAAGTCCCAAGTTTTTAATCTCTTTCCTGTGTGTGTAGGAGCCATAGGACTGTGAAATGTCATAGCAGTGCTTCCAGTCTAATCAGTTGATGCATATGGCCTGGGTGCTGTAGAAAGCAATGCTGAGCCTCCTCTCAGTTGTACAATAACGTGTGGTCTTTTGTTCCTCTTGCAGCTATCAATTTATTCCTGAAGCATAAAGTGCTTCTGTAAGTGGTCCTGTAACAATGGTGGCTGCGCTTGATCTTGCGTGTACTTCACGCATGGAAACTCCTGCTGAAGTCAATGGGTATTTGAGCTAGAGGACTTCCAAGCCTGGCCTGAGATTGCTATTTGTGACAGTATTCAGTCCTTTAAAAAACAAACCCAAGAGATCTTGCTTGACTTTTCAGCGTGGAGAGTTAAACAGGATTGATGTGGAGATGAAGAAAGGCTCTTTCAAAACCTCTGTTACAGTTACACCCTGGCTCCTCAATTAATTTTATCTAGATGGTGTCTGACAAAACTTCCAGATTAGCACTAAGGAATAGCCAGGAGGTGGCTGCTTCTCCAGAACAGCTGCAATGGCCTGCACATCCCTGATGTGGATGAGAAAGTTAATGTGAGCCGACAGCATGCTTTTGCAGCTCAGAAGGCCAATGGGATTCTGGGCTCCATCAGAAGAGGGGTGCCTAGTGGGACAGGGAGGTGATTGTCCCTCTCTATTCTGCCCTCATGAGACCCCATCTGGAGTCCTGTGTCCAGAGCTGGGCCCACAATACAGGAAAGATGTGGAACTGTTGGAGAGGGTTCAGAGGAGGCCACGAAGATGGTCGGAGGGCTGGAGCAGCTGCCCTACAAAGAGAGGCTGAGGGAGCTGGGCTGGTTCAGCCTGGAGAAGAGAAGGCTGTGGGGGGGACCTCACTGCAGCCTGCCAGTCCCTGAAGGGAGAAGAGAAACAGGAGAGGAATCGGCTTTGTAAAAGGGTAGACAATGGCAGGACAAGGGGGATGGGGTGAAGCTAAAGGAGGGAAGGGTTTAGATTAGATATTAGGGGGCAGCTCTTTACAGGGAGTGGTGAGGGGATGGAATGGGCTGCCCAGAGAGGGGGTGGATGCCCCGTCCCTGGAAGTGTTCAAGGCCAGGTTGGATGGGGGCCAGGGCAACCTTGTCTAGATCATGGCTGGAGGTTGGTGGCCCTGCCTGTGGCAGGGGGTTGGAGCTCTATGATCCTTGGGGTCCCTTCCAACCCAGACCAGTCTGTGATTCTATGATTCTAATGGAGGAGCTAGGTAGGTTTGCACTACCACTCCAGTGCTGAGGTGCTGGGGGGATTTCATGGCATTTTCCCAGTATTTTACCTCCTCACCACTTTGCCCTGAAAGTTGAGGGAACATCATAGCAGTGACCATGTCCATGCCTTGAAAACTGTCTGTGGTAACCCTTCCCTTTTCACCATCAGGATTGCTCAGCTGTGCCACAGCAGACATCATGGAGCTGGGGTATCATCTGCATTTTCCTGCAGCCAGCTCTGTGCATCACTTATTAGGGAACAACCCGGATTGATCAGGAATATTCTCTTTTGCCTCTTCAGCTGGCAGGACAAGCCTGTGCCATGCTACAGGAAAGCAGGTTTTTCTAAGCCAGGTTTGTGCCTCTCAGCTCAAGAGGCACCAACTTGTGGTTGGGGTGTAACTGTCTCTTTTCTTTCCCCTCTGCAGAATTTGGAGGAGTGGGTTACAGCTGTGGTGGGGTTTTGTTAATCTGCAGCCGTGAATCCCCCTGGTCTCTCCTGGGTTTAAGTACATTGGCCAGTAACATGTTCTTGAGAAGAAAATGTCATGTCAGTGTCTGCTGCCCTCCTTCCTGCAAAGAGAAATGTTTCTCTCAATTTTTAGAATGCTGTAGGAAGTAGGCTTTGTCTTTTGATTTCAGAAATGGTTGACAACTCAAGTTACAAGCCTTTTGTTTGAAATGTGCTGGAAATAGCCCTGTTATTTTGTCTTCAATTCTACCTTCCTTTCATAGTCCATTTTAACTTCTTAATCATGTAGCTGTAGCATATCATTACACAATTTTTCCTCTACATGTCCACTTAACAGCTTTTTACCCTTCTTAGTTCAAGGCACTCTTTAATCAATCCTTCATCAATTTATTTTGTAACATTCCTTCCCTCTACCTTTTTAGAGAAGGAGATAAGAAAATAAAAGGATACTCCAAACTTGGTTCTTTTGGCATCAAAGCTTTGGTGCCTTTGACAGAATCCCCATAGGACTCCAGAGCCTGTGTGTGACAGCGATGGCTCCAGCAGCTTTGCACATCTGCATCTGTGGCAGTAGAATAACTGTTTAAGCCACAGTTTGGAAAAAATAATGCTTGCAGGGGTTCTGCCCTGCCTCTTGGACATCTCTTGCCCAACCTTGTGTTTCACAGCATGACAACTCACTCTGATTTTAGTGTAACTTACTAGTGGCTGTAGTGACACTCGTGCTCCTAACCATGTGCCTGGCTGTATGTGCCCCCTCTGGTTCAGAAGCAGCTGATGGAGAATGTCTTTCAAAATGTACTGTGGTATAGAGCATATATTGCCACTTGCCAATCCCCTGTGAGATGAAATACTTGTTCATATTGACTTCATAAAATCCCTGAGCTGGGACTGAGTGTGGTACCAAGCAGGGCAGGTAATTTGGCTCTTCCCTCATTCAACATTCAGTGGGTTTTGGTTTTGTTTTGTTAACTCCACTTGCATAGCTATACCCTCATACATAATGTATTCCTAAAGATGTATTCAGGTACGAGCTGGCTGAACACGGTCCCCTGAGTCAGAATCAGTGCTACTTACAATGCTGTTATCTAATGGGTTAGCACCCCTGTGCAGAAGATGCTGGGGGTATGGGAATGAATGCCTTCCAGTCTTGGGGAAGTGAGTCAGCACCTCCAAAGAAGTGGGAAGAATTCTTGGAAGTGTTCTTGGGTTTCAGAGGAGGAAGAGAAGAGTGTTGTCAAGTTTGGATGATGTGCTTGCAGCACTGTTGTGTGCAGAGAAAGGGAAGAGCTGTGACAAGGGAGGTACAGGGGGCAAGCAGGGTAGAAGCGCAGGTTTGAAACCAGAGGAGCTGCTTTACCTAGAAAAGTAAGTAATACTAAATTAGCCAAAATTCAAAGGATTTGAACCCAATTTCAGTTGGACTTGGCTGGAAGTTTCTGTGCTGGCACATTTTTACAGAGAATGCTTCTTGCATTACAGTCCCATATTCAGTGACCATCATCTGTAGTTGTCAAAATACATGCATTTCTTATTTGTTAATAATCCAAAAAGCCATAGTCCTCCTATAAAGCCATAGGTTTTGCATCTTGCAGTTTGTACCTGGCTGCTGCTTTGAGTAAGCAACATGCTGGGTGTGATGAGGGTAGCATGGATGGTGCTGGCGCCATGGTAATGAAGGAACTCACCCAGAGTCCCTTCCAGAAACTGGAGGAGAAGGATTAACAGGCCCTCTCTGCTAACCCCACACCAGCACCCTGCTTTGCTGAAGACAATGTTGCTTGGGTAGAATTGCTGTGATGTTTTTCTGTGCTGGTGGATGGGGAAGGAAAGCTTTTTCATCTAACAAGAGGACATTTCCTTGCTCATCAGCAAGGGGCTTGGTCAATCTCTGAATCCTTGGAACTGACTTTAAAGTGAGAGAGAGGCATATGTTTGTGATTATTTTCTGCCAGCATTATTTTGTAATGGGATTGTTGGCAGTAGCTGTTGTTGGGAATTTTCCCTGTATCTATTTAAACCAAGGCTCATCAAATTAAATTCAACTAAAGGATGAGCTGCTCTGGGTTCAATACCCTTCTCCTTCCTCCGCCTCTGCTCCCAGTCCCACATATAACGTGAGTCTCTGGGGCCCTTGGCCAGCAGCCCTGCTCCAGGCTCGGCAAAGTTTTCTCTTTTTGTGAGAACAAAAGCTGTAGTGAGCCTGGAGCAGTCCCCTCAGACTGGCAGCCTGTACAGAACAGGCAACAGATGCTGGTATTTTTTGTAAACCCAAAACCTAATTATGCTTGGAGCAGTCCCATAGGTC
>VZTU01022400.1:211477-375737 GCA_013400835.1 Zapornia atra
GCCCTGTGGTTGGGGTTGGGGGGGGGGGGAAACCCTGAAACCAACCTGAATTATGGATTCCAGTCGTCACTGCTGGGTTTTAAAGAGGCAGAATGTGTTTTTCAGTGAGGCTCCCTCTCCTCAGTCTCAGGAAAGCAGGCAGGAGCATTACCTGAGTGGGAATAATGGGGCGTTTGGTGCCTTCCCACAACAAGGCTGTGCCCTGGGTCTTGCAGCAATGCCAGTGGGATGATGGTCTGCATGAAATGGGGGACCTGGTGTTTAGCAGCAATGGTGTGACCCCATCAGCTTCATTTAGTAAGTGTTTTGGGCTGATAAAAAGCTGCTTCTGAAGTGCTTTTAAGGATATCTGTCATATTACAATGTTAGAATCCAGTGTGAACTTAGACAGCTTATTGTTTCTGCTGTTTCTTAGTGGGTATGTCTTGTTTTCATTTATATTGAATGGACACTTTAGTCCTATTACAGCATCTGCCCTGCAAGCCTGGATAGCTGGAAAGCCTTTACCCTTTTCTAATCCAGGTTTTCAGAGACTCAGAACCAAAAATACAAAAACTGACTTTCAAGAAAATACAAATGATAAAGTGAATAACGATTTTTTTCCCCATCAGGATACAATTTGTATATGCCTGAAGCAGGAGAAAAACTACACAGAGGAGAGCAAGGCATTTCCTAGTGCCTGCAGAGGGCTTGCTGGCTCTGAGCTTCCAGTTCAACTGGACTAACAGCCCATGGCAGCTTTTGGACAATTCTTTTGTCTCTGCAGGTCTCATCTGAGGTGCAAAAGGCTACTCATGAATTTTGTTTTGCACATGGAGGCTAAAAGATATATATTCTGTGTGGTCTGCTTGTGGATAATGGAGATGTTACAGCCTATAAAAAAGTTCAATTGAATTGTACTTGTAAAACACATTAGCAATAAGTAGAAAGTAAAATAGTCCCTTCTGGGGGGAGATGAGGCAAAGGAGTGTGGGAATAGAGCACCCTAGGATTGCTGGGAGGTGTCCTTGTGTGCTGGAGAGGTCTGTAAGCCACCAGGACGGTACTGGCCACCAGCACAGGGTGAACCTGGAGGCCAGACAACGGCTTTTGACATGAAGCTTTTGACAGAAGTTTCTCCTCTTCCTTTGGAGGGTTCAGGCCCTTGACAGCTGAAGTTTCTCTAGAAGATGTGAGGCAGGGCTTGGATTTCAGAGGATAGGGGCAGTTTATAGAGGGGGGAGCTCTGATTTGAATTAATAGGCACTCTGTGCTGATTGCACATCTGCTCATTAGGCACTTGTTTGCCCAGAAAAGCTATGTGTGAGTGTGGCTATGTCCACAGTAGTACTGTTTTGTGTGTGAGAGTGCTTTTGAAGTGATTCCCCTGATTGCTTCTTATGCTTTGGTTTGCACACCTCTGACTGCATAGAGTAGGATCCCTTCAAATGAACCCAACTGGCATGTGCAGGGGGAACATGCTCCAGTGCTAGTGTGTGTTTGGACAAAGGCTGGTCTGACATAACCCCCTCTAACATCTGTAGCTTGGCCATTGGCCCCCAGCACCAACCATCCCACATCACACATCCCATTGTAGAGCGACACATCAGGTGCAGCCTTGGCAGTGCTGTGGGAAAGCTAATGATGGGACAATAGCTGGACAAAGCAGGATCAATCTTTTTAGTACCCTGGCGTGATTTGCTAAAACTGAGTCCTTCCAGAAAGTCCTGAAGACTTTCAGCAGCTCTGAGCTTTTTATAGCAGATCAGATTTTTGTACCCATCTGGCTGACTGGTTATAAACATACATCTCTCAGGTTGGCTCATTGGGTTTGATCAGTGTCAAGCAGCAGCACCATAACATGCATTGGAGTATTCATCTGTCTCTGCTTTGGATGACTTGTGCCTCTTGCAAATGAGCACAAATAGGCAAGGAAATCAGTTTGCATGTGAAATCCCAAAGACAAGAGATTCGAGCCAAACAAAGCAGCAGGTTGGCGTGTTGAGAACATCACAGCAGGCTGACTGGATTGCTACTCTGAGTCAATCATGTCGGTACAATAAAGAGCTTATGGGAAATTGGTAGTGAGCTGTCTGGTTTTTAGGGGCACCAAGCACCCCCTGGCCTTGTCAAGGTGATATGCCTGACTTTGAGCATCTGTGTTTAAATGTATCGATCTGGGCCTTCGGTGAGGGAGAAGAAACGCTAATTAACTTTCCTCCTTTCTTCTGAATCTAACTAATTTAAGAAATGTCTTACTGATTAGGTTTGGGTTTTTTTTTTTTTTGGCAAGTTAAATTTGTGCTTTGTGCTCTGTGAGCATCAGGAGACTGGCTTGTGTTAAGGGCTGAGGCCTGTGGCAGCATGTTACTACTCACCCCATACCGGGGAGAGCACTCTGCTTGCTGCATCACTTGGGTTGCTGATGCTTTTGTTGCTTTGCTGCCTCGCTGTAGGTATTTTGGATGGATTCAATGATCATAACTACAAAGGGTCTGAAGCTTTTTTGCCATTAAATTGTAGCAGTGTTGCTACAGTACAGTTACAGCAGATTTGGGAGATCTCAATGCTGGTTCAAGATATTTCCCAGCTGTAGACATGTGACAGACGTAGCCCAGAGCAGATTTACAGCTAAGTCCCATGAGAAGATGGTAAATATAGTCTAGATGAGGGTTTTGGCATACTGGAATTGGTTTCCCAGAGAGGTGATAGATACTCCCAACACTGGAAACATTCAAGGTCAGGCTGGACAGGGATCTGAGCAACCTGATTGAGGTGAAGATGCCTTCACTCATTGCAGGGCAAGTTGGACTAGATCTTTCAGCCCGAACTGTTCTATGATTCTATGTATTCCATAAAGCTATGGTTTCTCCTGTTTAAGGCACAGAAAGGATACATCTGCCTTTCTCAGTGGTGCAGTGCAAATGGGAAACATCCTGGGTATTGTTTTGCTGCGGCTTGGCTGGTCTATGAGCGTAACCTTCAGGTGATAGCTGCTATTAACCTCTCCTCTAGCATTCCTGTGGTTTTAGGGCATTTGAAGTCGAGAACCTCCACAGTTCCAAGACAATGTGATTCCCATCAGGCAGTGAAATCGATCAAACAAATGATTTGCATTTAAACCTCTGTCCTCCCCATCCACACCCCACTCCACTCAAGTCTGCGTACAGGGGCAGAAATCTGGTGGAATTAAAGCAAAATGTGGTCTGGGAGTGTACAGCTTCTGGGCAGCCACCAGCAGCTGTGCTTTAGGACTCATCACCTGTAGGATGTAAAACTCCAGAGAGACAGAGACTGTCACATATAATGTGAGATCTTTGAAGAAGGAATACACTTTGCAGTAGAGACAATTCTTTCCACGGAGCCTTTCAGACTGCTCAGCAGTCACGAGGTTTTTATAGCAAGTCAAATTCCTTCACCCATCTGCTTGTCTGGCTATGAAAATGTATCCCTCTGGTACACTTGTTACATTTCATTATTGTTAAATAAAATAAAAAGTCAACACTCCTTACTCACTGGTTTAGTCATCTGTATCCACTTTTGATGAACTGCATCTCCTATAAAATGAATGCAGATGTTCTGGATGTAAATATCACCCCCTGCCACAGCTTCCAGGCCTCTAATAGCAAAATCAACTTCATTAATGATGAGTATAAAGGTAAAGCACACCAACCAGAACAGCCTTGCTGGGAAGCTTTCCAAGTAGAAATACAATGGGTACGTGATGCAGATGTTGTCTTTCATGAACAATTAAATTTCCCTTGATTACACACTCTTGAGAAGGAAAAATAGGAAAGGAAGCTATATTCCTAGTAGTCAGCTTTTTATGCCTTTGCTAAGACAAGATTTGGTAAAAAGTCGGTAAAGACATTTGAATGGAAGTGCTAGAAATTTGTTTAGGCTTCTGAATAAGAAACAAATTCCATGCTGTAGTGAACTCCTGCAAGGCTGTTGGATTGGTGCTCACATCTTGGGAACAGGGGTTGGGCAGGACACCCTCAACAGCTTGCTCTAATTTTGTCTCGTTGTCTTTAAGGTCTCAAAAATTAAGAACAGGTTTTATTGTGCTGTGTATAAACAGCTGAGCCCCAGTGGGAAAGTTAATTAAAATGGCCAATGCATCATATTACCAATCATCTGAGTAGTGCTCAGTACTCTCTGATCTATGGCCTCTGGAACGTAATTCACGTTTTACAGATGCAGACATGGAGAGATAGCAAGACTTATAAAATGCTCTTAATTGTAGGTTCATCCCATGTTAAAATACAAATATTATTTGCTGTGAAGACAGAAATGTCTAGGATCTACTCCAACACCATGCTAAAGAATAAAACATCAGTAATGAAATTGTGCTTTAGACTAAATACTAATCCCTTCCCCTTCCTTTTCACCTTTTTTTTCCTTGTATCTAATTATTTTCAAGTTTCCAGGCCCACTTGCTCGAGGTTAAAAGGGCTCAATTTCATTCTGTTTTTCTTTCTGTGCCTTTCCATCATCTTAATGGTTTTTATTTTTCTTTTCTTTCCTTAGCTGCTCAGTGGCTAAAGTGGATTGTTAAGAACAGGTTTTACAGCTTATATGTAGCAGCACTAATATCCACTTACCCTGGCTCCAAATCCCAATTTAGGTGAGCGTGTTCTGCCTCCCTACACTTCCTCATCATCTTATTTGGGATCAGTGTCCTCTCCATCCCAACCTGGTTTGCTGCTAATCAGCTGCTGCATTTCTGGGGCTGGTGAAGTGATTCCTGTGGGTACTTAATTTGATAAAGCGTAGCGGTGCCTTGCAAGTAGAGGGGATGCTATGTGAATGCAGGATTTTACTGTATATTCCTCACCTCAGAAGGAAAAAGTCTCTGTGCAAGATCCAGTTGTGTCCAGTTGCTGCTTATGGGACACCGACTTTTATTTAGCTGAATTTATTATGGAGTTCTCACCCAAGGCTGTGGGCAGGAGGATGCACCTTAAAACCAGGCAGTGCTACAGTACATAAACTCACCCATCCTCCCCAAGCAACCCCTCCTTTTTTCCCTTAAATATCACTCCCATTATACCATACTGATTGGAGCCAGGGTCTCTTCACAAGCAGCCGATGCTGTGGTCCTGCTCTGTGATGTATTCTGGTACAGTAACTCTCTTTCTGCAGGGGGTATCTTAGAAAGCTGTGACTCTGCTCTATCTGTTTATTTATAGGATCAAGATTAACGTAGTGTGGATGAAAAACATGTTTATTTATAGGATTGTGACTAATGTAGTGTGTGCGTTCTACATCAGTAAGCTTTAATGAATATTCCCTGGCGTGAGCCTGAGTAAGTGGCTCGGCTGTTGCATTGTTCCCACACAAGAAATCTGGGTGCTGCAGTGGTGGCACGAGGTAATTCTGGCTCCATCGCAGGACCTCATGTGCTATACCCACCACGGAGGCCAGAAGCCAATGTTTCCATAGTAAATAATGACTTGGGCTACTGAAATGTTTATTGAGATTAGTCAGGGGTGACATCAAACCAGCTCCAATGAAGAAATTTAACTCTGTCCTACCCAAAACTGGCACAGATGCTCAGCACATGCAGAGGCTGCAGACCAAGAGTAGCTGTTCTCTGCCTTGGGAGTAGGTAAGCAGGGACAGACTAGTCACAGCCTCCTGTGGTGATTTGTAAAGGTTTCTCTCCAATTTTTCTTGCAGTTCGTCTCTAGGTACATCTTACTCAAATGCTCAATGATATGCGTGATAGCCACAATATAGTAGGCAAACAAAACATGATGAGTATCCAGGGGATGGGCTTTCCCCACAGCTGCTTTTCAGTCTGTTGGAAGAGCAAATAGGAGTTAGCTCTTTGGATCTGAATCCTGCCTGGAGAGGTTATATTTGTTGGTGCAAGAACCCCAAACGAGGGAAAGCAGCAATGTCTGTTCTTTACGGTCTTTATGATGCACTGCACTTCTCAGTCTTTCTGGAGAAGCGTGGCCAGAGACACAAGCTTTGGAGTTTTTTTTATTTCAGTGTAGATGAGCCAGGCATGACTTGTCACAGCTCTGTGTAATGCCACTGTTAGCTGAGCTACGTCGTGCCTGCGGAGCTGGTTGGGTAAAGCCTTACAGCATCTTCACTTTGCACAGAAGTCTTGGCAATTCAGGAAAAATGAATTATAAAAAGCCCAGAGAGCTGAATGGGATTTCGAATAAAATACCAGAGCACAACTGCATTCCTATGCTTGCATCAGAGACGGACAGCAGTGATGAGACACGGTGGTCTCATCTGAAACCACATCCTGCTCAGCTCAGCACCTCCCCTTGTTAACACCGCGCAATGCAAATGCCCGTGCAGGATTGGCACCTGAGGGCTTCCAGCCCCCAGGCAAGAACTGCTGTCTGAGCTCTTCTGCAGCTTTCTTTTTACCCTGACAACTCCCCTCGCAGCTTTCCAGCCACCTTACATGTTTAAATTCCTCAAGTAGTTCTGTGCGTGGTTCCTGCAAGTTCATCTAAATGCAGGAGCACCTCTGTGCACCTTCCCTGTCTGCTCTGGGCTGTCACGCACGGGCTCTGCGCCGCTACAAAGTGCAGTAATAGCATAAAATATGCTGACAATCCTGCCTCTGAACCACGCTGGTGCAGGTGATTAACAAGCTTCCCTGGTCTGGCTTTGCTGTGCTCACTGGGCTGCCAGCAGAAAGTGAGGGGGGGAGAAGCGAGGGCAATAGGACTAATCTTGAAAATACAGGATGGGGGTACGTGCCGTGTTTGATGTGCTAAACTGACATAATTGTGCATCAAATATTGGCTGATGGAACCCTATCAGATCCTTCCTAGCTGAAAGGGAGAAGTGTCTTTGGCTGCAGCTTGTACATGACCTTGGGGTGTCATCTGCAAATGTCTGGCTGGCAGATGTTGCTTGGGATGGAGGACACATCCTTTGTGCGGGCCTTCTTTGAGGAGGCTTTAAGTTGTACCTGGCTATGACCAGTTCCTGAATCTTCCTTGCTCCCTCCCAACTCATTGCATCATTATTAAATCCCCTCTAGATGTGAAACAGTGTCAGGAGTCCTCTCTGTGTCTGGTTCTCCTGATGTGACCTTGCTTGGGAGCTTCAGGGTTCTGAAGGAAATGGATTGTGCTGGGAAAGTAGTTCTGGTCCCTGGCCACGGGTTGGGAAATAAGACAGGGAGCTTCCAGCAGGCTGCTTTGTTAGATAACCAGGCAAGAACAAAAGCTACCAGCCAGGGAGTGCGCTGCTTTGGAGCCCCCAAAGAGCTCCATCCCGGGGTGCTGTGAAACGTCACCATGCTTCATTACTCCCCATTAATATTTTAACACACAGCAGAAGAAAGTTTCCCTTTGAAGTTACACACTAGTAAATCAGCTTCTTATTACAGCATTAAAATAGCAACAGTTTTTTCTTGGGGGGAAAGGGAGGCAGGCCAGCTATAAATACTGGATTGGAGCTGTTAATAACTTTAGGAATAAGCAAGCACTACAAACTTGAAATTTGCTTTCTGTGGCCCCTAAAGCTGAACCTGCAACAGCTCTGATCTTGTTAGTTCATTCTTTCATCCTTTCTAAGCCTAATGCCAGCCCTTGAGGGAGCACTTCAGGGCTAGATGGTACCATGTACGAAGGTACCATAAAAAAAGAACATTTTCAGGATGATACGCTGGGTTGACTGGGAACAGACACAGAAACATACTGGGTTTAGACCTAGTTTTTTCTATCAATTACTCTAATATGGGAAAATGTGTGTATATCTTTATGGTGTAGTTACAGCTGGCCAGGCTAAATGCTTGCCTGGGAAAAAAAAAATCATCTCTTTCCTCGTGGACACTAAGGAAAGCACTTTGTCTGGAAAGTATAATAAAAACTGACCATCACACAGTGTTGTAAAGATGAAAAGTGCTGTAAATGTGTCACTACCTGTTATGTGGTTTGTATGAGAGATTTGTAGCCATCAAGACAAGCTGCCCATAGGGAACACATCAGGAATTTGGGAAAGGGGATTGTGTTTACAAGAGGATTGGACATACAGATCCCCATGTAATCTTTCCCATGTGGCACTTTTTATTTTTTTTTGAAATCTCTGTTATCAGTGGCAAGGTAGTACAATCTAAATGCAGACCCACTTGATCTAGGGGGTTATCTCTATTTCCAGGCTCAAAACATGTCTCAGCAGGGACACTTCAGCTGTAATCCCAGAGAGAGAGTTGGGAAACCCCTCTGCTCTCCAAACCGGTGTGAACATCTTTAAGTTGGACTCGTTTGCTTGAGTAGGAAGGGGGGAAAAAGATTAAAAATAAGAAGCCTTTACTAGTTGTCCAAGCAGTGTTTTGCAATGAAATCTCTTTTGATGGGTTTTGCTGAAAAGAAAACGTCATGCTGATCAGCTGATGGCAAGTTTAATTTAATCCCGTTTTCCCTCGGGAGGCCTTGTCTGCTCTATTTCATTATCTCTCTGCAATTTGTTCATTTGGGAAGGACTTCTTTTTGTCATTGCTTTTTAAACTACATGTTTGCATAGCTACTGGCATAACCTCAAGCTGATCTGTCAATAACAAGTATCTCACAAACTGCTAACGAAGACGTGTCCTGTGCAGGCAGAGGGAAGTGCTCGGGTGTCTCAGACCTGGTGCTCTTCCCTGAACTAGGCTCCTGCCCCTTTCCTTGACTCAAGTGAGAGCCCTGCTCTTTCCTGGCTGTCCCCAGGATCACTCTGGGGAGAAAACCCAATGTCATTACACATCTTTCCCATCTCTCTTCAAAGGGGTCTAATATTTAGAGCTAAAAGCTTGGCCTGACTTAGCCCTTATTATCTAGCTAATATCTTATCCTTAACAAAAAAATGAAGTGAACGTGGTAATCCTTTAACTTAATAACTTAAGGAATCAATAATAATTCTAGAAGCCATGATTTTCCTTCTGCTTTGAAATTTGGCTTAGTGAGCTGTGTACCTTCAGCTCTTCTGCTTGGGAATGGCCAAGAAGATCCCTTTTGAAGTGACAAGCTCTTTTATGGCTTTTTATCTGTTAATAGTATTTATAATCTAATGCAGAACAACTTTCCACATCTGTTTGAAATATTTCCAAGCTGCTTATCGTGATGTAGCATTAAAAGGCAGCACTAATTCACATTAGCCAGGGGTTGGATTTCAATTAATAGTTGCAACACTTGAGTTTATTTAGATAAACCATTGGTGTTGCTGTGGCGTTCATGAAAAACAGGATGCAGTTGCATGGTTTTCTTCCACATTCCCCTTGTAACTTTGCACCAATTTTTAAAATTCTGTACAAAAAATGAGGTGGGTTTTTTTTTCCTTTAAATTTATCTTAGCTTTTAAATCCAGGGGACTCTGGAAAAGAAAGTGATGAGGCACATATTTTCTTGGTACCAAATCTTCCTCTATTGCCTTTTCAAACCCTGACAGAAAGAGATAGCATGAAATCCCAGCCTTGCATGTTTGTGGCCAGGCTTGCCCTCCTGGTGGTAACAAACCCAAGCTGGAGAAAAGTGACAACGTGCAGATCAGAAAGTGCATTTCACAATGTGCCATCGGGCTGAGTTCAAAGCAGTTCCTTTTACCACTTCATCCTCTAAATTACTCAAACAGGATTCACTCATTCTCCTGGCATTTCTGTGCATATTGCACAAGTGCCCCGAAGTACAGAACACAAATAAACATCAAAGCAGGGAAAATAATTTGACTTCCTCATCTCTTTGGATGTCTCTCTTTTTTTTTTTTTAAAAAAAAAAAATTATATAATTCCCAAAGTAGCCTGTGGCTTATATTAAAGTGCAAGCATTTGAAATAGTGACAGGGATTTATCCTCCTAGAAAAAAAGAAAACTTCTGAAGTGATGTGATCAGATCCTGAAGTCTAAAAAAGAAATATAATAAGAGTGGAGGTCTCCTTTCATCAGAACGAGCCTGAGCTAAAACTGAAAATGTTCCTAATTTTCCTATTTTTCTTCAGATCTCTTCTATGGGCCAGGACCTTAACTGGGAGACCAGAAGTACCTGTAGCTCTTCTGTGGTTTTTTTGATTGCGTCATAACTCTGACCTTCCCCTGCCTCACTCTAATTTTGGGTGACATCTCTATGTCCTGCCAGTAGCTGATGCAAGACCTGGGCAATCTTTGTTATTTTGGGGTGTTCGTGGTTTGACCAGCAGCGATGGAGCAATAGGAAACACTTAATTCAAAGTGGGTACCAGCCAGCAGGGTTTTTATGGAAACAGCCTCACGTAGAGTCATGTTTATATGATGTTTTAAAATGAAATCATAAAGGAAAATTGGAAGGAATTGTGCTGTCCTGTGCTGGGGGAGTGTGAGGGGTTGGAGCAGGGCTGGGAGCAGGGGGAGTGCTGTCAGCTTGTTCCAGCTTTCCCTCACTCCCAATTAACCCACATGCTCTTGCTCCTGGCGTTGTTAAAAAGAGGATTTGAGATGATTATTGTGCATTACACGCTGCAGGAGAAATGGAGAGCATTAGGTACCGCGCTGTCTGCTGGGATGCCCAAACTGCCTATTGGGGAATTGCTGAGAAAAAGGGACTTTTTGGTAACTTTCTCCTGGGTAGATGAGCTGCAGAGCTGTGGTTTGTACCCCTACGAAGCTGGCAGTTAGCTGCTGAGGTTGTGTCTTGCCTTTTGGGCACATTTGATCTGTGTTTGCATTTCTACATCACAATTTAATTCCATGTATTTAATTTTGAGTTTTAAGGTTGTGAGTGTGAAAGAGAGCCTGAGTGTTCTCCAGGAAACCTGCATTTGCCTGGTGCCTGCCAAGTAATGCATGCCCTTGTTCCCTGGCAGCACTCACATCTCACCTCTTGCTGCTTGTCTGTCCCTACAGCCGTCTCTGAAACCCTTTAATGCAGCAGGATGAGCTTGGGACTGACCCTAAGACACATTAGCACTTGAGTGAGGATGAGATGTGGCACCATGTCACTCCCTTGCCTACCCTAGGAGAAGCCAGGCTGGCTGCTGTGGGGTGCAGAGCCTCCTGCTTGCCCCCAGACAGGCGGTGGTGTCAGCACGAATGCTGCTGCTTCAGCATCCGCTCAGATCCAGTCACTTAACTGCTATCATATTTGCCTAATGCTGCTCAGGGGTGTGTGTTTGCTTGCCTATTGCTTTTGATCATCAGCAAAATGACACTTTGGAAGCATGCAGCTCTCTCAAAAGGGCACCTTGAGAACCTGAGGACCTTCAGACTCTCCGTGAGCCACCCTGTTCCTCACAATCCCATTTTCACTTGCTTATCTGCTGCAGCTGTTTGGGCTGTATCCTTCTGTCATGGGGAGCAGACCTGGCTGCAGGATTTGTATTTGCCCTGACTCACACATCTCACCCCTCCAATCCCTGAGTAGCTCCCAAGCTGGAGCAGCTTTGATATTTCCTGGCTAGAGTAACAGAGAGTCATCTAACTCGAGATGTTTCATTACTTGAATTGCACTGGGGAAATACAATGCTTAATGGTTTTGTGTCACTTGATCTCACGGTCTCCTCTCAGCCCGTGTAACATGACCTATAGAAATGGTGTTGAATTTGCAGCCTACTATATTTTTTCCCTGTCTTGCTGGGACTTGCTCCCTCCCATTGCTCACCGGTTTGCAGGAGGCAGCGTGTTCCTGCTCCGGTGAGGAGGATAGAGCCATTCTGGCTCAATGAGTTACTGGCTCTGTCCTCCTTCCCTCTGACTGTCCTACAAGACTGAGTAGAAAATTACGTGGCTGCTTTCCACAAGCAACTACAAGCTGGTGAAATGTAACCAGGGCTCCAGTGAAGAGCAGCTTGTGATACTCTGTTTTTCAACTTGGATGATCTGCCTGTTTACTCACTAATTATTTTTAGCTTCAGCAACTTGCAATGAAATCTTGGTTATTAGCAGGAATTAGAAGTATTTGGCTGCTTGGCTTTCCAGAGTAATCTCGTTTGCTTTTGCGTAGCCCATGTACAAATGTATATCAAGTCTGAATTCAAAGAACAAACGTGTTTAACAGGTATGGGCAGCTTGATATAAACTGTATTGTTAGTCTAAAATCAGCACACATTTTGTGCAAATGCAACCAGCTCAGGACCCAGTTTTGGCAGGGGGTTGGGCTCCAGAGGTCACTTTCCAGCTTAAATAAGGATGAGGGTCCCCTTCCCATCATCATTTCCTCTCCAAGGAGCAGAAGGATCATCTTTCTCCTCCAGCTCTCCCATGAACCCCAATGTCTCATCTTCTTTTGTTTCACCTGCTGCCTCATCTCCAAATTCTGACAGTTTTGTACTGTTCTGCAGGTTGCAGCTCCACTCTATCCCCCATGAGGACTATGTTCCCCCTGCACCATCAGGTGCTCCGGACCACTCCTTCCTTCAAACACCCTTGATTTACTGCTTTTGCTCTGGAGCCCCTTTGCTCCCTGTAGTCAGGGGATACCTTCAGCCCCTAATGTCTGTAGGGGAAACTGTCAGGAGCATCATCTGAGGCACATGCTGACTGGTGTGTCCCAAACGGCTAGTTAATTCTCTCTGCCCTCAGAGTCCATTGCATGAGTAAAAGGCACCAACTGTGACTCCAGACCAGCTCCTGTTGGCACAAGCAGTGCTGAGAAGGGAGATTCATCTGGGGTGGGTAAGGATATAGAAGTTCCTACTCATCTTTACCTGGGTGCTGCTGAAGGCTAGTGGCTCCTCTGTGATAGAGGTTAGTCCTACTGGGGAAAGCTGCTTGTCACTGAGCGGTGCTGGGGCTGCTCTCTCCTCTCTGCCTTTAGCCCTGCAGCATCCTCCTTTTCTCTCCATAAATGTGTCCTCTCATGGATCCTTTGTACCTGATGTGTGGCATTACTGGTGCTCACTAGTACAGGGCTATGTGTTCTGCTCCATTCCTCAGCTTGCTATAGCGTGGTCACCTTTCCACACTGTCAAGTTTTCATTTTCCACTACTGGAAGCATGCTTTTAACACTAATTTAGTTTCCAAACACACTCTAGATGGTTTCTGGGAATCCAGAAAATATTGTGGGTTTGTTTAAACCTCATGTGATGCAGACTGGTGGTGGGATTTAGTTAGGAAAATTATGAAAGCTGCAAGAGAATTGTTCAGACAAAATAAAGGACTTCTCTTGGTAGCCTTATACACCCCCCCCAGCTTTGTGTGCTATTTATAGCAATACCTTTGGCAATGCAAATCAAATACAGTCTCCTCACAAGATTCAGATTTGGAGCTGGAAAAACCAGGCTGTCTGTGTGTCCATGTGCAGCTGCATGGTGAGTGCTGAGATTGCATTTGTGTAGGGCTTCCTTGAATTATAAATTGGGGGTGGGGGGTGGGGGGGGGCATTTAATCTTCAAGTTACCTTTGGGATTTAAACATCCCACTTCTCTCTGACTTTGCAATTTGACAACAGAGGCTCCCAACTCTCACTTGATTGCTTCTGCAGTGGCTTTGAGACTACCCCCTGCTCCACTCACCAGCTGGGCACGGCAGCCCTGCTCCCAGAGGTGTTTTTAGCTGAGCTGTGGGCAAGCAAAGGCGGTTTGTGCCTGACTGAGGTTGATGTAGATGTGGGAGTTAGGGAGTCCTTTTGCACCCAGTGTTATGGCATATTGCACCTACTACAGCCATGCTGCTCTGCTGCCTCTGATTCTGGCTCCTCTGAACAGGGAGAGGAACCGAGGTGTGGGTGGGGGTGTGAGTTGTAAATTAGTGGGGCATCCTACAGACTATCACCTTGAGCTCACAGCCTGTGTGAGGAGTGGTAGGGACACTTCTTCAGCTCTTTGTGGGGTTTTTTGTTGGTTTAGTTTTGTGGGTTGGTTTATTTTTTTCTGCTTTAATTTATCCTGGAAATGTGCAGAGGGATTCAGGGGCTGAAATGGTGTGGGGGCAATGTTGACCTACACTGCTCTTTTGTCCTGAGCTGGGTGGTTTTAATAGC
This sequence comes from Zapornia atra, assembly GCA_013400835.1. Lineage (NCBI taxonomy): Eukaryota > Metazoa > Chordata > Aves > Gruiformes > Rallidae > Zapornia > Zapornia atra. The sequence continues at coordinate 225,368 of VZTU01022400.1, forward strand.
CAGAGCCCAAATGCCTATTCCCAGGGATTTGGGGTTTGGGAAGTACACAAGGAGCAATGACTAGAGATCCCCTGCTTAGGAGAACCTTTGCCATCCAAAGCTGAAGGGACTGAGTCCTGAGTCATTTAGAAGTGTAGAAAAATTCCACCCTGAATCAGATCTAGACTATTTAAGGCTGTGAACATGGCATAATAAATAAAAATAAAAACCTAGGGGAGATCAAAACAGAAAGAGGCTGTGTGCCAGCATCTGCCAAAAGAAAAGGCAGACTCTTTTCTCTATCTTATATCAAATTCCTACACAGTTTCTGCTTTAATAATAAAAAGCTTTTTTACTCAAGAGATTTCTCAAGGCTCTGGTCTAGTAAACAGCTTCAGACTTTAGTGAAGTTTGGATCTGGTGCTGGGCTCCTCATCCTAAACAATCAGACTGTTGTCAGCCATCACTCAAACCCCTAATTTCTCCCTTGACAAAAAAAAATGGTTCCCCCCCATTTCTTTTAGCACACTCTGCACTTTTCCTCTCATTTTCTGGTTCTCTTGAGCTTTAGGAGTATTCTGGGAAATAATAAGAGGAAAGATAAAGAGTTGATTTAGTGCTTAGCAAATATTGGAAGGAGATTTCTGCATGTGATTAGAATTTATTTGTTCTCTTCTTATGTAGCAGAGGAGGGTTTGATGTAATAGCTAAGAACATATGTGGCAGAAGTTGCTGAAGAAGGCTTTTCAAGGTCGATGTACTGTGAATTTAAAATTAGCAACTGCAAGTCATGGTTGAAGAATCTTTTTATAGGATGGAGAGGGATTTCTTACAGTGCAGACATGGGTACCTCCAAGAGGCACAAACCCAAGCCACGTGATTGCGAGGAACTTGAGGTGTGCCAGAACCATCCCAAGAGGTGCAACAGGGAGAAGTATTGGAAGAATAAGAAGAGATTATCCAACACTTTAAATAATTTCTTTCTTGACTTTTTTGGCATCAAGACCTCATTCAAGCCCCATTCTGCTTGGACTGGGGAGCAGTGAGTGACTACAGCCCCATAAAGTTGACTTCTGGCTTGGGCCAATAATCTCTGAAGCATCTTCTGGACTTGTGGGCGTGTGATAGGGAGGCTGGAAAAGCTGAGCTGCTTTCATGTCCAAACTGTGGTGGGGGGTGGTGTTACCTCTACACTGTGGAGGAAAGACCTCACTAGTCTATGGTGAATGAAAAGTGTAAAGGCACAGAAGAAAGGAAGTCAAGGGGGGTGTTTAGAAAAGGAAGGGATCCCTGGTTCAACAGATAGTCTTCTAAGAAAGAGATGTAAAAATAAACTTAATTTGCTTCCTAACATGACATTGCAGCAGGATAAGTTTGCAATAAATCTTGAAATGGCTTATTGGAGAGAATATAGAGCAAAGCTTGATCAAATTGGTTTTGTATAAAGAAGGAATGAACGTAGAGGAAAATAGAGTTGTATTGAAGGAAAAGCATGTTACAGAAGGAAAACAGACATGTGGTTCCAGTTCAGCAAAGCCTGTAAATGGTGCTTTCATCTCTCCCTGCTGCACATGAGGAGACTTTGTAATGAGGTAGTGGGAAAGAAGGTGCAGAGTCAGACCTTGAGCCAGCTGGGAACCGAGGATTTGAGTGGACCAAAGGGACTGGGGATGCCCAAAGGACACAGCCACTGCTCCAGCAGGGATAAAACAGCTGTGGTTCCTATGCTAGCTCCACATTCTTTTAGGGTTTGTCTCCTCAGTGAGCACTTTGATTCCCAAAGGAAGCTGAGACCAAGTAACGTGTCACAGTCCTGCAAGTTAAAACATAGAAAACATACCTAATTTTGCTATCAAAATAGAACTTCAAAAGCATTTAAAAATACTTTGTTGATTCTTCGTTTGGTGATGAGAGCAACAGACTCCAATAAATTAATGAAACCCATTTGAAGTAAGATATTGTTAGCAGAGTACAGTGGTTTTTGTCAAGCGTTATGTATGGTAGGGATAAACCAAAAGAGAGAGAGAGTATAGCAAGCCAGATGAACTGTCAGACCTAAAAAGTGTTGTCATTCTGGAAGCAGCTGAAAAAAGTCAATAGAAGACAATTGACTTTAGATAAATTGTCCAAAAAAGCCAGCACTTGAGGTTCAGAGAAAAGCCTCCTGACAATGGAAAACTATGGCTCTCCTTGATAAAAGTCTGTTAAGATTATTAGTAATGCATTGATAGAAAGTTTATAGCACAGCTTTGAAAACAAATGATGAAAGGGTAATGACAAAGAGCAGTGCTGCCAGAGGAAGGGGAGCTACAGTTCTGTAGCAAAATAACCTCTGATGGGGGGGTAAAGTGGAAAATATGTAAATAAAATACATTTGTCTTGATTTTCTACTTTTTTATGATCACCAAATGCTAACAAAACACAAATGTAGTTTCATATAAACGTGGAATTCCTAGAAGGCTGTAGCCATGATGGAAGCTGAAGTATACAAATGACCACTCTGGTAACAATAGTGCTCGTACTCCTCAAGACTCATTTTGCAGTCCTAGCTTATAATGGTGGCTGTTTGTTCAGGTGAATTGTCCATTTGCTTTTTCCACTTGCTATGAAATGAGTGAGAAGAGCAGAGTTTTGCAGTGTTTTTGTTCAACAAGCCTGGGGTGCTGCAATAGGCTATTGAAATGCAGCAGCCGCACACGGGAATCTGGGTTTGTGAGACCAAGAGTTGGGGTGCATGGTAAATCAGAAGACCCTCTAATGCTTCTGAAATCAGTTTTGGGTGAATGTCCTTCATGACATTCACAGCTTGTGCCAAGCAGTGCTGATGAAAGCAGTGGTTTGATGTTGTTACAGTGGTCTGGATGTTTCTCTGGGTGCTGTGAATACGTTGGGCTGGGGAAGGAAGGGTTGAAACAACTGGTTTGCTTTAAAAAACACGTAAAGAATTATGGAAGTGGTATTATAAGTCCTCTAATCCCAGTGTCTGAGCTTTAACAGCAACAAGAATGCTCCTTGTAGGCAACTTATTCTTAGCAAAAGGTTTCTTATTCCTACTTCTGAAATAGTAATGTTCCGAGGGACGGGAGGCCAACCTGAGTGGACTGTCGGGGTCCATCAACATGCACGTTCCTAGGATTTGTATTTACTCGTTTTCAAATCCCTTGAGGCTAATCAAGTGGGATGCAGGATTTGCTCTGCATCTCTTTGAAGGAGATCTGCATGCAAGGTAAAATACGGTGGCTGAAGGACTCTATCCTGGGATGATTTATTCAACTGATGAAAAATGTAAGAAGATTGAATTATATTGGCACTATGTATCACGTTGCTGGGTGAAAAATTAAGATATATTAGTAGAATTTAAGTGACTAGTTTCTCCCTGAATTTGCATTATGATTAGCCCAGCTGTCTCTGCAGTGCGCTCCACTGTGAGCATGAGCTAGACAGCAGCAGACAGGTTGTCTAAGGGCTTTAGGAGCTCCAAGCTACAATAAGATGTGTGCAGGTGTGTGGCTGATCTGGAGTCATGTCTTGTTGGCATTTTGATGACATCAAATGTGATAGAGAGGCAGGAAAAGATTGAGAGAGTTTGCAGCAGGGAGGACAGCATGTGTGAGGCTTGAAAGGTTTTGTTCAAGCCTGAGGAACAAAGAGGAAGGAAATTGCAGGACAAAAGGAAATTTAAAGTGTGTTCTCTGAAATACTGTAATTTGTCCATAACAGCAGAAGGGGAGAGAGGGGCAATCAGCGAGAGGGGAAGAGTTCTAAAGGAATCACCAAGACCTCTGTTCGTGCAGAGGCTTGGGGGGGTTTTTTTTGCTTATTAATATAAATCAGGGAAGAAGACCAAAGTCATTAAGGAACATGGTATTGAAGGTTTTTTCCTAAACCTAACTTTCATTTATGTATTTTTGTTCTTTTTCTAAACACTTTCATGTCCATCTCCTGAAGGGCAATCATCTTGAATTTAAAAAAACCCCAAACACTAATTTATATTACTTGTATTTTATACTTTTTCAACCAATATTTTTCTATGCGAATTTGCACAGGACACATATTTTAATTGTCACCTGAGGTCTTCAAAACCGAACCAAATGTGTAATTTAATAGTGCAGTTTATTGGCTTTGCCAACCCCCTACTTTTGTCCTCATTCCTTGCACCACCTCTGCATGGCAAGGCAGTGTTCCCATGGAGTTCTTCCTGTCAAAGCATGGCTGGATGGTGCTGTGTTTCCTCTCCCTGAGCTTTTTCAGCTGGTGCTTGCTGTATGTTCTTGTTGCTCAGCATCAAGGCCAGGCTTTAAAAGGAGTTCTTGAAAATGTCATGCAAGATGCAACTGCACAAATTACCAATTCAAAGGTTATGGATAAAAAAGAGCTGTCCAAGGCAAAACTACATCATGTTTGAGATCTGAACTGACTAAGTGGCTTAAGAGGGCAAAATTTAATTAAATGCCCAGAGCCAGCCTGAACTGTCGGGAATAAATCTAAATTAAATATGATTACAAAATGATCTAATAGTATGAGATAAGTTATACATAAATTAGACGTAGCTTGCACGACAGAAACAAATCAACAGAAAGTCCTTGGGTGTATATCAGTCCTACTACATTTTTATGACACAGATCAAAAAAAGGATGAGAATTCCTGCCTGGATGGTGGAAAGGAGCCTATAAACATGATTGACAAATCTGCCAACAAAAGTTGAGTCTGCGCAGGGTGGAGATGGATCGTGCAGCAGTTTCTGTATAAAAAGCTCTCAGTTGTGGAGAGGTTATAAATTATTACAAAAAGGCTGGGTTGCTGCTCTGGTTCTCTCCATAGTAGGAATAGTGGTTGATTTAAATGGAGAACACTTGGTGGAGAAATTAGATGTCGTTCCCAACGCACATGTAATGGTTTTACCTTAGTTTCTGCCAGGGAAACACAGCTTGTGACTGCAAAGATAAGCTGGAGAAATTGTCTGCTAAATTGGAATAATCTTTGTGATTAAACCGGGTCACAATTAACAGAGTAATCCAAGGATTTGATCAGTGATAAAAACATTTTACAGCATGTTTTTGCGTTACAAAAAAAGTCAAACTTTAATTAACTTGTAGCCATTGCTTGAGTAGAGCCAATAAATAAATTAAGATGAGGTTGGCCGCTTAGCAAATTCTATCAGCAGAAAGACGAAGCAAATCAAGAGGCGCCTCTTCGATGACAAACATCAGTGTTGTTACAGCTGGCAAGTGCCAGCTCTTCCCCAATTAAAACTGCTTCAAAGAGAATTCCAAGACTTTCTCTTATGAGACTAATAACCTTAGAAAAAGGGAATGTGTACAACTACAGTGATTCCTGTTCAGCCTAGTGCCCTTTGCGTGTTTGTATGTTAATTATTTCTCTTAGCACAGCGACACATGCTAGGTTTTGGGGAGAGGAGCATGTAAAGAGCAGACTGAAGGGTAAAAAGGGCCAATGAAATCAAATGTTTGAAATTTAACCACTTTTTAAAATTTTTTTACAAAGGAAAATGTGAACAGAGGGCAGGAGTGTCAGGATGCAGGTGAGGCTGCCTGTGGAAACGTGGTCTTGTGGGACAGTGATGCACCACTGCCTGATTCTGGATGGCAAAGCAGTGGTGTTGGTGCACTTACTCCTGAACAGATGTCAGGATCAAAAAGTACTCAATATCTGTGCTAAAATCCTCTTGCTAGGCTTTAAAGGTAGCCCAGAGACAGGGTAGCCTGGAGAACTGTGTGCTTTAAAATGGTCCTTTGATATCAGGAGCTGGGCGTGTTGCGGAGCTGCAGACTTTCTCTTTGGTGGTACCATGTCTTGTGCAACGGAAGAGAGGATCCTATTCTCTATTTGCAAAGGGAAACTAAAAGTCTTCCTGAGATAAAGATGGCACCTGCTTCAAAGCTATAAGAAAAAATTAAAAATTCACTTTTTCTGGTCTGGAAGTGTCACGATGCTTCTGGGAATGTGCACCATGGCCCTTGGGACAGTGTAGAGGTGCCCATCATGTTCTTACCTCCCCAGACAGCCACATTTGGGAGATTTTCTCAGCCTGCGCAGTGCAGCAGAGATACTCAGCAATTTGCTGCCATGAACTGGGATGGTGATGGGAAGAAATAGACTCCAAGTTTATCTCTAAATTTCAGTGTAAGAGAGGTCAGACTTCTTGTGAAATCATGATTCCTATAGCCTGTGTTTCATTAATTGGTTGCATAACCTATTGCAGAGACTGATGATCAGCGAAATAAGACTGTCAAGTCCCCCCAGGCTGTCTCTTTTTCAGGTAAAAGCATGATGTTGCCTTTTATTTTCTAGTCCTTATCTTCCTTTTTTAGTACCGTGCGAACCGATGCTGGCACGGGAAAACATGACAGTTCCCTGAATCAGCAGTCATAGGTTTAAGAATAAATAGGGCTTCTGTGGGAAATTTATTAGGCTTAGAAATAGAATTACAATGTTGGTGGATAAAATATAGAGAAAGGTAACCTTGCACAGAGAAAACGGAGTGGTCCTCTTACCAGTCCTCCATCTGCGTCTTAAAGTTGAATCCATACAATCTTGATTGTATTTCCTGATCATTCTTTTAATTATTTTTACTCTTATTTAAGACCTTTCTCCCTTTTGTTCTGCCCTGTCTCTCCCATGTCCTCATCAGCTGACTGTGCTTGTGGCAATGTCACAGGAATAACATCCATAGCTAATTATGGAGGTTAGTGAGGGATGAGCATTGTGAAGTGAGGGCTGTATCTCTGTGTCCTCTACAGGATGTGTGGAGGGGACCCAGGGGAGCTGGACCGTCTGCAGTTGCCACTTCATTTCCTTCCCCAGCTAGTAGGGATGGCTTTGATCTGAGCAGGAAAAATGCCTTTTGGGAAAAGGCTTCACAAATTACACCCAAATAGCATTCAGCAGGTTGTAGCCTCAGGACTTGAGTTTGCTCAGTAAGCGTGATGTACTTCCCTTGCAGAGCTCCTCTTATTCCTAGTTTAAACACCCAGCTCAAGCCTTAGCAGGTCAGTGTGGCTTTGCTGAGGGGTTGCACACAAGTAGCATATGATGGAGGGATGTCCTGTGGGACACGTGGACGGAAGCACCTCTCTGTGCCCGTGGGATTGTGGGGCTGGCCCCAGGCAGTGCTCAGCGACAGCTGTGCATCATAGGAGAAACCACTTCTTCAAATACAATCCTGTCCTCTCTCACCTGCAACCTGCGGACTTGAGATGAGCAAATATTTCCTAACAGCTCGTTTATTTGACAAAGGAGGACTTTTCCTTCATACGAGTGTCCCTAAGTCAGCTGCAATTTGGGTCTCTGCTGTGGTTGGCCGTGTGATGGGTAAAATTTGAGACTGGAGCTGCGGTTTGGTGCCGGCTGGCAGAAGCCCAGCCTGCTGCTCAGCCCCACCAGTTCATTTCCTACCACAGGGCTGCTGATTTACAGCTTGTTCTAGGAGCTGGGAGTGGATTTTCAGGAATATTTAATTAAATCTCCATTACACAAACACCCAAGGAAAGTACAGAACTGGTATAAGTGCAGCCCACGTGGACTCATTCAAACAAACATTTGTTGAGCCACCACAGGGACCTTTTTTTATTGCTTTTGTATTGGCTGTCTCAGGAAAGGGATTCCTTGTTTGTTAAAGATATCCAGACATGAAAAACGCAGTACAAGGACTCTGGGTCAGATTTGCAGCTGACTTTCTGCCCTGCTTCGTCTGGGGATTTGTCCTTCTGTACTAAGGTAGAGGGGAGTTGTCCTGGTCAAAATGCAGCAAAACACTTTCATATATTAGGTGTAAGATGAATGAATTTATAGGCCATTAGTCATTCTCACCAGTTCTCATAACTAATCTCGGTGATGTTAACTACCCTTAATTCAAACCCAGAGAAAAGAAAGGGTAAGTGATTGCTTCTTGTTGGCATCTTAATTTTGGAACTCGCCTCAATCTATTTGGTTGCTTGTCTTGTGGATCTAATAATTACTTTATTTGATATCCCTACCCTAGTCTGTAATTGTTGTGTAGCTTCATTAAAGAGAACAGGTTATCTATCATCATGGGGCAAGCTTTTCCTCCTGCAAAAGCATTTTGTCCCCTGACTGCTGGCCTCCTTGTGTCTGGGCTAGGAAGCCATGAGCCTCTTTGGCCTCGGGTGCAGAAGAAGCTGCTGCACATGTTGTCAGAAGTTGTAGCTGCTGCATCCTCTCAAAAAAATATGATTATGTGCTCTGGTAGTGCCCCTGGCTGTTCATAAACCAAAGGGAATGGGCAGAGCCTCACGTGCCCTGTTGTTACTAGCACTGGAGGGAAGGATGCTCAGATATTGCCCAAATCTAATGGGCAGTTACTGGGCTGAGGCAGCAGTGGGCATGCTGCCCATATGGGCTGTGGCTGTTGGCATCGCTTAGCGCTGGTCAAAGCTTGGCAGCAACTCCAGGTTAGGGCTTCATTTCCATTTTTATTACTGCCACACTTAAAAAAGAAAAAAAAAAAAAAGGGATAAAGTTAGTTCTATCTGTGTTTGCATTTGTGTCTCCATTGTTAGCTGTGACCTAACATGCTGCATTTTGCTGTTGCAGCACCCAAGTGAAATTGCATTTCTTAATAAGGCAACTCAGCTACATGGAGTTTGGAAGGTGCTCCACAAAACTGTAATAACTGCTTGTTCACCTGTCAGAGTGGAAAGTAAGTTTGGTTGTTGCTTCGAGCACATTTTTTTTTTTGCTGCTTCTGTGCCATATTAGGCTCAGATTTAATATGAAATAAATCAGAATTCATGAGGAAGGCTGCTCCTTTTTTTGTAGCATTAAAGGGATTTTGAATACTGCGCTGAACTGACAAAAATGGCACTGAAGGCAATGATTGCACAGGGTGTGCAGACCTTTAGACTGCATTTGGAAAGGATTTAAATACATTCGGAAGTTGGCCTTCAAATATTTGTATATTTTCTTACCCATTCCTGCCCCCCTCCCCCTCTTTCCCCTCCAAAAATCTCATGAATATAATTTCAAATGTCTTGGGAAAGTCTTGGCATGAATATATGTACATTTTAGACCTTTTTAAAGGGATATTGTAAAATATTTTCCTTTAAACACTTTCCACCAGCTTTGTTTGCTTCTCTTGCTTGCAGAGTTTGCAGAAGTACACAAATATAGTCCTCCTTGACCCATTAAAGCCTTTTTGTGTTTATCAAACATTGATTTTTTGCATATTTCTAGTAGAGCTTGAAATTAACAGAACTGTGCTGATAATTAAAATACAAGTGATCATAGCAGTAGCCTTTTTATATGTAGATCACTTCATATAAATGTCTAGATAGGTATCTGTACCTGTCAGGTATCGTTTCTATTTACACACACAAATGAGAGGATACTTGCTTAATTCAATTAAATAGTTTTTGCTGGTTATGGGGAAAAAAATAAGTCACTATAAAAGGACAGAAGTTGTCCCATTGTTCCCATCCATGAAGCAGATGAGACACAGGAGCTGTGACTGTCCTTGGGGGGTTTGTTTAGTGAAAAGCCACCTCGCGTCTCCCTGGAGAGAGACAAAGATCCACTGGGAAGGGCAGACCCAGTTGGGTGCTGCATCTTCTTGCCCTAGACAGGGGCTGGCTGGAGGATACTGGGCTCTGCTGGTGCTGTCACATCATAGTGTTTGCAGAGAAAAAAAAAACCAAACCCTTTTAGCTTTCCAGTGTGAACATTTGTACCTGCCTTGCTGCCTTCCCTCTCTCAGCAGCAGGAGAGACTCTGCCTAGGCCAGGCAAGATAACTTCTGCTGGTTTCTAAGGCAACCAGCACATCCATTCGGACACATTTCAAGAAGCAGCAAGAAATGACCCCCCCGCCCAAACTCATCCTGCTTTCCAGGTCTGAGTAGCAGAAAATCATGCCATGGTGTGTGCACACACACATCTGTCTCACCTGAGCATCTTCAGGAGAGCATTGCACACATCTTCTGGAGGTGCACAGGGATAGGGGTGACAGTAAATATGTTGAAAATAGGCATTGCTGGTTAAAAAGTAAAACAAACTGAAGTTTTCACACCAATTGTCAGCATCCACTGAGTTACAGCATGTTGGTATGAGCTGAGAGCATCACCCTCTCTGTAACAAGGAAAAAACCCATGGTGGGTGCAGGGCTCCAGAGGTGGATTTGGTTGTTTGATTCTGCTTTTTACAGGGAAACCGCCCATCTGGGTGTTAATATCTGCCACTGGCTCAGCCTGTGTTTGGAGGTGTGTGGTGTCTGAGTCCCCCATGGAGGGCTGTGGTTTGGGATTATGAGTTTTGAGTTTACTGGCTTGATACATTTAAGAGCAACATGTGAACAACAATGGCTCATGCTTGTGCAGAGTAATTTTGGGCTGAATTTAGGCCCGGGATGTGTGTTTCCTGGATCAGTTACTCAAAGCCTGTTGTTAAGAGAATCATTTCTTGGTGTACCTGTGCTCTCAGCCAGAGATGCAGCAGAGGCAGGAACACAGAAGGGCAGATGGCATTGCTTTGTGGGATTCCTGCTGGAGACTTTCCATGTGAGTCAGGCTGGGAATGGTCACTCTGCTTTGGCAGCTGACAGCAGCAAGAAGTATTTAGGTGTTGGATGTAAAAGCTTAAATGACTCAATGACCCTATTAAAAATAAAAGAAAGGGAATTTGGTTTAACAAAGCAATCTGTGTTCAAAATAGGCAGGTTAAGGTGACCTTCTGTCCTCTTATTTTGATTTATCCCTTTGGGAGGAAAGTTCCTGCCTGTTTGTTACAGTGGGGGGTGAGAACATGTAAAACTTTCCAATGACTCTTTCAGAACAGCAGGTTTTGGGGCTAATAAAAGAAAAGGAAAGGAAAAATATCTGTTGGGTTGTGAGTGGTCTGTTGCTTCCTTAGGCAGGCAGAGTGTGTCTTGGGTTACTGCAAACAATCTGCTTTTCTTTCAAGCCAAGGACGTGCAGAGAGCTGCAGGATGTGAGCAGGAGCTGCTGCTCAGTCACAGAGCTTCAGCAGAGCGCAGGGCCGGGGGTTGGGGGGAGAGCGTGTGACACGCTGCTCGTCTGGAGGAGCATCTGGACACTGCAGGGTCGGCTTCAGTTAGAGGCTGGGCCCCCAAAGGGCTGGTGGAGTTTGCTGCACGCCACTGGGGAAGGTCATGGGGCTGAAATCCTGGATTGATTGTATGGTTGTACCTTGAATAAAGGTTAAAGTAAAAGTTTTGTACCGTATGAAGTGGGTATTGATTTCCTGAAGCCAAGTGGGAATTGCACTGTGGCTATGCTTTCTTTTACTGAGATAGTGTCACTTTTCTTTTTAAAGGGCTGTGATGTTTCTTTAAGCAAGCTCCCTGCAGTCCTTACTGGTTAAGTGGTTAGCTTTCCAGTTTTGTGAGTGATTGAAATGAGAGTATGATTTTAATGTTCCCCGTTGCACCACCCACCAGTTCTGTGTCTATAAGATTTCATTAACTTTAATGATACAATAAAAAAGCCCCCAAGTGTAATAATGCAGTGATGATAGAAAGGGAGTAACTCAAAGCAACTTCGAGCTCTCCTGTTGTTAATGCACTCCATAGGAGATCTTGGCTTTAAGTAATTCAGAATGCAAAGTCACAAGACTCATTTGATTCCTTTTGGTAGCTCAAGGGCTGGTATTACAGGACTGTGAGTGTGAACCTCTCTGTATGGGGATAATTTTGGCTTTCAGTCTCTAGACTTGAATAAACCGACATAATGGATACGTGTGTCAATAAGCAGGTATCTGGGTGAGAAGATCAAATGACTATGATTGAGCTTTTGCAGAAAACACCAGGGTAAATAGCATGTATGTATGTCTTGGAAAAGACAGGTGAGGTACCAGAAGCGTACACAGGGGTAGAAATTAGGAGCTGTGGGGCCACAGCCCACCCTGCACACTCCCAAATCCAAGCAATCTGTGATGTTTCTGAGACTGTAACTTCAACTCAGCGGGGTGCAAAGGCTGACTGCTCCTTTCCTCAATGCATGGTTTGTGCAGCAGTCCAAGGCAACTACAAAGTTACTGCGTGCTCACACTTCTCCCAGCTAAGGTTATGTCATTACTGGAATTTAATGCTTAATACAGCCTTGCCTTGAAATTGTCTGGCCTTGTCACATCAGCATCACAGCTGTCCTTTGTCTGTGGCTACTCAGTGAAGGAGCTGATATGTAATTTATTTTTGCAGCAGAATTACTCGCTCGCTGCGAGTGGGGAGTACAATTTTGCAAGGCTGATTTAACTTGTTTTCTTGTTTCAAGGACAGATATAATCCCATATTTACAAAGTAATTACATGGTCCTTCATGTATAATACTTGGTCTGTTTGTGGCAGCTATTAATCATATAATTAAATGAGTAGTTACCCTTTAGGACTTCTTGTAACAGGTAGAGAGTCCTCCAAATTTGTCTACTGCTAAATACAGCTTAACCCAAACTGCAGATGCTGGTTAAAGTGACCAACAGTTTTGCTATGGTGTAATTACGTATTCTTTCCCTTGCTTTTCTTTTGAAATTAATTCAGGTGCCTGAGTATTTAACTAGACTTTGGGCAGTTTTGTATTAACTGGTGTGCTGTTCATTTAGGTGGGTTGTATCCGAAACCAAGGATTTAGAAAATAGCAATTTTGCAGCTTCCTAAAGTGCCTGCAACACTCATGTCTGTCCCATAACACCCAAAGTCTTTGCCAACTGTTTAGAGCGTTCAGAATAACGATAACGATTTTTCATTCATTTAGTAAAAGAGAGGGAGAAAAACGGAGGAGGGAAACTGAAGTGACCTTTTGTGGTAAGCAGAAATGTGCCAATATTGAAACACAATTATCTGAAGTGCCTGTGGGTACCAGCTTCCTGTTGATAACCCGTGGTGCTAATTACCTGCAAGAATTCAGGGCAGATACTTGTGACTTGAATTAATTGGCTCTCAGGAAAGACAGGGCTTGCAGAGGCGGAGGAGAGAAAGCAATAGAGAGGAGCAAGATGGAAAAGATGCTTGTGATGACGGTGGGGCCTTTCGGTTCTGGTTTCCACTGCTCTCCTCTACGTGTGCAGTTGTGCTGCAGCCCGGATGCTTCAGCCCATCTGTGAGATACTGCATTTTATCACACTCCTTTAACCTTCCCAGTGATTAGAAATGTGATTTGGTAGCTTTTCCACCTCTTTGTCCCTCTATAGCCTTGCAGACCTGTGGGGCAGAAGTGAGGTGGCCAGTTAATCAAAATACAATGTACTGAAAAGGTCAAAATAGTAGAGCAGACTCAATATATTTTTCTGGAATGGGAGGCATTAATATTCTGTGTCTTCATAGACCACAGTGTAATGTCAAGGACTGCAACATCTGAGCAGAAAATAGGAAAAAAAAGGCAATAGATTCCCTTGACAAAGATTTTAATTAGAATGAATAATGATACAAAACTAACTAGTGGGGTTTGGTTGAGTTGGGTTTTTTTTTCATTTTGGAAGACACATGGAGTTCTGTTAAGTGGCTCAGAGGATACTTTGTTTTGATAAAATCCCAAATGATTTGCACAGTGCCTAAAATTAGGAGCAGTAGGGCAGGGCTGCTTCTGTGGCATGAGGTGCCCATGGCAGTTCTGCGCCTAAACCTTCCTTGCTCACTGCTTAGAGCTGAGCTTATTTGCACATATTCTGGTTGAGAAATAAATGTTTTGAGAGATTAGGTGGGATGAGGTTTTTTTCAAAGAGCTTGGTGCTTACCAGGGTGTTAAAAAGCCAGAAAACTTTTGTGAGGGTTTGGATCCTGCAGCCTCTGAGCATCTGGCCGTGGAGATCCCCAGAAGATACTGCATAATCCAGGGAAATTTTATTAAGTTAATCTCTATTGCCAAGCTGAAAAAGCAGCTTGGTTTCTTCCACGTAGCTGCTGAGCCACCGAAGGTGTGCTTTAAGCTTCTAAAATGCTTTACTCTCCACAGCTCAGCCCCTGTGAGGACAGCTAATATCCACGCAAGGCGACAGCAAAATGAGAGCACCTAATTAGGTACCTCTGTCTGCTTAGCTGCTGCAGCCTGGCCTTGTGTGACGTGGTATGGCCAAGGTCACACAACTAGCCAAAGCCAGGACTGGGCTGAGGGTGTGCTGACACGGACTTTCTGACCCATGACTCCTCTAAAAAGGTGTGTTTTGGTTCCTGCTCCCCTGGCTAACTCCCCCCTTCCCTCGCAGGGGTGCAGCTGGGCGAGCGGTGCTCAGACAAGCAGACTGACCTTTTCCTCTGCCCTGGTGACAGATGTTCCTTGCAGACATGTCAGAATGTGTTCTTTCCACTCCCTCTCTGCTTTTCAGGGTGTCTTTTTATTGATTAGTCCAGGCAGGTAAATCCAAGCCTAAAGTAATTACCTTCTCTTTGTTTCATAAGGTCCCTGGGCCCAATATATTTTAATGACTTTCCTCCCCTTTAATGGATATCAAATGACTTCTCATGACGTCCATCATTTCTCCTTGGTGACACTGGTAGCTGGTTACAGCTGGTTCAGACAATTCTGGGCAAACAGGCCTTTTAAAGATAATTAACATTCAAAAAGGTCAGTTATCCTTGCAGGTCTGCATGCTGATGTTCAGCTGTAGGAGACTGTAGCTACCCTTTATTATAAACACCGCATTGAAAACTCTAAGCACAGCCAAATCCATTTGTAATAATCCTGCCCGGGCATGGCTTTTGCTGCACAGCATATGAATATTGAGCTTTTAATTTTTTCCCCATTTCTTCTACCAGCAAACTGCTTGGTGATTTCAGTCCCTGTAAGGTGTTTATGAATTTCAGCTTCTCCTGTCACCTCCTGCCTGCCTTACCCCAGCACTCACCTTTATTTGCATTCCTTTGTCCCCTGACAGCATCAATGAACATTTAATTAGGACTTTCAGAGCTCTAACATATGAATCTGTTCCCTTGTTCATGTTGGCCTAGCTCCACGCTCCTTTCTGGATGAGGAGCACTTGTTCCTGCCCCGCACATTTGTCAGCCTTGCCTTGGCACCTTCCAGCTGTGATTTATGGGGAACACATACCCAAAGGAAACGTCTTTGAAGGTCAGATGGGAAGAGCTGTTGCAGCTTGTCAGGAGAAGCAATAGTTAATGCAGTACTTTCACATGCTTTCTTGGGAGTGTCTATAGAGATCTTCCAGACCTGGAGGTTGGTGGCCCTGCCTGTGGCAGGGGGGTTGGAACTCTATGATCGTTGGGGTCCCTTCCAACCCAGACCATTCTATGATTCTATGATCTATATATACATGTGCATGTGGCTGTATAGGCATGGACTAATGTCCAGCATGATGTGGGAGGTGCATGGGTGCTTTCCTGAGCTTGGGCCTGTTGTGAGGGGAGCTTTGTGTGCTCTTGTGATGCAATTCCTTTACCAGGTTATATTTAAGGAATTGTAAGGCCTGAAGATGGTGATTAGATGGTAGTTTTGCAGATATGGTCTTCCTATTTTGGCTGTAGAAAATGGCTTGGTCTCTTTTATTGCATTTTTAAATGAGATTGAGGCAGATACAGATTTAACCCAAATGGCTGAGGTGATAGAGCTCCAACGCTCACTGTATGGACAAAGCAGATTTCCCAGAGAATGATACTGCAATTGTGCAGCTGACCCAAATAAAAGCACCCATTAGAAGCTGCAAATGGAAATGCTTTCTGAATGCACATCCTCCTACGCACTGAACCTGAGCTGGGGGTTCTGTTTCTTGAGAAAGTTATGTTTAAAAACTATTTTTTTTTCCTGCTGCAAGGGTCCTTCATTAACACTGAGCTTCTGTGTTTTATTGTTCCAACCTTACGTGTTTACCTGCTGGGTATTTGTCAAAGCAGGCTTCTCTGCGGGCAAGGGAAGCAAAGAGAAAATGTAATTGTTAGCAAGGGTTCTAGTAGTGTCTAGACTAGAGATTTGGGTGAAGAGGAACCAAATGAAGTTCAATGAGGACAAATGTCCTGCCCCCTAGGGAGGAATAACCCCAGGCACCTGTACAGGTTGGGGGCTAACCTGCTGGGAAGCAGCTCTATGGAGAAGGACCTGGGAGTTCTGGTGCACAACAAGCTCTCCATGACCAGCAATGTGCCCTTGTGGCCAAGAAGGTCAATGGGACTCCTTATCTGGAAAGAATCAAGACCTGCCTGCACACAACTCTGTACAATCTGCTCTAGGTGATCCTGCTTTAACAGTGGTGCTGGACTAAATGATCTCCAGAGGTCCTTTCCAACCCCTGCAATCCTGTGAATCTATGTCCACCGTATCTTTGATTTTCTTTCAGCCTGTGCTTTGCTTTTCACAAAACTTTTAGCTTTCATGATTCTGCATCCATAGACAGCATGGCATGCAGGCAACTGTAGAGACTGCAGCAGAGACATCTGAGGAACAAGCAAACATTGTGGAGGTAATGGGTATATAAAGCATGAGCAATTTGGTGATAAATAGCTATTGTCAGAATAGTTAATAACTAAGTTTCTGAGTGTAACAGTTAATGTGTGAGCTTACAGATATACAAATGATGAAATGAAAGGCAAGAAGTTTTTTGATAAACGCATTCCAGTTATCTCTTCTACTTTATCACTTCTGAGAAGATGAAGGCCAGTTCCTGGCCTCTCTGTGGTCCCGAGGTTGACCCTCAGGCTCAGCTTGACATGGCTTGGGCAACTTTTTCTTGTGGGGTTGCAAAGAAGCGTTGTCTCTGCAGGAGCAATGTGCCTTGCCAGACCGTAGCAGAGTGCCCAAGAGGTTTACATTTTTGGGCATCCAGATGGTCCCAGCAACTGTGAGCGCTGCAGTGTGAGGTAGTCATTGGAGAAACAGATGTGGGAATTGGTTTATTTCACAAGACTGACCAAATCCTTGAAAATGTACATTCTCAGCCCACTTATACACGCTGTCTTTATTTAAATTATTGCTAGAGGTAATCATTCAGAACTGCTCAAATTACACTGGTGACTTTGGGAAGTCGCTGCTGGCACCAGTCTGGACGCTGCTGGACAATATGTTACAGCAGGAGTAGGTGTCAGTTCTCCAGCTTCATTACTGCTGATGGTTATTACTGTCTTCTGGAAATCTCCCTCCCACTGATGGCTAATCAATGAGCTTGGCATTGCTCTGAAAGAAGTTGTAGGTCAGTAGTAAAAACTGCAACAATTAGCAAGTTTGCCTTTTGTGCCAAATATTGCAGCATATTTCCCCACCTCCTCCCCAAATAGTCTGCTTATTGAATTGTTACTTTTTTGACACTAACAGATGGTTCCTAGTGGCTGGCATCTGCAAAATTTGGGAACAGATTGATGAAATTGATAATGACCGGTTTCTGCAACAGATGGCTTATAGACAGATTTCCATGTAAACTGACAATGTTGCATTTAAAGAGAAGTTTCCAATGAACCCACACATTACAGCTATGATTATAACATTATTTAGACCCAGAAAAATGGATCTAAGCTTAGTGTAAGTGCTGTGTAGTGTCTCAGACAAAGGTTAAGAAAGATTGATTAGATAATTAGCATTGCTTTATTAGCCTTTCACCACATCTGCACCATGTTCTTACATAAACATTCCCTGCCTAAAATTGCAGTGATGATGTTTTAATATTTATTATGCATATAGGAGAGGGCTCAATTTATAAAATACAGTCACCTCCAATTTGCAAACCCCACCTAATAGAAAACTGTACCCAGTAAAACCATAACCCAGCAAGAGTGAGCCCTATGCTGTGGTGGGATGGAGGCACCTCAACTGCATCCATGGCATTTCAAGTCTGCTCCCTCAAGTTGAGCAGTATCTTGCTTTGCAGAGTACACAGGCCTGGAGTATTGCTGTGGCTGCAGAATTGCTCTTGTGCGTTGGTCCTCTGCTTGCCATCGAGGTTCTCCCCAGCCTTTCAGAACAACTATGAAGTGTTCCTCTTTTTTTTGAACAGCAAATGCAAGAACACCTTTGTGATGTGGTGGTGCCATCACTTTGACAAGAGACTTTTATCTTCCATGGCACAAGAGGGCTCCAGGTTTTCAGCGCCTTAGCAGATGCAGGCATCTGAGATGTGACTCCCAGTGCTTCTGAACACTCTGTCATCTCTGTGTGGTGCTACACCAGGCTGGGCTTGCCCCTGGGATTGATGGCATCATTGCATGTCCTGTGTCAGAGCAAATGCTCTTTTGGTTTGACCACCCATGCCTTGGGTGAAGACATATTCCAAGTGTTCACCTGTATCTGTCTTGCAGGTCTGTCACCCATGTTTTAACCCGCCACAGAAAATGGCTTGGTGCAGTCTGTTGGCTAGGACAAGTGCCAAGATCCCAAGCAGAGCTGCTGAAGTGAGCGGTGCTCCACAGCTTCAGTGCTCAGGCTCTCATCTTGCCACTCGGTATGAGTGATGTCAGAAAGGCAGCATCTGCGAGGCTTCAAGCGAGACATGCGTGCAGGGGCACAGCAATGCCCAGCACAGCTTCACTCGTGTTAGATCTCTCCCTCACTTGTGACACATTGCTTTACTCTCCCCAAAACTCCCTAGGCTTTTGCTATTCTCCCTGTACCTCGTCACCAATCGTTGCAACAACTCATCCACATGTCTTTGCTGGCACGTGCCACCTCCTTGAGAAGTTTTCCAGTGAGACGGCCACTTCTGCTCCTTTTCTTTGGAGGCTCAGGCTGAAGCACTTCATGCTGTGATCAAAGCACTAATGGGCCACAGTCCCTCCCTGGTAAAACACAGGGCACGAGGCCAGCGTCTCGATGACCTTTGAGTTAGCAGAGCATCTCTGGAGTAAAGGCTGAAAACTCTGCCATCGATAAAGCACCGGCTGCAGGTTCATTCATCACAGGCTCTCAACCCATCAGAAACCCCGCGGCGTAAAGGACATTAAGTAAGAGTTGTGTGAGGACTCAGCCTCGCTCGGCACTGCTTTTTCCTACCTTGATCAAGGACTCTTGACACTGTGAAACGAATTATTCAAAACTTGTCTGGACACCTTAATTTGTGCTGAGGCTCTCAGAGGTCAACGGTGCCGGAGCTGTGAGGCCAGTCAATGAAGATGTATGCAGTGCTGCACTCCTCATAAATTCACCTGCCTAGAAATGTCCCACCAGGTTTGCTTTGGATAGGCAGGGACAGGGATGACTCTCCATAAGGACTGTATTTACATCATTTTTGGTAAATCTGTTGATTGCTACCCTTATTCTTCTAGCAATGAGAGAAGCAAGGTACCATAGAAGGTACCACCACACGAGGCATTCAGCTCTTTCTCAGTACAATTAGCATCATGGGATGGCTTTGTTTATTTCCCAAAACTTTATTTTTAAATCCAAGCACCCTTCCTGTAGGCAAAATTGAAATAGTTTAACTAAAATGAGTGTAAAACCAAATAAAACTGGAGCAAAATCCCTTAGGGAATAGCAGTTTAACTGAAATCAGTTCCTCTAGTTGAATTGGACAAACAGACTTAAAAACTAAGCTGCATTAATTTAACCCAGTAGTCCTGGGTATATGTGCTTTGTCGGTGCCTTGCACTGCAGAAGTGCAGAGCTGCACTTGTTCCTCCCAAGTGAATTTTTTTTTTTTTTTTAATTTGTTCCTCCTTATTTGGCTTCCTTTTAAATTAAAATAATTATTAAGAGCAGCTGCAGAGGTACAGGTGCCTAGGGATGGTGTTAGGGTCTCGCAGGAGTAACAGCTTCAAAGCTACCTTTTCCTGAGTGGCAATTTCTCAGAGCTTTTTTTTAAAAATAATTCTCAGCTCTGATTCTGATGCAGACATTGTGATTGATGTGCAATTTTCATTGAGTTTGAGTAAATCTGACGACTTGATATCAACCTGAAATTGCATTGGTAAACACAGAACTTAATTTGGCTGCAACTATTTGCATCCAGTATCAGATTGTAGAGAGCAGCCACCCACCAAAGAACGTGATATACTAAAATTCTTGAAGCCCTTTTAATCCTTTCTGTTCTTATTTTCTTTCTCTTATATGAGGTTCCTTCAGTGTAGAAAAACAAAACCCTTGTGCAATACAAATGTACCAAAATGCTAAGGTTAGTTTATTTACATAAATGCCACTTTCACTGTCTTCCCTAGATTATTTTCTGTGCAAATCACTGTTGCTTGAATGTGCAGTGCTTATAATGATTCAAAAGCTATTATGGCTTCTGCTCTGAGGGATGATCTACTTCTGTAGCAATGCCCAGAGAAATGTTCTGCTTCCTAATTGTTGCTCAAAGGCAGCTAATTTGCTCTTTTTTCTGGTGTCAGGAAAAATGAGGCATGCTGGCTTTATTTTTTATTTATCTGGATTACTTGGGCTAGGCAGAGTGAGGGATATGGGGGTGGTTGGTATGAATAGAGGGATTTGCAGCTCCTTCCTAGCTGCAGGCTTCTCTTTAGCATCTCTGCGCTGTCATTGGGGGACATTTGGGTCTCATCTCCAGGGAAAGAAAGTCTGGGGGCATTCCTGCCCTTGCTGTTTGCAATACTGCTCAGGTGGCAGCCTGGGTTTGGGCTTGGAGGTGAGTTTGAATCTGGGTCCATCCTCCTGAGCATGAGAAGGTCCCATCCTGGGATTGTTTGAGTTTGTTCCTGTTACTCTGCTTTCCCACAGGTTCTGACTTCTCATGCACTCAGGAAGGTGTTTTCAGTGCTCATCTACCCGTAGCAGCGTTGGCTGGGACTTGTTCCTGGCACTAAGATACATCTCTTCCCAGTCTATTAGCTGTTTGATCAAGCTTTAAGGAAGCCTTGTTTCACCACAGCTACTGTGCATCCCCACATGCATGCCCTGTTACCAATTGCCACAGAAGGAGGAGACATGTTCTGCCAGCATGCTACAAGGCAGCTTATTCTCCAGTTTTAATAAGGTAAAATAAGTCCATGCAAGGGCAAACTGGAAATGACTCTAGATGCTTAATTTTTTTAACTTGTAAATGTGGGAGAAGATATATGGGATTTCACAACATCCATGAGCCAAGGTTCTGACATCTTTGCCGTACAGGATTAAACACTAAGGTGTTCTTCCCTTATTTTAAGTACCCAGTTCTTCTTTCTGTCCTTATCAGATGCCAGGCTTCCAGGCTGGGAAAGTCATGCCCAGAGGCAATGGGAAGCTTGGGTTGATTTTCAGGAAGAATAAGAGAACTTCTGACAGTAATCACCTCGTGTTGTAGAAATAAAGAAAAAGTCTTGCCCGGCGCATCGGTGGTGGTTGTAATGGCTTTTCACACCAGGGCTTTAAAAGGAAAACACAAAGAGCAAAAAAAAAGGCACAGGTAGAACCATTTCAGGAAGTTTCCACAAATAAGATGTTACCTGAAAGCTGTGGCTTATGTACAGTGGTCCTGGTGTTGTCTGGTGACCACAGAGCTGCAGATAGCGACATGTGGCTATCACACGGATGCATTCAAATGAAGCTGTTGGGTGGGTGCTCCCTCTCTTGCACACTCACATGCATGCCTGAACACGTGCTGGTATGAAAAGGAGGTTTGAACCCCAGTAAATTATCAACAAGAAAGCACATAACTCTATCACATGAGAAATTTGGGCTTCTATAAAAGTCTGAGATGTACTGCTGTAATTTCTGAGCTCTTAACAGACACCTTAAAAGGGGGCATATTAAAAGGGCAGCAAATTCCTACTGCTTTTAGCAGATTTCAGGGACCACTTTCTGCGACTACAATGAATAACAAAAGTAAAATATTCATTCTATTTTCCTACTTGCTTTTTCTAACCCACTGAGTCCCTAGAGCCCTGGGGAATTGAAGTGCATCTCTGATTGATAGCAGCAAGAATGCAACTGAAAGTCATTTAAAAATTAAGTGCAAGATTTCTAATTTAAAAAAAATATATATGTAAGGAGTGTTAATTCTTGTTAGTGAAGGAATTTATAGTTTTAATACCTAAGTGGTAGGGTGCAGCCCAGCAGAACAGAGGATGTCTCAGTAGGAGTCTTGCCTACATTGGGCTGCCACTGAGGTCCCGGGCAAGTCTTGTTCAGGCTTAGTAACACAGTGTTGGAAGAACTCACATAACCAAGGGGTTTTAGGGACAAATCCTGTGTTGGGAAAAGCCAGCACTGTACAGGACCTTTCACTGGAACAGCCATTCTAGCAAAGGTTTGAGAGACATTGAATGGGAGCTGGCTTTTCAGTATTAGATTCACACTGATTTCTTTCCGCCTCTGTAATGGTTTGGGCAGGTACCAGACATCTCCTGGGATGTTTATTGCTGTAGAAGCTGTGTTAGTATCCAGATCCAAAAGGACTGAGGTATAATAAATTCTTCTGGTAATCCTGATTTCTGTTTTTCAGGTGCTGCTGGCGTACAGCTTCTGAAAGGGGCAGGAAAAAAGGCACCTTTTCCTCTCAGTGCCTGTGACATGCTGCTGACTACCTGTCTAGTGTCTCAAAAAGGGATTTGTTTTGGATTTATTAAGGTAGTGATATTAATTAACAATTGATTATTACCAGAGTTTGCTGATGAATAACAGCTATTTTATAGATACGTGTAACTCCAGTTATGTATAAAATGGGATTCACAAGCACGTTCCAGTGCCCTTTTTAAAGAACTTGCTGGAAAGTAACATGTTTTGCTACAAGCAGCAGTTGCAAGTTTCATGGCAGTGCCAAGGCACCCTGCTGTCCTGCCAGCACTGCCTGGCTGCTGCTTGCCTCTGGCTGATGCACTGCATCCTGCAAGGGTTGGAGGCACCTTTCAAGGACAAGTCATGGCTACAAGGGGTTTAGCACTCGGGCACTGTGGCACTTGCACATGGGGCCCTGGGAGAGTCAGCAAACTGGCAGATAAAAACCCAACCTTCCTTTCAGAAGGAAACAGGAGGGAAAACTTCTTTAAACTTTTTTAAAGGGCAAACAGTGGCAGAATACAGGGGAATGGATTAAAGCTAAAGGAGGAAATGTTTAGATGAGATATTAGAGGGAAGTTCTTTATATAGAGAGTGGTGAGGGGCTGGAATGGGCTTCACAGAAAGGTGGTGGATGCCCCGTTCCTGGAGGTGTTCAAGGCCAGGTTGGGCCCTGGGCAACCTTGTGTAGATCCAGGCCTGGAGGGCAGGGGCCCCGCCTGTGGCAGGGGGGTTGGAACTCTGTGATCCTTGGGGTCCCTTCCAACCCAGACCAGTCTATGATTCTATGATTTGGAAAAATGCAAATGCTGAGTTTGGGGTGAATAAATGAGGCTTCTCTGCCAGCAGCCTGTTGTTACTCCACAAAACTTAATTCCCTACACCACCATCCCTCCCCGCCCCCGATGGCTGACAACACATGTAAGCACCCCAAAACAACTCAGTGGTGTTCAGCATCCACCCTTTGTGTGGGACGTGGGCTCAGCATCATGTCAGTTCACCTGCATGCTTTAGCTCATGCACCCTTCACTCTCCTCCTGCTCCCCACATCCCAGTGCTTCTGCAGGCAGGGAGCTGCTCTGCCCTCCCCTCCCTTCTCTCGCTCCACTTGTGCTGTGGGTTTATTTGGTTTATGTATATAAATATATGTTTTAGTGGTTTTGGCTCCATCATTCTGTCTCTCAGGACTGCATTCAGTACCATCTTGCTTCTTTCCTTTTACGTTCCCTACACCCTGAATTGCTCAGTATATCATCGAGTATCATCCTGTCACTCTTTACCATAGCCATTTACTGCTGCAGCTGCTTCAGGCTGCGGCTCCACCTAAGCAAACAGGCAGATAAATTACCCAGAGGGCTCCCTTTGCACTTCCTGTGATCCACAGGCCATGCAGCAGGTCAGGTTTTCCCTGGACGTGAAATGATCTTTCCCCACTTGGGGCTGTGGGTTAATAAAGGAGATGCTTACAGCAGGGTGGGTTAAGGTGGCAGAAAACCTGCAGTGATTCACCTACTCCATCTAGTTTTAATTATAATGGGGGTGTTTTGACTTCTGGATTATGGAGTGGAGGGTCAAAACCAAGTTTTGACTTAATGATCCCATGACCAGAAATAACATGAAAGCAAAATGACTAATTACCCTTTAAAATGTGTGCAGGTGTCACTGGGAGTAAATTGGGCACAGAAATGGATTTCATGGTATTTGCCACCTTACATGGAGGTAAGGGCATGAGTGACTTATTCAGATTGTCAGTAATTTGGGCACCCATGTCTCTCCACAGACTTGCAAAGTACCAGGTGTATTTTGTATGCAACAGCCTTACATCCTCACTTCTTGGCAGTTGTTGCTGCCCACAGCCAGCAGAATGATCAAAGTGGGACAAAACTGAGTGTTCAGCATTGACATAGTCTGCATTCCTGTGCCCATTTTCAAAAAAAAAAACCCAAAGTCTTTTTTCTGGGGGGGAAAGACTTTTAGAAGATTTTCCAATGGAATTAGTAATTTTTATTCAGTAATACTCATGCATCCAGCAGCGTAGGTGAGAGGGACCTTGGAGTGCTGGTGGACAGCAGGATGACCATGACCAGCAATGTGCCCTCGTGGAAAGAAGGCCGATGGCATTCTGAGGTGTATGAGAGGGGGGGTGGTTAGTAGGTCAAGATAGGTCCTTCTCCTCCTCTGCTCTGCCTTGGTGAGACCACACCAGGAACATGTTTGGGAAATGAATATATTTAATCAATGTTTTGAATTTTCGTACTGATGGGAAAGAAACAGGGTTGTACAGCTCTGGAATATTGCCTCCTGGTTTCTGTCTGGACTGTATCAGCAAGTTCTTCCCTGTGTAGAAGCTATTTTCCATATTAACACAGTAAGGAATGCACTAAAGCCTGCTGAAGTAGTTTACAGGCTAAAGAGGTGTGTGGTATCAGCAAGCTCTTTGTTTTGTGGGGAGGGGTTTGCACCTTTCTGAGTGATGACATCTCTGCTGTGGTTGAGGGCAGCAGGACCATCTCCTCCACAGTAAACCCCCTTGTACTGGTTTTGGTGCGTCTGCAGGAGAGGCAGAGCTCCTGGGTGTGGGTTGCTGTTCCTTGCTTTATTAGAGAGGGTTTCTGCATCCCCATGTCCTGCATGGGCAGAGCCAAGAGGCTTTCCCAGTGATGCTGGCATTCCTGTGTTGAAAAATTACCTGTGCTTCAGCATCCAAAATAGTCTCATGTGGAGGGATGGAGGGTGGGGAATAGCCTGGAGCTCTGTCCCAGCGTGGAGGTGTGTGGTTGGAGAGCGGGTTGAGAATGAAGAGGAGACAAAGGAACCAATTGCATTTCCACAGGGGCTGCTAATGTCCATGAAAAGCAACTTTAATACCTTAATTTCCAAAACTATGCATTTTTCCTCTCTTGACCTCAAAAATGTAAATAATTTAATTGATTCTGAGATTCTGGAAAACGGGAATCATCATCCTCTATCACATACTCCCTCTGCTTGCCTACCTGCTAAGGATGTTAAAGAAAGATAGATTTTTCCAATTAGATGATGGTAAAGGGTGTTTTTGTTTGGTTAAACTGTGTTGCCTGATTTCAGACATTTAAAGAAGATTTTGACCAGACAACCTGCATCCTAAACCCACCCCCCCATTATGAATTTATCTCTGTAACTATAGCAAAATCTTGCTGAGTTTAGCACAGCCAGTTTAAGCAGTTATTTAGCAATGCAAGGGATAAATCTGTGTTAGCTATTCACAAAATAGGTCAAACATATTAAAAAAAAATCCCTTCTCTAATGTGACTTAATGATCAGATACTGACTTTTCTGCATTAAAACCCTAGACTTCTTTGGGAGAACAGTTTTGGAGTGAAAAGGTTTAAAAAAGTGCTGCCTCCCCCATGATGCCTGGGGTGGTTAGTATAGCTGGCTGAAAGAATGTGATTTGCCCTTCCTGCATGATCTACAAAAACTCTATTGTTTTCCCAAAATAAATTATCTGGGGCAAAACCAGATGAGATGTTTGTGGTCAAAACTTTTGGCCCTCACTGTACTTGGAGGTTGCTCCATTGCATGGATACATCCAGGAGATGTCGGTGCCAGGGACCTGCAACACTTTCCTGTGGCCGCATCCAGAGATGTGCTTAGGCAGGTGTTTATTTCAAAGCACACAGAACATCCCATTGGCTCTATCTAGAGCTGAAAAGCACTTCTGAAATAAAGTAAATTGCAGTGTTGGCTCAAACAAGAGCTCACACCTGGCTCTGAGCAGCATGGAAATAGCAATAAGCTATATTGCAGTGGTTTCATCTGAATATGTATTGATACTGATATCTCAAAAGTACCTTTAGCAGTAGTGTGTTCATTGTTGGAAACAGAGCAGGTGTTTTAGGAGCAGCTATTGGACCTTAGCCTGAAGCACAGTGCTGCAACTGTTTGCTGGAACCTTGGTTTTAAGTGGTTTTTTGTTTGTTTTAAAGAGCTTGAATTTTGTGGATGTGGTGATCCTTCATCGGATGACATGGCCTCACCACCCCGTCCCATGGCTGCGGCTATGGGAACCTAGAGGTATGTGTAGATATAATAATTGTTACTCAGGGAATTTGGGATTGCTCTGATCCCCCCTTGGGGATGTGGGTAGAAGGCTTCAGGCTGCAGGGATGCTACGCCAAGGTTAGAAATGTGGGGTCAGTGGGATAAGTTCCTTTAAAAAGAAATCCCTGTTCTGTCTTTGAGAGCCTCATGCTGTATGGAGTGCAGGGTGGTGAATGAGCTTCACAAGACATGGCATCATGTCATGAGACATGAGAGTGGTTTGCAAGACAACTCACAGCAAAACCCAACAAGCCCACGCTAGCAGGAAATGGCATTTCTCCTAGCACAGAATCCCATGGTCTAGTTCCCAGAACAGCCATGGCTTTGCTCCATCCCATCCCTCTGCACCCTGGTGTGCTTGAACCTTACAACCTGCAGCTCTCCCTCCAGCAGCATCCCAAGCGATGTGATGTACCAGCAGGGACCGACATGGCATGGACCAGTTTGGCTCTTGGTGCCTGTAGGTTGTGCTCAGGGTGAGGTGCTGGCAAGTTGCAGAGTGGTTCTGAGATGAGTAAGTGTGAATTTGGCAGTTAAATTTGCGGCCGCCTTCGCAGTTGTGGACATGCACAAATGGAACTGATGGAGTTTCCTTTGCCTGCTAAAGGAAGCATGAAACAAATTATTTTATGTCCAAAGTTTGTAGTAGAGCCGTGAGGGACTTCTAATTAGAGAACTAATGTGCACTTTCCCAGTGATTAGGTAAACACATTTTTTTGTTATTTATAATAGCTTCCATCACACGGATTCAACTAATTACAAAAACGTCCCTTGTAGAAGCCATTTACAATTTTAATTCCAATTATTTTTTGATAATTCAGAAACATTTTTCCTACTATTCATCAGAAAGCAGAAAGTTAATCCATTCATTACTGCACCGAATGGCTGATTTGAAACCAACCGTGGATTACAAAGTCACACTGAAGGTGAAAACCAGGACTGAGCTGTGAGGAAAGCTGGGGGAAATAGCTGTGAAATAACCCCCCCAATAGCATGCTGCTGGAAAAAGACTTGCTTGTAGGGCTGAAGCAGAAATGCAATATTATGTCTCCAGCATGAGCATTCCCAATGCTCATTCCTGTGTTGAATGAGCCCTTTTGTGATGGCAGTAGCAGAAACTCAGGGACATGTGTTCACTCAAAATGCCCTCTCCAGACTTTCTGTGGCTGAAGGGATTCTGTTTGGTGGGCATGAACCAGCTCCCGGGAAGGTCACATCCCCACTGACTTGTGTTGCAGGTTAAATGAATCTGGATACAAAGAAAAGCTGTGGCTGGTGTTTGAAAACACAGTGAGGTGGAAGGTTTTGCCCGCTGCTCTGGTTTGGTCTCTCTACACTCAGCTGCATGCCAAGGTTGCTGCTTCCCAACCCACTGCGAGCCTATGGCCAGCTGGGTGCCTTGAGCTCCTAACAAGTGCCGGCCTGGGATATGCAGGGCAGGAGCTGGCCCTGGCTGTTTCTTTACTGAAGTAGAAATACTTTTGATTTAGCTGGCTTCACACCAATCTTAAGGAAAGCAGCTGTGGTGGGAGGGAGGCCCAAGGAGGCCAGATGTAGCATCAAGGCCCGAATATGCTCCCCAAGGAGCTTATTGCCATAGCACCTCAGAGACATACCTCGAATCCCAGGTTGGTCTGTTGGATGTTGTAGGTATCTGTCACAGGATCAGAGAACATTAGGAGTTGGAAGGGACCTCAAAAGCTCATCTAGTCCAACCCCCCTGCCAGAGCAGGATCACCCAGACTAAATCCCACAGGAACACATCTAGGTGGGTTGGAATATCTCCAGAGAAGGAGACTCCACAACCCTTCTGGGCAGCCTGTCCCAGCACTCTGTCACCCTCACAGGGGAAAGGTTCCTCTTTCTATTCACATGTGATAGCTTTGCATTGGAAAATATTATTTTTAATTCAGACCATGAAAGGCCCAAAGGCTCAAAGTGCCTTCATAAACTCTGTGGGATGACAGTGAATCTCCTGTGATTCCTTCTGATCCAAAAATTACAGGTCAGGTCCTCCCCAGTATGCATCTCCTTAGGTCCATCTGCTGTCAGTGGAGCTGCACCGATTTACAGCCCTGGACAGTGAGCCAATGCATTTCTTTTAACCTAAATAACCTTTTTTTAAAACATAATCTAGGAATTAAGTGTCCTATCCGATCTCCCATTTGTAGTTTTATTACACAAGGCTGTTAGACATGTGTGGCTTTTTTTCTCTGAGAAGTGATTATGCTTTTTGTTACACAGTCATATAATATCCTGCAGAATTTGCATCTGACTCCTGGTTTTGTATACCAAACTCCAAATTTAGAGCCCCATAAAACTAGTTTGTTTGAAATTGAATGTGAAAAGCTTTGATTATGGTACATAAATACTTAAAGGTATGTATTCTTATTATCTCTTACCTTCTGCAAATATTTATTTAACAACATTTTTCAAAAGACAGTTTCCACCTTCAGAAATTAATTGCTGCCTCAGATGGCTTCAACAAGCCATGAATGCAGCATTTAGGTCAGAAAATACAGAATGTGTTAGCTTTGAAACACATCTTGCAAGGCAAATGTGTGTCTTTTGAAGATGTGAACTCAGAAGGTCTGTCTCAGCCTGGGTAAAACTGAGAAATGATACTGGGAACCATCTATCCTGACACTGGTAGACTGAGACACCTCTGAAAGGGCTTTCCAGGGAGGAAGAGAAGGGATGTGAGGGACATCACGTGTGAGCAAGGTGGGGTAGCCTTGGCCTTTCAGTCCTTTAAAGACAAACCCCCTCTGACCTGGCTGTGCCTTGATCACAAACACTGTTATGGATGCTGCTGATGTGCTCCAGAAACATGCACCAAAAGGAAAAACAAGAAGACAACAAAGCATCAGCCCTCAGCTACGTTACTGAGGGCATCAAACTTACCCAGCAGCCTTCACCTTTCCTGGGCATAAAACAATGGTTCAATGAACATCTATTGTCCCACGGCCTCTCAACCCTCTCAGCTACCCCACTCTTCTAGTCAGCTATTTATAATCAGTCTGGAGATAAGTGTCATGTCCCTGTTACTGGCACAGCACTGCCCAATTACCTGGGCTGTCACTGAGACAGAACCTGATTTGCTTCCAGCAAGTAACAGTCAGACACGGTTGCTTTAGACCTTGTTAACATAAATCCTCCCCTGCAGCCTCGCTGGACAGAGTAAATCAGATCATGGGAACAAAACATAGCTATAGGGGTTCAGTGGCAGAAACTACATAGGAAAACACATCTGGGGGCACAGCAAAAAAACCCTGTAGCTGAATTTCTGCTGAATGTTTGGCCTCCAAACCTGTGGGTGAAAAGATTTCCACTGGGCTGGAGTCACCCCTGAGCTGGCACCTCTGTATATACTGTGCAGCATCCCAGCAGAGTACTCGCTCCCTAATGTGCCACCTCTCTGAAAATGAGCCTCTGACCCAAAGCAGTCTAGGGAAAAAAAGTCCTTCTTCCTTCACCCTCCTCTGGTTGAGGGGTGAGACTAAAACTGGGAAGATGATTACTTCTGTCATGTCTTGGAGCTGCAGGTAGGTAAAGTTCTGTTGAATACTGCAGGGGATGCTGGAATCAGGAGAGGAGAGGCCAGGCTGTCTCAGTAAATGGATAAATGCAGGTAACCAGTCCCATCCCATGCTGGATGCCTTCTTGCATGATGGTGGGAGGGCTTGTGCTTTCCTAGCACTTAGCTCTGAAGAGCTGGTCTCCCTGCCTTGCCAGACTGAGCCTGGCAGCCTGCAAAGCTCCAAGAGCAGCAGCCAGACAGCAGGAAACCCCTCACTGCTCTTGGTAGGCAAGGGGAGCAGAGGGAGTGCTTTTACTGGTACCCCTGCACAGGGACCCCCTTCACGACAGCACTTTGCTAGAAAGGATCCATTTGCTTCACCAAAATCCCAGTGAAGGGCAGGCAGGGCTCTTTGTCCTCCTCATTAAAGGCAATTGCTCTAAAGGGAATGACCCTTTTCAGCCCCCTGAGCACTGCTTTAGACACCTCTGATGGGACAGCAAAGCTGTTGGGTAGGGAAGGGGAACACAGGGAGCTGGGATCATTTCTAAGAGCTTCTAACACTCCCTTCACAGGAGGGAAACTGCACTGAGAGCTGAACCAGTGTGGACTTGATGAGCAGGTCAGCAAATGCTGGCAATGCTAAGTGTGTATTGTGTATGTGAGAGTAAATGTCTCCCTGGGAAAGAAACTTCTCAACTTTTAATTCTCTGTCCTAGAGTCACTGTCATCTTAAAATTCTCTGCAAACATGAAAACAAATCATGCTGTCAAAAAATCATGCATTAGAAACAAATTATGCTCTCTAAATGCATCTTGGCAATAAAATTGATAAACTGTGAATATGTGAAATAATTGAAAAAGTGTGGGGGGGGGGCACGCAGGATAAATGACTAAAATAGGAAAGTAATGAACACATGTAAATAAGAGCCACAAACAATAAATATAAATTATGGTGTGACAAACTGTAAATAATTAGAGCATTTCAGGCCTGAATTGTTATCCCTCTTCAGGGAAAACTTGTGTTGGCAAATCTGCAAAAGCCTTAGAGATGAAAACAAGGAGAGACGAGTTTATCAGGGCTCTTTGAAATGGCAGGCACGATGGATTAGCCCCTGGATTCATTACTCAAAAAACTTCACTGGCACTGTGGAAGAACAGCATGTTACCAGCCCACTTCCTACCTCTGCCTCACTGTACAAATGATCCTGGCAGGAGTGATGCCACCAGCCTTTGTCACACTACTATGGAAAGATTTTTAAAAAAAGTGTGGCATATATCTTCCCTAATTTAGCCATTTAGAAAGGGCTTTGATGGCTGACTCTTGTCTCTTGAGTCACTCCACCTTCCCCCTCCCTTCCCGATGTCTCAGGAATCCTTGTGATACTCAGAAATAAACAGCCACTGGCTGTAGCTGCTTCTGCAGATGCACACGTCAAGGCAGGTTTTTGTCCAGCGTGCAGGATTTTCCCCCATCTCTTTGTTTCTAAGTCCTAAATCCTTTCCAGCTCCTCGGGATTTAATTCTTATCAAGACCTGCCTGTGCCAGGGCCTTTCAGTGGGACTGCAGCCTGAATTAGGGATGAGTGTCAGCCACTGCTGTGGTCCATATAAAGCAGCCGGTGAGCACTGAGGATGGACCAAGTGGTGTGGGAAGAGATTTGAGATGGATCAGGGCTGGTGGATTTACACCCTGGCCTCCTGGGTGACTCTTGACTTTTGAAAGCCAAGGCGAGGGCTGATGTTTAGTCCTTTGTTTGCTGTGTCAGAACATGGTTTCTCTGTCTTAGGATGTCTTTAACTCACTGTGCAGAGTGCAGTGGGATGGTCCTGGCTGACCTGCTCTCCACGGGCAGAATAAACCCCAGAGTGTTTGGTGAAATCACTCTGGGTTCCTGTCCAGGTAGGTACAGGTGGGTTAGGACTGAGAAAACCTTTTCTTAGTGAGAGATTTGAAGGAAAACACTTGCTTCTTGCTTTAGCTGAAGCTCATTTGGAAAGCACCCTCCGGAGCAGCATTTCAGGCAACGACTGCACTCCTCCACCTTGCTGCTGGCTTGCTTTCTGATGATACCATGTGGCAAAAATACATTGTGCTCCATGTCTGGGAGTGATAAGAAGAAAAGAAATGACATAAAAATGCAAACTATTGTCAGTGGTTGTTTCTATGGACAGTCCTCTTCCACTTAATAGAACAGAATCCATCATGTTATGCCTTATTTCAGCTGTGATTGCTCCTGAGAAAGATGTAGGTCATGTTGTGTCAAACACAATGCCTTTGAGGAGAGCTCACAGTGCAGTTTTCAGGTAGTGGGGATGGGGGAGGGGGGGGCTGCTTTGCTGCTTCACTTTACAGCCGTGTTGGCACTCGTGGCCAACGGTGGTGGAAAACATTGCCAACTTAAACGGGCCATGGGGCTGCACCACTCTGTAGCATGTAAGCTGTGGCTGGTGTGTAAAGCAAGAGAGGCATCCTTGGAGTTCACAAGCACAAGGAGATGCTACTAGGGGTCTGGAAGGGAGAAAAAGCAGAGAAGTTCTGAAATTTTGGGGTACAGGTGAAAACAAGGTTCACTCTCCAAATCAGCAGCCCTGGTCAGTTAATGCTGCCGTAAGTTAATGCTACCCCCACAGAGCCTGGGGACATGGAGCAGCCACGATGTCCTGATTTTAATGTAGCCCTACAAGCAGTGGTTTGGGACATAGCCTTGCTCCAGTTTAAGAGTCAATTAGCAAGGTTATTAATTAATCAATTATGTAAAACAGATGAGCAATCAGATA
This sequence comes from Zapornia atra, assembly GCA_013400835.1. Taxonomy (NCBI): domain Eukaryota; kingdom Metazoa; phylum Chordata; class Aves; order Gruiformes; family Rallidae; genus Zapornia; species Zapornia atra. The sequence continues at coordinate 258,068 of VZTU01022400.1, forward strand.
TCCTGTTCTACAGTGATACAGCTCATTGTTAAAAACTTAATTAACTCACAGGCTTGGGGACAAAATTAATAAAAAAAAAAAAAAAGAAAAAAAAGCCACCTACCAAAGAATCGTTTAGGAGAGGATTTCAGCTGAGGATGGAAACTGGGCTCACAACCAGATGGGATGGCAGCCCTGCTCTGAGAGTTATTTTGGGTCATTTAACAACCAGCCTGATGTGTTTGTCTCTACCACCACAGTGCCCAGCCAAATTGTGTGCTCATGCTAGCCAAGAAAAATCTACGGTAATTCCTTCTGTGTAGCTGAAGAGTACCCACCTTCCAAAGCTGGCCAGCACAGTACATGGCCAGGTAGCATTTATTTGCACCCTGTTTTCTCTTGCTGCAACAGCAGCTCTCGCAGTAGGACAGGAGGAGAGCAGCAGCCTTAGTGTCACTAACAATCATCAAACCTCATTGTGACTTGTACCAAAAGCAATGGGACTATTGATCTTCTGTAAGAGCCCCTTGTAAGCTGAAGTATTTCAATAGCCTACGTTAATCTGTGAAAACCTGCATCTTGTTACAGTCTCAGTTTTGTTTAATTTTTCCTTTAGGCTGGTGGTTATTTAGGTCAGTTCCTTGCTGGTTGTGATAAATTGATGCATCACCTGTGAAAGAGCAAAGCACTGTCTGTGTGCTCCTACTCGTACGGACTCTTACCTGAATATATTTGCATTAACTGGATTCGTGATGTTCAACGTAGAAAAATCAGTGTCAAAGCCTGCAAGTCGCTCAAAACCTGTACATAATTTCCAAGGTGAGATCTTTTCAAAGCATAAACCAGTGTGCTTCTGGACCTTCCCTCTAACAATATGCTCTGGGGTTGATTTTCCCGTGTTTAAGGGCCAGATTGCAAATGTATTGGGCTGGGAATGGAAGTAGAGTCATGCTCCAGCAATGATTTTTATTGAGTAACTATAGATGAGAAAAGGCAGTTACTACCTGGCAATGACCCTGCATTTTTAGTTTGCTTTACAAACTCTCACTCTGCCCAACCCTTTAGCATGGAATTGCAGGAATTTATAGTGATACGTGAAAGAAGTTGATACTCAAGACCAGTAGCTGCCAGACACCGTATTTCTTTCTGAATCTGCTGTCAGCTGAGGGGTCCTTGCACAGCTACAGCTGGGAGGGTGGCTTTGGAGCCATGGAACACACACGTTCGAGCCTTTTACATTCCTCTTGCCTCATTACTGGGTTGATATAGTGCTGGCAAAATCAGAGTTTGCTTCTGGCCTTGTTCTTCCCTTCCTCCCAGAGTGTCACTGCGTGGTTTGGGGTTTTGGTTTTTTTTTAGTCTTAGTTTACAGGGATTCATTTTGAGCAGTTACTAGGTACTGATCACAGGGGAACAGGACCAGCCCAGCTTATAGCAGGGACATGCCTCTGCAGTTTGTGGGTTGCGATGGGCTGATCCTGCGCTGTCTCATCAGTGGGAATTTTCCACTGAAGAACAGTAGGCTCTGTCCTTGCTCAGTGGGTCTGTCCCTCTCCTTCACAGCTTACCTGAATCTGTATGTTTCACTGCTTGGGGTGTTTTTTTTAATAATAATTTCCCCAAGACTGACTGCATAAAGCCAGGTCTTCACTTCGCCTCCCCCGCTCCCTCTGAAAAAGATGGTCTAGTTTCAAAAATGGGAGTGCTCACAAAGTCAAATGCTTATTAATAGCTCCCTGGCTCTTTTTAATCTATTCAAAAAGCTTTACAGTGTGCAAAGCTGTTGTGACATGATTTTTCTTTTTAATATCTCGCCCTTTGACTGTCAGTATTTAAGGAAAAATGAAAGTAATCATCAGTGCAGGCGGTAATGCTGGTGCAGAGCTCAACAGCAACTGCAAGAGAGAAAAATAGGAGGTTTTGTGTGTGTGTGTGTTCATCTCTCAGTTGAGGTTTTACAGACCAAACCAACAACAGGATTGTCTTTAGCAAAATAGTATCAGTAAGATAATGAGAATATTTAAATATTGGAAAACAGTGTGTGGGGGGAAGGCTGTGTCTCTGTAAATGGTTAATCTTGTAACTTGTCACATGTGGCCCTTTCCACACAGAGGTCCCTGCCTGGTTTGGCAGTTTATACTGAGGATGGGGGAAGCATGCTTAGGAGAGGATGGATGGATTCCACTGTCCTCCAGGTAAGAGCCACCCGGCTGCTGATCATTTTTCCTTGATCTCCATCCAAAGTGGAGGACAGGCTCATGAAAAATCTAAATATAAATCAAGACAGCATCTCAGGACATGATGAGTGGGACATAATAACCTGTGAGTGTTTTAATGTATGGAACTGAAGGACTAATTCACAGCATTTAACCCAGTAGGAGATGTAAGAGATTAGCAAAGCTTGGGTGCTAAAACACCAGCTCAACCTTATTGGAGGCATGGAAGAAATATATATGGGGGTGTGTGTGTGTATATATATATATATATATACACACATATGTTATGATTTTACATGCATATTTATATATATTTCTATATATACACACACATATACATTTGTATATAGCAGAGAGGCGTGTGTGTGCATAGCTGTGCATGTGTAATACAAAACAAAGCCCACAAGATGCCTGCAATTTTAAATCTAGAAGGACATAAAAAAACCCCACCCCAAAACCCAACTCTGATCATTAACCCTTCCTGACAACTAAAATCTACTTAACCTTTGGATTTGGTTTGGTTGCCTTTCAGCCCTCAGTGCCACTGCAGCTGGTGCAGCTAAATCACCTAAACATGGAAGATCAAACATTTGAAGAGCGTGTCAGAGAGGTTTTGGAAAGGCAAAGCCCATTTCTTCTCAGAGTCAGGTAAGGCAACGTACTGAAAATAATGTCTGATACCCACAATAAGCTAACGAATGCAGTCAATTTAACAGAAATTTAAGGCAGGTTCTGCCCCTTGATGACACAACTCAGCCAAGAGTGCACAGACAGACAAGTTATAAATATATTAACAGATGAGATGATAATTGCACAAATGTTTGAAAATAGGTTTCAGGCTTTCATACGGTGCATTAGTATTGCACAGACAGAGGAAAGGTGATGGAATAACACTTTTAACTATAATTAGCACTGTAATAATGTTAGCTGCTTAATAATATTAAAGAGAAGCTCCAATGTAATGACAGACACAAACCCAGGTGTTTCTAAGTGAGTATGGCTTCCTATCCATTGTATTAAATATGATATTTTCTTCATTTATACAGTAGGTAATGGCCACTGTAGAATGCAGCTGTGTTCACAGCATTGCCCTGGCTACCTGCAGCAGGCAGAAGAAACACGATTTGTGGACTAGGGAGGAAATAAAAATGAAAGCTCCTTCCCCACCTCCCCCCTGCTAGTTCCTTAAAAATCAATTTTAATGTAATTTGAAAAGTTCTGATTTTACACAGTTATTGCTTTCAGTTTGGTTTCATTTCTGCTTTTAAAATATAGCTTTCTAGAGACCTTACATTAACTTCAGAGATTACAGCTGACATTGAACAGAGGTATAAGGTATAAACCAAATAGAAAAGGCTATCCATTTCCATGCATGATTAAATGCTGACTCAAGGTACTGCAGTATTTTTGATCCCCAAAGTTTAATAAAATCCAGGACAGGCAATAAGGGGTCGCAGACAAATTAAAATTTATTGAGACAGACAAAAATGCAACTATTTCAGACTACAGTTAAGCATTTACAGTTAACCAAAGATAGCAAAATGCTCACATTCCACTTTTGACTCCTTATGGAAAAAGCATTCAGAATTTACTAAGCAGTTCTACTTACTATGATAGTCTACATCCATCTACAGTAGGGACATCGAACTGAAACACGTAATATTTGGATCTCTTCTTACAGATCTACGCATTTAACAGTAACAGACATCAACAGCATTGAGAAAAGTATAAAAAGACCAAAACCCACCTACTGTAGAAAGGGCTTTTTGATGTATAGTAACTGTACAAAGCGGTCTATGTATTAAAGGAACTTGAATGGCATACAGAAGGGACTGCAGTAAAAGCCAACAAATGTAGGAAGCGAAGCTTGGGCGATCTGGTGGTCTGTATCAAGTGGTGACCTTAGATCTATGTCATTTGCTGCTGGAGGAGGGGGGAAAAGATGCTACAAAACTTCTAATATCAAAATATTCCCATGCCAGAAATGTACACTGAGACTAACAGACCAGGCTGGAGAGGCAAAGAGAAGCATTCACTAACAAACAGTGTTGTTTTAAATATAAACTTTACATTTTCAATATAAACTGTAGAATAAATATTAAATAAACACTTCAAATGGCTTAAAATAATAGTACAGTATAGCTTAAAAAAAAAAAAAAGGCAAAGGAAGAGAAAAGGATTCTTTGTGTTCACAACAAAGGCCAGTAATGACCCAAAAACCCCAACTGTGCTGAAATCTGAACTCAAGGAGATTTTGATTTAACCACAGTAGTTAAAAGGACACCTTGAAACATAAAGCAATGCCGAACAGTATTTCATAGTCTCTAATATGAAAAGAAAATGAGATTAAAAGTTGGTTTGTGCCTCTAAAAGAATGGGAAAATTCTGATTACTTTTTTTTTTCCTTTTTTCACAATGAGGAAATGTTTGGAAGGTCACTGCCTTGCTGCAGATGGGAAATCCTGCTTTGCAAAAGAAAAAAAAAAGATGAGATTAAAAAGAAAAAGGAATTAAATTAAGCTGGAAGCAAATTAAATCCTTTAGAAAGCATGAAGAATGGAAGGGGCTCGATCTGGAAGAGCGCTGGTTCATGGTAGCATAGCTGGGGTCTTTTAAAGAATAAAATATTATTATTAATGCTTCCAAAAACCTTTTTAAATTGGACACACATGCATGTACATATATGTGGTCCTTTCCAACCAAGACATTTCTGTGCTAGCTTCCTATGATGTATGTATACAGGCACATGCCTCTATACACATACGTATATGTAGGTTGGACATCCTTCAGCCACTGGAGGATGCCAGTGGATCACAAAAGGGCTTTGCTAAATAGCTGTGAGAGCTTTGGGAACCTGCTCTTAAAGCAATCCATAGTCTGAGGTGTCCATCCGGGCCCGACAGCCTGTGTGCCCTGCTCCTACCCAAGCTGTGACATGTTGTGACCTCAACTGCTCCCTCCAAACTCTCCTCTGGGCAGACCCAGCTGAACTAGGCAATCAAATGGCATTCAGCCAACACTGGCCATGATTCAGAAGAACATTTGAACAACTGAAGCAGGTGACTGAATGATCGCCTGGCTGGGGTGTCCTCCTGGATCTGGGCCAGCGGTCTTAAAGGGTGTCTGCCTGTCCTTGTGTCTGTGGGAAGGGAAATGTGCTACCAGAGTGCAGCTGAACCAGCCAAGGCAACTGCCCTCTTGCCTGGCTGTGCTGGCCATGCAGCAGTTTGCCTGGGACCTGCAGCATGTGTGCGCTGGTGACTCTGAGAGAGTAGTTGTTTTACAGAGAAAGATATCAAACCTGCTGTCTCTGAGGTGGAACAGTTGCATGCATGAGCTAGGAGAGTATCAGTGGTGCTGGGAGGTGGATGGCAGTGGTATGTCTACTCATGTAACCCGATGATGTCCACATTGCCTTGTAAAGATTTATTTAGAGCTGCTATTGAACCCCTCTGCATGTTTGTGTGTGACACAGGAGGCACCTGGGACCCTCGAGTGGCCTGCAAGGGCTTGGTGTGACAGGCGCTGGGCAGGAGAGTGGGTTTGTTATGTGGCCTTTGAAGCAATCCCAGTAACAGGACGGGCTGTTGCAAAGGGACACAAGGCTGCAGGTAAAAAAAAAAACCCAAACAAACAAAAAAAACCCAGCCCCAAACCAGCTAGTTGTGTGTGGAGAATGACTCCAGTCAGGGGAAGTATAGCTCTGCTGAGTGCTGGGGTGAAATGGCAGCTCTGTGCCTTCCGCAGGCCCTGTGCTGTTAGAGTGTGGGTTTGACTAATCAAATACCAGAAGGAAACTAGGCACAACATTTGAGAAACAAGCTGCTGATGGTGGTCAGTTCCTGCTCACAACATCATACCATTTAGGGAAACAGAAATGGTGGTGGTAGCTGTTCCTCAGCATCATTTTCTATGAAAGGCAACTAGAAAAAGCACAAGCACACACACAGGGGGTGTGTGTGCGTCTGTCTGTCTGGGTGTGTTGCAACTCATGGACAAGAACAGTAAAATACATTTTCAAAAGCTATAGGAAAGCCAAAGGGGTTTGAAGCAGGAGGAGTGCAGGCCTTCTGCAAGTGATTGTGATGGCAGATTTTTGGGTGGATGTGGGGGCGGGAAACATCCTCATGGTTTTACACATCCTGCTGCATTAATAACAATTACGCAGGCTCACTCTTTGTTCTCAGGTCATTGAGCTAGACAAATAGGAAATGAAAGAGGAGACAACAACTGAGTCCCTGCAGCACATGGTGTGTGAAAGGAGTTCCTCTTGTGTACTGCTCTTTGGATCACCAGAAAGCAGAGGTCCTGCAGAGGAGGGGATAGGGGCTGCAGAGCTCTGCCGTGCTCTGCAGTAGGCATTGACTTTGGAGGGGGTGAGTACCACAAACCTCGGCCCAGTGTCCCTGGAAAAGTGACTTTTGCCAACAATGTGGTATTATTTCCCCTGCTTTTGAGTGAATATACAACCAGCTGTGTTTTGACTCCATACTATCTCCCCCTCTATATCCACTTCTAACTCAGAGGAAAACATAAATTCAATCTAATTAGTTTCCTGTGAAATAAGGACATTTTTCATCCTGCAAAATAACTCCTAGGCAAATCACAGGCACTGCTAAAATACTTATGTCTGCAGCCTAATGTGAGGGTTAAGGTACCTCTTACTGTTTCTGAAAACAGCAAAAATAATAAAAAGTCACCACAATACATCACTGCATCAGAGAACTGCAACGGGAAAGGACACAGCAAATAATTTAATCTCAATATGCTGTGATACAATTGTAGAGCTGTGAATATACGGGAGATGCCGAGGGAATCACAGATTGTATTTTAATACTATTCTCCTTTATGTGCCTGTATTGCAAGTGTGCAGCTTGTCACTCTGAGCAAAGGGGTTATGAAATACGACCACCTAAAGTTGCTTTTAGAAACAGGCCAAATAAATATTAACTATTTAAATCAAAGAAACGACAGCTTATTACTTTTGATGGTTAGTGTCTTTGAAGGTTTTATAACTTTGGAATGAGGGATTGCTAAGAGTAAATGAAGAACAGGCAGGTCTGTAGTGTGTGAGCAGAAGCAGAGGCTGCCTGCACGATGTTAGTGCAACTCAGTGCAAGTGACTTCAGATGGAAGCTGAGGAACAGCCTTGGAAGTGGTTATGATGCTACAAATTCACAAAATGCTCTTTCCTTAAGCACTTCAAAAGGCAGGTGGATGCTGTTCCCTGCCTGTAGGGATTGGTCCGTGATAGCTGGAGGTCCTCAGCATCTCTTACGATCAAGGCTGTGTCCCTTAACTGAATAAACAGGATCTGTGAGCGGATCTACACCCTGGTGGGAGCTCTGCCTTCAGTGAGGGCTGGACTAAGCCTGTTGGGCTCCAAAAACATGAGACAGAGAAAATCCTGCCAGTGGGTTTCTCACTGGATTAAACCCCTGGTACTGGGCTATCACTATCCAAAGAGTCATACTCTTTACTGGAACATAACAAATAGGGACTGGAAAGTGAGGCACCCACTTTTTCTTCACCATGAAAGAAAAGGAATTGCTTCTGATATGATCCAGATCACAAATTCTCTAACACAAGAAGGGCTTCTAAGCCTTATAGTGGTGTGTTGGCCCCCTTCTACAAGTCTTCTTTCACAGGATGTATTTCATAAGCTGTGCAACTGAGGAGCAAGACATGAAATGTTTTTGAAACAAAACTCATTGCCCCTGTGGATAGAACAAAAATCCCCCAAACCAACTGAACAAAAGCTGTTTTCCAAACAGTCCTTTCTGCAGAAAAAAAAGAAATGAAAATAAAAGAAAAAGTTATCTTCCAAATTAACTAGACTGTACAAAATTAAACTCAGTAGAGAGAGAATATTTGTGCCAGGTACTCTCAGATACAATTGCAGAGATATGATATGACTTGCAATATTGTGCAAAACGTGAGTCCTCATTATGATGGGCACTACCATATATAACCAATTTCATCATCCTTATCATCATCTTCATCTTCATCATCTTCACTAGCTGCTCTTACATGAATCTTCAGTTTGCCGTCTTTGTCTTTTTTTGCTGTTTCAGGTTCCTCTTCCAAATCATCCAACAACACAACAGATCCACCGCTGCCGAAATCCCCTGAGGTTTCTTGCTCTTCTTCTGAAACAGGTGAGCAGGAAAGGTCATTCCCTCCCATGACACCAAATCCCTCGTTCATCACCACCCTTGTCATCCAAGCCACTGCCATTGGCAATGCTACTTTTCAAACTCATTGGTTCAGCTATTCTTGAAACAACATCTAAATTTCAGTTTTCATCCTGAATTGGGACATTGGTCCAAAGGACCAACACGGATACAAGGCCCTCATCTGTATTCTGAACAGGAAAACACAGGAGCACTTTGGACACTGGTACTCACGTTCCCCTGTTGTCACTTTTTTGTTATCCTACTCCATCGTACAGCAATGGCATGCGTTACAACAGTGTTAATTCCTTTGCTGTCTGAGGAAAGCACATCATTACTCACCACAACTCACAGTCCCTTGCTTTCTTGAGCCGGCTATCTCATTCCCATACTTATCAACGCACCAGCACTGCCCTGTGCTGCCGTGGCACTGAGTGGCTTTGTAATAACCTTCTTCATTGCACCGTGGGATGAAAGCACCTGAATAAAATATAAGGGACAATCAGTAATGCAAGGCGCTGTAGGAACAAGCAGGTATATAAAGTGTGATGAACTTGTCATGTATTTACATGAAGATCTTTTACAACGTCGGCAGGAAAATACATTTGATTATCTGGTGCCTAAGAGGCAGAAGAAATTATATGTGATTAACTGTTTTCAGCCACCCTGGTCATTGCATGGTGCATAAATGTTTGTGCATATACAGCACAAGGAGGGTGCTGGCATACGGTACGAGAGAGAGGCTCAGTCTGTCCCCACGTGATTAATTATTCCCACAGAGCCCCTTTCAGATTTAACTTCTGGTTTCAAACTTTTCTTCCCAACTGGATTACTACCCCAACTTCATTAATTCTGCATTTCCCTTCCATTTGCACTCCTTCAGTGTTTATTATATAAGTATTTCCACAACACTGTAATTATCCCTGGAAGGTATCTGCCATCTGCTTGCTATTCATACTAATCTCAAGCACAACCTCCTACTTGCTGAGCGTTCCCATATATAAAAGGAGAAGGAATGCATAAGGTTTGCAGAGAGGGACAACAGGGTTTGAAGTCGGTTAAGTCTTTGGATTTGAAGCCCAAGATTTGTCTCACAGTAAAACCAATATAGTGCAGCCTTGTAGAGTGGGGCTCGTTCTGGCTTTTGCAGACAGGGAAGCTCTTGGGAGAAACCTGTTTTATTGTTCCCACCGTTTTCATCAGATAGAGTGAATGTACTTCAATATGAAAAGCCCTCTTGTCCTCTGAGATGAGTTAGCTTTATTCCCAGGGGAGGTCAGTACAGTCATTTTCCCTTCTTTGCCAATTGCTTCAATTTGAAACATGGCAGAAACCCACCCTTGCCCCCAAATTTCTTGTCTCAAATGATTTTTGAGAAAGTGTTTTTCTCTTTTGTCAAAGATACCAGTGATTTACTGGTCACACAGTAAGTTTTTTAACTAGTTCCATGTGTATAGCATCTCCTCAGACAGTTCATGTGTCAAAGGAGCTATTTCCACTACATTTCTCACAGAAAAAAGGAATGAGAAGGTGCTGACCAAATGCCATGAAATTTCCTATATAAAAGACATAGAAGTGGAAGTCAGTCAGTTGCACGCGTGTGCACACACATCTCTATAGAGGGAATCCTTGAATTTCCAGACTCATCACTCTGCAGACCTTGTCTTGTGTTTGAGTGGTGCTACTGTAGGTCTGGAAGATGAGGACAGAGATGTTTGAAGATCCACCAAAGTCTCGGCGTATCTAATCCCTTTTGGAGACCACTTCACATCCTTTAGGGAGAGCATTTTAAGTACCTTCCAAGCATGATCTTATAGCAGGTTTGCTTATAGGTACCACCACTATCTTCATGGACAAAGGTAAGCATAATGATAGCTACCAAAGATTAATTTTTTCTCTATTTAAAAAAAAAAAAAAAAAATGGTTCTAGCAGCCCTGTTTATGTATTCACCTTTGCAGGTTTGGGTGAGTTAATGCTCACTGCTCAATCCTTTATTTCAATATTGATTGGGAAAGGTTTGGGATGTTTTTTTCTCATATTTATGCACATGTCCTCTCTCTGTTAAGCACTCTAGGTGTTTACTGGACTATAAGCAGCCTTGGGAGAAGCTCTCAGGTGCTGATTTTCAGCTGGTGTACAGCAGCATGGCTGTACCAGTGTCCCTGGGGCTCCCCTGGTATATCAGATGAGCATCTGGCTCCAGGGAGAAGCAAAGGGGGGACCTTGGTGGCATTACAGGTGAAGAGAAGAGCCTCTGTATTTCAAGCTGTCTCATACTTTCTCTTTTCCTTAGGCAATGCAACCCTTCCCTTCTCTGAAACAGGCCTTTTCTGCATAGGTTCCCTGTGTTTCTTGCAAGGTATTAAAATGTTCCACACTGCCTGTAAAAGCCATGGATTTTAAAAATAAATTATGGCCCAGGCTCAGTGCCAACATAACTGTGTGTGGAAAGGATTCACACTTGGGTCACAGCAAAGAGTAGAAGGTACTGTTCCTTCTGCATGGGAAATTTGTGCCAATCTGTATGCAGTGCCAGGGATCTAAATATTTAGCTAAGCATACTAATGGCACAGCCTTTGCCAGCCATCAGGGAGGAGCTTACAGCCTGTCCTCTCCCACGTGTCAGGTGCAGGTGACAGTCTGGTGAGGACAGAGCGGCACAAGGAGCGAGTGTCATACAGCTTGCTGACTTCTCTGGAGATCCTACACAATCAGGCCCTGTGTTCACTAGTGAGCTGCTCTGTCTGCAGGCTCTGCTACTCTGGAGCATGGAATCTGCGCAGCCAGTTCAGTGGGAATAGTTCAGGATGGGGTTTGGAAAGATGGAGGAGTTCACTGTTCTTCTCCAGAGGTCCTTGCACAGATGGTTCTTCCCCACAAGTAGGGAAAGGACGGCTGGTGGACGAGCTTTAGTATTAAAAAATGTTATTCACTCCCTACTGAACTGCCTCAGGCTACTAAATCCTGCTTCCCCCATCTCTCCTTCTCCCATGGAGTATTTAATTATTCCACACAAACTTGAACAGCACTGTTGCATCTATATCCTCTTTATGGATCCAGACCTCTCTCTTTTTTTTTTTTTGGCATCATTTCCTTATCTATATAATACTCCCCTTCCTCGGAGGACATGGGGAGAATAATTATATGCTAAAGATAGTGAAGCACACAGGTAAAAGCCTGACAGAATTAAGTGCTAGCCAGCACACAGCTCCCTGTATTAGCTATTATGTTGGCTGAATTCGCAGGGCTGATACAGAAGAAAATAGTGACGGGAGCAGAAATTTATTACCTTAGTGATGTGGGAGAAGCATTATCAGGCTGCACAGTTGCATGCTTTAAAAGTACACTCTCTGCAGTTAATTGTACTCTAGATAAATCTGGTAGGAAAAGATGAATAGTGCTGTTTACTTTTTAATTCGGTCCCCTGGGATGTTAGACTCTATTTGAAAGCCTCCAAATTCAACATATCTAATGGCAATGGCTTTGAAGTACTTTGTGGCGACTGTCATGTGTTTTGAAAAATATACAGAGAACAAAATATCAAAAGTCATCACTTTTTATCAATGGGACCAAGTTAACGGAAATCTTCCTTGTGCTCACTGTCCAGACTGTAAGTACTGCACTCTGCAAGTCAGGGACAGAGAAAGAGAGAGAATAATGAGAGGCTAGTTGCTCTGAAAACATCAATCTCTCCTTTCAATCTTTATTGTTGCTCCAAGCAGTGCTTCTTGTCACGTGTGTGTTTTGGTTTCCATTTGCATGATTTTTCAGTCAGCGCAAAGTCAATGTTTCCTGCTGTATAAATAGCTGTGAGATCAGATTAAAATCTTCCGGACAGGTGCCATTATGCAGGCAGACTTTCAAGGTAGGTGAAGCAAAAAGTTCCTTTCTATATTATAATTTTCTAGCTTGTGGAACAACCTCTGCCTGACACTTCTTGATTTGTTGAGCTTAGCCACTTTCATCCTTCATTTTTTTTTAATACAGTTGACTAGAAGTTATTTGTGGTGAGGGACCATTCTTGCTGCTTTTACTTTGTCATTTTATTCCTGCTGTTGTGATCAGATCCCAGTGACATGTGCTACAACTGCCTGCATGTGGTACTACCTGCAATACAGCCATCATTTTCCCCTGCACACTGGAACAAACCACTTATGTTTCAACCCAGATGACATTTATTGCATATAGCAAATAACAGCAACACATAAAATAAATATGGGATTGCTGAAGCTATCTATTAGGACCTAAGTTTCTTACTCTTTTAGCTGGCTTTGAAAATCACAACACACATGAGACAGAGAACACTGTGGCTTCCTCTGCCATGACACTCATTTGAACACAAATGCAAACTATTTACTGAATGGAGCACACACACAACTGAGCAATCAATCCTCCCTTCGCTTTCACAGCTAGGAACAGCAGGAGCTGTAACTCTGAGACATCTTAATCTTTACGCGAACTGGCTATGAAAGGATGATGGAACTAAACCATAGTCCCTGTGGCCTTTGGGAATGTTTATTCTTATTTTAATCCAATGAATCCGCTTTGGGATTGTTCATAGGTACCTGAACCTTGAGTCCAAATGGCAATGGCACCTGGGAATGGCAGGGTTTGGTAGGATGAGGTTTGCAGAAGCTGTTTTCAGGGTATGCTAATGAGTACCTGGAAACATCAGATTAAAATCTGAGAGTAACCCGAACAGCACTGCAGCAGAGCTGCTAGTGATGCTGTAAGAATCTGACACAGGTTCTCAACAACAGGCCTGACCGCCTGGGTCAGAGGTAGGCCAGACTATTCACAGGTGAAATGCAGTGCTTCCTGTAAGTAGGAACATCAGTCTGTACTTCTGTGCCTCGCATGATTTGGCTCTATGTACACAAATCATAGAATGGTCTGGGTTGGAAGGGACCCCAAGGATCACAGAGCTCCAATCCCCTGACACAGGCAGGGCCACCAACCTCCAGGCATGATCTAGACAAGGTTGCCCAGGGCCCCATCCAACCTGGCCTTGAACATACCTAGGGATGGAACATCCACCACCTCTCTGGGCAGCCCATTCCAGCCCCTCACCACTCTCTCTATAAAGAACTTCCCCCTAATATCTCATCTAAACATTTGCTCCTTTAGCTTCACTCCATCCTCCTTGTCCTGCCATCTTCTGCCCTTTTAAAAAGTTGATTCCCCTCCTGTTTCTCTGCTCTAACTGTGCTAGGTTGGAAGTTTCAGTAAGATACTACCACAGAAATGCTGGGCTACAGAACACGGTGTCATTTGAGGGTGTGGAATTACTCAGTTCAACAAGCTGATTTTTTAGCAATCAAATGGGAAAATGCCATATGGGGATTTATTTCACCTAATTTTAGATATCCATCAGAGCAGCGTGTGTTATGCACCAACTCAGGCTCCCACGAGTCAGTAGAGAGAGGGGCAGGCATTATCACATCTTACAGCATGGCACATCCTGCGGGGCTGCCTAAAATGACTTGATATGAATTCCTGTTTTCATATACACAGGGTACACTGAAGTATTTTAAGGGCGATTATTTCAAGCTGAACCTGAAGGGATACATGCATTGCACCGTAACTGGCAGAAGACCTGACCCCCCTGGTTATGCACTGTGGCACATTTGGTCCCACTTTAGAAACAGGAGGCTTGGGTATCGAGCAGCCTTACTGTGACTGACGAGGTGACTAAGGGAGTATTAAGCTCTGTGCAGGTGAGGCTTTGCATTTCTGGAGAGCTGTAAATTAGTTCTGAACCCTCTGCCACGCTGACACCTGTTCTGTATGTTGCTATCTCGTTATTTGTTTAATTTCATAGTGCCAGGCCTACAGTCCGTGGTGCGGATTCCTGACTCAAAACATTAGTCTCTAATTGAAAAACCATTACTGCATATAAAGTTACAATAATCACAGAAGCTTTAATTAGTTGAGTAAATGAATAGCAAGTAATCGAACTTACCCAACAGACTCTTCCCTCTACTTAGCTTCTGAATTCTATTCATTTCATTCTGGCAAGGAAGACCTAAAATATAATGTAGGAGAATCAGTTTCCAGATGGTACGGGACAGACTCGGTAATGACTGGCTTCACTACTGACATGAAATGTAGACTACTGTACACCTGGGAGCGAAAGAAGCCCATATGCTGGTACTGTACTGCAAAACAAATTCATGTCATTAGCTTCAGTAATTAAAAAAAAAAAAGCAAAAAAAAAGCAGCACACTGTAGTTGAGAATAGTGTTTGGGGGCCATTTCCATTGTTAAACCATTTTTCATCTCTTTTCACCAAGCTGTCACCATGCCAGGTCTCTAATTTATGATTTGCTAATTGACTAATTTCTGCATTAATAGAAGAGTACGTTCTTGAGTGCTCTACCAGCAGCAGAGCTTACTTGTAGACTGCGTGCACTGGCACTTACTACTTCTTTGTTTGTTTTAATGATCAAGGGATATTAATACAGCTCATCTGTGACATTAAACATCCTTACACAGTGCTCTTTCACACCAATGCTGGAGAAAAGAGCTTTGTAAGGCAGCTGACTGTGGCTTACCAAACTACCCCTACAAGCAGATCAAACAAACCTGAAAGGGAGGGGAACCCAAACAACTTCTCTTTGTTACTGCGAAGGGCACAACTCACCGCCTGGCTTCTGGAAGCAGTAGCACCACTCATTGTTTGAAAGCTTTCCATCTTTGAAGGAGTCGCAGGAGTTGAAGAGAGGCTTGACACACGGCTCGTACTTATCCAGGTAAATGGCACTGATCTCCGAGGGATCCAGCAGCAGGTCGTAGTTCATGTCGAGTTTGTTGAACATCCAGCCTAAGGAATCCTTACAGATTGGCAGTATGCTGGTGTCAAATCCTGTAAGGAGATAGGCAAATATCCCCAGCTGAAGCTCAGCATGCTCACTGCACAGGAATCATTGCTAAACTGAAGCCTTTATAATTTTTTTGGCTGGACTCTCATTTGCCCAAAGTGGAACAAAATTCTAAGACTGAACTGAGTGTATAAAGCTTAAAACCCAAGCATGGCTGGATTCCCTGGATGTGTTTAAAAAAAGGGTAGATGAGGTACTTAGGGATATGGTTTAGCTTAGGATGGGATTGGACCTGATGATCTTCAAAGGTCTTTTCCAACCTTGTCATTCTGTCATTCTGTGATACGGCCCCAGACTAGCGCATTACTTGCAATCTTGAGGAGCTGTGGGCTGGGAAGGGCTGAGATTCACAGATGATTACTGCAATTCAAACTACTTTTTATGCAAAAATATTTTCTCACTTTTCCCCCCTCCCCTATAAACAGTCCAACAGGTTGGCCTTCATCCAAGAAGCTGAAATGTGATGAGAAAAGGCTGCAGCCACCAAACTAGACTGAGTCTGAATGCAATTTAAATCCTGTTTCCCAGACTGTTCTCCAATCAAATTCTTGTCCTAGCATGCCCTCAATCTCCACCTCTCATCCCAGTTTTTCACGCAGCAAAGCCCTGCCTCCTGTGGTGGACTACAACATGCTTTGAGCTGGTGGAGGCAGGAGGAGAGAAGGGATGCTTGTCTCTTTTGCTTGCACCACTCTGTAGAATGGCACAGCACCATCTGGGAGCTCCAGAGCGTTGCACATGCTCTTGTACACCACAGCAGCATCTCCCATGGCCTCCAGGATTTTGTGCTGCCATACAGGATTGTGCTCTTCCAGCGCCTTGGTGACCATCACTTATTGTAATAGCCCAAATCCTTGAAAGACTACAGCAGCAGTGTAGCACAGAAAGGCCGAGCCATGCATACAGATACCCACATCTTATGGGAGGCATGTTCCAGCATTCTGCAGGCTCCACAAAAACCACAGCATTGCCTTCTTCCAAAATGAAGACAGGGCATTATAAATCCATGCTGTCAATGTATTTTCAATGCTCAATAGAAACATGGACAAATTTCCAATTTATCTGTGATCCAATTTGTAATTAGAGCAAGTAAAGCTGAAAATAAGGATGTTGATTTCAACAAGGACTCAGAAACATGTGCACTTGGCTGGGAATGTAGAGGCACAGAGGGTCCTTCTGCACCTCGTGCTCATGTTGGCTCAGCTCCCTGCGCTAACCTGCCTGTGCACTCTTCCTTCTGCTGAAGGCCACGTGGAGAAGCCTGATGAGCTTTTTCCTTTTGCTGCATCTTTCATTGCAAGAGGTCAAGCTCAGCCTTATTTGCTCTAAGTGTCAGGTCCCATTTCAGGGTGTTGCTTTGTTAAAGTGAAACCTAAGATGTTGCTGGAATCATTCTGACAGTTTGCCCAAGCTCTGCAGCCTACCTGCTATTTTAAGCATTAATCCAAGGGAGGGCAGTGCTTTATGCTGGAGCTGTGCATTTTGTATGCAGCCACAGCTGAAGGTTGTCAGCAACACGGAGGAACAATCAGAAGGGTTAGCAAATGGGAAGGTATATGTCGTTCATAATATGTGTTTCTCTAAGAAAGTAAGAAGGTAACACTGTTTCCTCAGGGCCAGAGGCAGCTCAGGCAGGGAAGAGGGAGATCATGCTGAACTCTTCATCACATTTTTGTGCTGTTATCTCCTCTAACATTATCTAATCAAGTTTGAGTGCAGTGAAAAAGAAAAAGGCCATATGACTAGATGTAGGGAGAAAGCCTGCTTGCCTTGCTGAAGCAATTAGGACTATTGACTTCATTTATTTTATTCATCCGAAGACAGCAAGCAGGATTTGGTCACTGTGTGATCTCCCACTGAGTGAAAGGATTTAAGAATCCATGAGTTTGCCTTTACAAAGCAATGAGGAGCAGGACACACAGCCCTGCCTTGTGTGGATGCATGCTGTGCCCGACTCCCCTCTACAGGGCAGGGTAAAAGCAATCCAACGGGCAAGGGTGGCTCATTCATTGCACAGTGGAGCAGGGATCGGTACATGCTTCAGCTGTCCCAGTTTAACAGCTTCTAGGGGAAAAACAGCTGTTTTCCGCTGGCTGCTCTTTTCCTGCACAGATGCTGTCTCTGGTGATGGTCTTTAAGGCCTGTTGTGGTGCTTAATGCTGCTACAATGAATAACTACAAGGTCTGTTATACAACTAGTTGAGTACAGTACGTGTTGCTCTGCCTGGTGGGTCTCTAAAGGTCACCTCCTAACCAACAAGGATCAACGCAGGGAGGACGAGATCCTGGCACAAACTGGCCCCTGACAGTGTCTGTGGATTGTTTCTGAGTCCTGCATTCCTCCCTGCTGGGAAGTCTTTATCTGTGTGTACAACACGCACTCAGGGACACAACAGCAGCGTGCCCTCGGTTCTGAGCTGTCTGAGCAGATCACAAGATAGTGACTGATGTGAATACGAAGCTGCTCTGCGACACACCATCAGGGCTTGGATGCAAGATACGATCATGAAAGGTCACTTGTGACGACAGTTAATTATATTAGTTGAAGAGATTTTGATTGTAATTTTTTATAAACAAGGGAGCTTTCACTACTGTGACCAGAGTTCCAGATTAGGTTCATTAAAAGGCCGTATTATTAAGCAGTACTGCATTATTAGACAGTGTGGTCTTGAAGTCTTTAAATATTACAGTGGCAGGTGCAACAGAAAGCCCTTACCTGGGTGGTTATCAGTGAAAAGGTTAATTCCTTAATCTTTCTTCAGTGTGTGGGTCAAGGTGAATAGTACCATCTACCCCCACTTCATATCCTGGGAAAAGCTACAGCATGTAAATCACCTTTTGCAGCACTGCAACTGCAGTCCAAGCCCAGCAATCCTGGGTGCTCTTGGCCCTCAGCAACAGGAATGAAAGCAGTGTGCCCTGAGTGTGCAAGGCAGGCTCTGGCTTACTGTGTAACCACAGTAGCCCATGGAAAACAGTTCTTGGAGCTCACCTACCTTCACTGGGAGATCACTGTCCTCCCATTGACTTGGTGAGGCCAAGCAATAATGAACAAATTAACTCTTTTGGAATCTTTTGCTATATACTTGCTTATAAATGCGATGCAGTAAGTTGAATGAAATAAGCCACATACTGTAATTCTGTAATGAATTCTGTCTGGCACAACAGACCTGGAATAACAGTAACCTCAGTGAGAACTTTTCTGCACCTTTCTTCAGCTCAGCCCTCCAGTTCCTATGGTGAGATGCAAGGGAACAGTGCAGGCTCCGTATCCCTCCTGCTCCTGGTTCCTTGGCAGTGGCTGCCACACAGATGCCAATTAATGTCAGTTGTGGTGGTGGTTGCTTACGTTTGGACACCTGCTCAGAGGGACCTGGAGCGACTCATTCTGACTGACAGCTGCTCAGCATCCTAACTACTTACATTCACTATGGATCTGGAAGGAAATCAAACTGGTGACCTACATGCGAAAGGCTCATTAATACGTAAAACGCTCCACCTCCTCTGAATTAAAATGGAATTAAATTAAAAAAAAAAGTCTTTAAGTGAAAATCCTAATTAAAACTAAACACACCTTCTGGCACATAAAATTATTTTCCACCTTCAAGAGTTGACTTACATGAGCCAGTTTTATTTTATTAAAGTGTACTACAATTAAATTAACAGGGGAATAATTAACCCAATTTCCCCCATCGTTTAAAATAAAGGAAGGAGGAGAAGAAATATTGCCCAGAAAAAAAATCCTTTATATTGCATAGATCTCTAGTAAAAGAAAAACAACTCCCACTCCAACCAAAGAGACTTTATAGATACAAGGGAGGAATATTACGTATTATCAACAGGCTCAGGAGCAATTTGGATCTGATCATACTACCTAATTAGTTTTATTATTTCCTTATGTCAAAGCATGTCCCCAAGTTGCTTATATTATTTATCGAGGAGATTTCAATTGTACAAAGCCAGCAGAAGACAAAGTTCCCAGCCTATGGTGCTTTGCTGGGATCTGGCAGATAACTCACTGAATGAAGGTTTGAGATTTAAAACACAATGACTTGCCCTCATCCCTCTCCTTTCAAGAGAGTTAGGGAAAAAAAAAAGCTTGTACTTTTTTCCTTCACCTGGGAGTGAACTTAATACACTCAAAAAGCTTATTTACACTCACAGTAACATCTTGAAAATTTAATGTAGCATAGAGAAATCTCTGCTGGAACACCTTCTCTAGACAGCTGATGTGTCCGAGGCATCTTAGTCATCGCATCCCACCATCTGTTCCTTTTACTGCCACAGGGGCATACCCAAAATGGATTTCTTTGAGGATGTGAATGCCTTTTAAGACTCTACAGGCATAACCAAACCAGTTCAGTTTAATGAAGTGATCAGCCTGGTGAGGAGGGCAACACATGCAGAGCAATAAAAAAAGGGCAACGTGTCCATCAGAGCGTGTTTCCAGAGCTGCGTGTGTCCTGTTTGCCAGGATTCACATAAGGGTTTTTTTATTTCAGCTCAGGTATTTGAACTTTGGAGCCCTTTTTAAGATGTCTTTCATTTTTACAAATGTTTGAAGTTAGAGGAAGCCAAATAGTGCTGTCCCTACTCCATGTGCGTTTCCAGTGCTACCAGAGAGAATTTGGGCTGAAAAATTTGGCACACGCAGATCAATTCATGAATACTGTTGCAAACTCTTAAAAAGAAAAACAAGCCCAAGTTTTGTGGCATTCAGAAATGATTTCTGGTTTTAACTGACATATAAGAAAATGTGACAAACTAAGCCAACAGTCTAAAAATGAACATTGTTGAGATCAAGTGTTTAAGATCATCAAGGCTGCCTTTCATATAGAAGCTGCCAGGAATCAAACTAAACTAAAAAGAGATAACAGCTCCTCTGTGAATCAGAGCAAACACTGCAGAATTACCAGGAATGTTTTTCTCACTGAAATTGCTTCAGAAAAAAAAAAAAAAGACCCAACACCTTGGAATTAATTTGATCTTTGGTCCTTGCTAAGGTCCTCATGAGCAGCTCAAAGGTCATCTGCATGAAAAACATCCTTTTGACAGTCTGATAAAATGAGGTTTCGTGTGGTTCTGGATCTAAGGGGACATCAGACAAAGTTTTAAGTCCCTGGCTTTTTCTGTCATGGGCTCTGAAATGAATTCACATCTTGAAGCCATGATTAGCTGTACATCCAGTTGTGTTTTTTCACTTTGGGTCAGCTTCCTCTGCAGGATGAGAACACCCGTTTTGTGTTACTGTTTAAGAAATAAGTTGGACATATGACTTTAAAGACACTACCTTTGTTGTAAATACTATGGAAAACAAGGGAGGTATGAAAAAGATTGTTTACACAGAACATGTCTTGTTTCCCCACAGTTTTAAGACAGAATTACCTGGCATTAATCAAGTTTGACTACAGTTCTGAGCAATATAGCCTGTGGTATATTCTGTCTCTTTAGGAAGAAGCAACCCAGTGCTACACAAGCTCAGAAGCAGCACAAAAGAGGAGTGGCAGACCAAAATTCTGTGTGCAGACCCTGGCTTTCAGCAGCTGGTTCCAGAGAATCAGGGCAGTGAACTGAAGGTGAGTCACACCCAGATAAAGCTTGTGCATCCTTCTTTGCAATCCAGGTGCCCATGTGTTTTGGGACATAGTATTAAAAAGGATTAATGAGTCCTTACAGAAAATAAATTCACATCTGCTCTCTGATGAACATGACCTCTTTTGATGCTGTTATCTGAATCTTTCTCCTCCCTGGTGGGTAAATGACATCAAAATCAGTCATGTTGGCTAAACCCACAGAGAGTAAATGTCCTCTAAATGGTTCATTTTATTCTTTTCTTAAAAAAAAATCAACAAAAAACAACTCAAAGAACCCTTAACAACTCAAAAAAGACCTTATCACTCTACATCTACTTGAAAGGAGGCTGTAGCCAGGTGGGTGTCAGTCTCTTCTCCCAAGTAACAAGGGATAGGACAAGAAGAAATGGCCATAAATTGTGCCAGGGAGGTTTAGCTTCAATGTTAGGAGAAATTTCTTCACTGAAAAGGTTGTCCATAACTGGAACAGGCTGCCCAGGGAAGGGGTTGAGACACCATCCCTGGAGGCATTTAAAAGACCTGTAGATGTGGAGCTTAAGGGCATGGTGTAGTCATGGACTTGGCAGTGCTAGGTTAGCTGTTGGACTTGATCTTACAGGTCTATGATTCCATACATCATGGACCATCCCCAAGAAGTGACTTGGATGCAGACATGCTGATTTGGAGGGTCATGGAGTTTAACTGCACAGACATGAACTATGTCATGCTATTTAACCTCATGGCTTGAGAAAAGTCCCTCAGCAGTTTTATTTACTAGTATAGATGTGACCTCCATGGCCCTCAGACCCAGTTATTTGCCTGATTAACTTGCAAAGGTCTCTCTGTCTCTCACTGCCAGTTTTTAGAGTAGTTTGAGCCAGAGTATGGATGGGCTTCAGCTCCTTTAGAAAACGCTGGAGCTATTTATTTGCAGGATCAGGTCTCCTGTTTCCTTGCTGGCACCTGCTTGACATGACACCGTAGCAATAACAGCTGTGCTCAGCTGAATGCTCTCTCAGGCTGAGAAGCTGCCTACAACACTCAGAGTTCAATGGGAAAGGTATTTTCTTACTGCCTTGTGCCGTCTCCGAGCTCGTTGGTTTGATGACACGATTGGCATCCTCGTGAAGAGCACCGAACCAGTCCTTTAGCCGCAGTGCAAGGCTCCTCAGTTCTTTGTCAGTGCAGGCTAGAAAAAGAACAAAAAGACCAGTTTGAATCAAAACCACCAGTTAAAACCCCTTTTCAGATAAACCCATTAAGGAAAATACTGTTTAAGGTTGTAAAGTCCTTGTCATTCAGGGCTCTGAAGTAAAGAGAAGGTTAGGGAAAAGGATGCAAGTTAAAAAGGAAATGTAAATCATTATGAATTATAAGTTGTGCTCAAGTACCTCCTGAGTAGCTGGCATGATTTGTGATGGAAGAAGTGACACGCAGAGCTACCCGTGGGTTCTCAATTAGAGCGCTGTGACTATTTAACTTAAATGCTTTCACCTTTTAGGCTTTCAGAGAAAAATATCAGTCAAACAGATGGGGAGGAGGGAAGTAGTGCCTAGACATACCACTCGAACAAGATGCTGGGAATAATTTATAACCACATTTGGTTTAGTATAAGGCTATTATCACAGTAATAAGAAATATATATTCTTATTTATATACGTTAAAAAGAAAATTATGTTGTTCTAGTTCTACTGCAACTGAGACTTTGTCAGCTCTGAAGGTTGTCAATTCCATTTTGCCAGTTAGCTAAAACATTCCTTTTCTTATAAATTTTTACTGAGAGGAATCTAATTTTTCCAGAAATTTCTGCCAAGAGATTAACGTCCAGCTGAAGCCAATATCTTTTTTTTCTTTTTAAAGGCAGAAAGCTGCATTAGTCACCCATTTCTGTCAAAAAAAATACTCTTGTTTCTGTGTCATGTTTAGTGTTTAAAATTCACATGCTCAGACAATTTTATTATTCCTGCAGTGCACTCATTCTACATTTTAAATGACATTTCTTGGAATAGAGAGCAAGATTTTATGCCACAGAGGCAGACATCCTTCACAGGGCAAGCCACAGTATGTCTTCTCCAATTCACTGCACATTATAATATTCCTCCTTCCACCTTATTGAAGAACAATGAGTCCCACAGCTTGTCTTCCCAAGTTAAACTCACTGCTCCAATGACTGCAGTGAACTTGCTGATACCTCACGGCTGTAGTATTTGATTGTTCACACAGTTTTCTGGGGGTCAGAGATAACTCTGAAGTTAAAAATAGGATATTATATATTTTTTTTCTAAGTGGAAAGCTTTTTAGCATATGGGGGGGAAAGAGGATTTTTCTTATTTTTCTGTAAAGCTGAAAGAGTTTGATAGATTTTCCTATTAGAGATAAAAAAATGAAGATCACTGTCCCACTAAGGCTGAGGTCAGGTAAGGAAAAATCAGCTCTTAAAGAAACAGTTAATGAAAAAGAAATGGAAGACAATGCAATATTAACTGTAAAACATTGCTGGAAAAGCTTATCAGAGTTTTTCTTACATTAACACTGCATTTTACTCATTATATTTTATCTTAAGACAAAAATCATAGAAAGATAGGATTTTTGACCCCCATGCCATCTTTCTATAAGGAACATCTCATGCTGCTGTTGCTGCTTGGCTATTACTCACAAAATCTTTTTATCAGAGAAAAATCACAACATAAGAATGGCAGAAGAAATTCCATCATCCTACCTCTAGCAACCCCCCATCAGGAGACGTTGCCTGAAGGGGGGGGAAGGCTGAGAAGAAAACTAAATTTATAGGTAACAATTATTCAGGAATGAATTAGCTCTAGACAGGCATAAATGATTCCTTGTTTTGTGAATTTAGATCCATAAAGACAAAGAAATTTCTATCATGCACTAATTTCAACAGGAGTTGGGGACCTAAGTCCATGGAAGAGGTGATAGAGATACTTCTTTTAGATGGGATGGGAGATGCCTGCATCCCCTCTTGAATTGTCATTGGCTGATTTTCATCAGACTTAATTTTTGCCAAAATACTATTAGTTGACTATAGCAACATGAGAGACCATAGTAGCCTTCTTTTCAATAACCTGTCTTCACAAACATTTTCTGAGCAGGAACATAATGATAATCATATAATCTTTCAGAATTAAAAGCAGGCAATGTCTTTTCTTTCCTCCTGCCAAGTCCTGTCCTTTGAAAGTCAGGTTTGCAAAGGAGAAAAGAGAAATATAGTGCATAACAAGTAAGTGTTGTTTAGCCAATACTTCTTACATGACAGGTTATCCATATGTTGGAGTATTTCACAAACATTATCTCCAGTCAAACTTGCACATGTAAAACCAGCTTTGACTACTGATTCTATCAAGTGGGTGGGGAAAAGGAGGATTCAGTTGTCCAAGAAATGAGTAACTGAGTTTTATTGTGCAGACTGATACTTGTGAAATATTTATTGTGGCACAGGACATCTTTAGGAAGGTAAGGCTGGAACTCTGGACTGCAAACAGCCGTTCCTGTGCCATCCTGACACCCCCCTCATGCCTTCTGCACAGGTATACTGAGCTTTACAGACTTCAAGTCAACAAGTCACAGGGAAAAAAAGGTGATATTCAGGTCCCTGTACTTCCAAACACAAAGCCAACTCTTGACAACACAGAAACTGAAAGTGAGTCAAATTCTCTGAGGGATACTGTATTTGCTCTCAAGCAGGATGTGCAGGAGTTGTGGGGCGTGCTCGCCTCTTCTCATGGCCTCAGCACTGTGCAGAACAGCCCCCTCCACCCAGTGAAAAACTGGCACCTCTAAAATAAATCTCACAAAGTGGTCATTTGGTTTAAACTGCATTGACTGAGGTAATTTGAATCCATGCTTTTAAACTGCAAGAGAAAACAAGATTGAATGCCCAGTGTAGGTGGAACAGAAGTAGATTAATTAACAGTAAACTGGACTGAAAGGATTTTTCTGTATAGTCCACCCAATCTAACAAGTCAGGATCTGCAAAATGACATTCATAATGAAATAATTCTTTTTTTTTTTTGTCCTTGTCTGTAATACTAGATGTGTCACCTTTTGCCATGTGCATTTCTGCTTACACCAATCCTCTGCCATCACCCCAGTGCCGCAACCCATGTCCCACATGAGCTCAGTTATACCCTGTGGTAGCTCAGACAGACTCAGGACCCTTGTATTCTGTCATCCCCACAATGTTTCTCTTGATTTTGATGCAACAAGAATAGGCTTTCAGCCCCTTTTATGCCACAGCTTCCTTGAAGATGCCTCATTCCCTCACCCGAGGTCTGTCTTTACAACCACACCTTGGGTGATGCTTTCCCTTGTTTTCACCAACGAGTCTGCAAAGTGCCACCAACCCTTCAGATTTCCCTTGGAATTTGGTTTGAGGCACAAGAACTGGAGTCTTCTGAATACTGAAGAGGGGATTTTTACTTTATGAATAGCTGAGAGACTTCTTAAGCATTTTGCTTAAGGATGTTTCAACAAAGTATAATGTGTTGAGCTTCTCTCTTAGGACTGCACTCTTTCTCTAGAAGAATAACTGCTGTATCATGAGTAAAACAGGAACCAACTGTTAATGTGTAGTGAATAATAAATTTCTACATGAGACTTCAAAGATTTGATGCAAAGTTCAGTCAAATCTCTATTCAAGTATTTCATAGCCTCCATCTTACTTTCTCCTGCACATTAAAACAGAGGAAGTGTTATTTTACATTTCTTGTATTAAATTTTCTTTTAATGCTAGCATGCATGGTCAAAAAGATTCTGCCCCTTTACCTAATGGTTCTGCATCACATTTTATTTACATTATTTGAACATTTTTGGATGTCTCTAATGATTCTGAAGTTGCTTGGTTTGGGATACGTTACTTTAGATCCTTTAAAGTGGACTGACACTCCGAGGGCACAAGTTTAACACACACAAAGTCAGGCCCAGCCTGCAGCTGGCTATCTAGGAACCAGAGCACTTAGTGATTTATTTCTGGTGATGGAGCCCATCAGTTACATATCAAACAATTAAGAAGCATAGCTCTGAGCAGCCCCAGATCTAAGATCCTCATATAAATTTGCATTAGTGTAAGTTATAAAGCATTTTTAAGAACCTTCTTCATGAAAAATAGAGTGCAAATGTACCTCTTTACTATTAATAGAAGTTCCAAGAAATGTTTCTTAGGTAAGAAGAACAGGGCTGTAGGAGGAATAGATGTGATAATGGGTCTCTTGCTATTTGAAGATCTATAAGGAGAGAATGTGTAGGTTGCAAACAATATGGATATTGACATGACATGAAGCACTGATTAAATTGGGATGAAGAGAAACATGAAGGGAGGAACCTCTCCATAGCCCCTCTCTAGCGACTGAAATCTGTCCAGTCATCTCTCAGCAACTATTCAAAACTCTATTGCTGTGACAAGGACACAAGCAAACATATGCAAATAAACATGTATATGTTCTTCAAGAGAAGAGAATCTGGCTTCAAATCTTTCCCTACACCTTTCAAAAGGAGAAATACCATAGGACTCAATCCTTAGCTTTATCCAAGTCGCTGAAAGTTCTGCATTAGCAACCCTCTGATGCCAGGTCCCCACATAATATTAATTCCTGGATCCTGCACCGCTGACGCACTTCAATAACCTCCTTTACACAGCCCTCAACTTCCCTGCTCGAGGCAGGCTGGTATTGCTGCTGCTCCAAACTGGGATGGTGAGGCAGGCAGGTTGGCATCCAGCTTATCTACTTTATCGCAGTGTGCAGTGCCCTGCACCTGGCGTGGCAGTGGGACCATGAGCAGAATCAGTCACTTCTCTGCGTCACGGCAAGGCGAGCGCAGGAGGAGGATGTGTTTGCTGCTGGATCCAGCCAACATTTTCAGATCTGAATCTGCAGCGTTACGAATCATCCTGTGGAAGTGATTTAATAGCAAGCACTGGAAGCACAGATTTATTCCCATGGGTGAAGCAGTTGGTCCAGCAGTTATATATCCCTAACAAACTGAAAGCACTGTTGCAAAATACCTATTTTCACCAAGCAGAAAACATTAATCTGACCTAATGGAAAGCCATTAGCATGTTGTAAAGGCTCAGGTTTTTATAGGCACACTTCCATTATGGACTTTTCAGCTCTACAGATACTAATCTATACACAGTGGTGGGTGAAAATTAACAGTATAATATTTTATTTCACTCTTTCAGGGAGGGACTTTGAAAAGTGCTCAGTGCTAGAAATCAACATTAAAACTGAACTTACCTGTAAAGGCATAAGATTAAATCAATATTGAATGCTCTCTCCCAAGCCATTTTTACTCCAGCCTAGCAAAACAATATTGTAAAATCTCCAGCTACTAAGAAAAAAAAAAAAGAATTCTAACTCATGCTGTGGTTAACTCTGAGCAAAACTTAGTACTAAAGTACTACATCAGGGCATTACTGCTTTAATGTCATGCCTGCTGCTCTAATGGCTTGGTACTATGTGACAAGCGAAGAGCCCACATTGTCCAGAAGAAAGTTACAGTGACACATCACAGTGTATTTCACAACAAATAAGCTATGCAACCAGATTCACAGAATGTGTGCTACACGTTTTATGTCATTTTTCTTCTCTGTCATCTATCTGGCATGTATCTGTTGCCTTATCATTACTATTGTTATTACAATAATCAATCTTACAAATAGTACTACATTACTACCAATTGCACGTGGAGAGACTGCTTCTTTGGGTTCATAATAGAGTTATAAAACAGTAAATATTCTCTTAGGTAGAGACTGAGGAGCAAATTGCCCATTTTCTGAATGCCAAAGTGGAGCTTGTGAACACTCCCTGAGAGCTGGGCTAGTTCCAAACTCCTCTGTAGAGGAAAGGAAACTGCAAATGCAGAGAAATTTTAAAAAAAGGAATAAAGCACAAGTTTTAAAAAAGGCATGTTTAGCTGCTGAGGTTAGTGCCCTTTCCACAGGAACTAAATCTGCCATGACACAATTCCACATAGGATTGTGGCACTAATTTTGAGTCTCCTGTTTAAAAAGATGCAAACGTCCTGCCATGGAGCAGAACCCCAGTGTGCTGTGCTGGAGGTCACCCTCCACATAATGTAAATAAGAAATGGCAAACATTGAAAACAAGCCCATCTCAGCCCATAATCTGAAATTTCAGACCTGGAGATCTCTGAGCAGCAGTGGATGCACTCATGGAAACCAGCCTTGCTTTCTGCTTGGCTCATGAGAAGAAAACCAGCTGCACTTGGAAGACAGATTAGTTGTAACAAGCAGTTCAGTTGTTTGTCCCATGACCCTGGGGGACAAGTCCATTGAGTGTTGATTAAAATCTGACCTAGCACAAACCTACATGATTGCCCAGTAGTGACATTACATTCCTCCAGATAGAAATAGGACAGGCCTCGTTTCAACAATCCAGAAGGAAAAAAACAGGTCTAATTTTTTTGTTTTTGAAGACTACCATGACAATGGGGTGCAAAATTGTATGGTAAACCACATGTTTAAAACCACTGCAGTAACACTATTTAAAAAGGTTTGACTTAAACATATCATAGCATGGAAGTTGACAGGAGACAATGTTCATCTTTTATACCAAGCAGTAATTTTTATATTATTCTTTGTATAAAAAGAAAATGCAGCAATTTAAACCATGCTTTCTCTAACATCACTGCATTTTATCTCTTGGAGGTAAGTCAACAACTTATTTCACCCTGATACAATTGCCTTGATGGGTTTGTGGGTTATGACAATAGACTTTACAACTAAAGTGAAAAATATATGTATCGGTTTCCAGGCTTTGGGGAGCAGATCCGCTCCCGGGCATACAGAATGCAAAGTGTGCTCCCAGAACTGCTGCTGCAGGAGCTGATTTGAAAGTAAACATCAAGATAAATTCAGTGCTGTGCTAACCTTCCACTTCAAATGCAACTATGCACCCATGCATACAAACATACATCTGTGTATGTGACTTGTAGATGACTCTGAGTGTTTTATCTGTGATATTTTGGTGATGCAATTGTGGCAAGAATTACCTCCCCTGACACTTCACTGTTCTTGGTTGGAAGGGGCAATGCTCCAGTTTGCTCTTTTTGTTAAGGCTTCAGACAACTTATAACAGTAAAAAATGAAGTAATATAAACTGATAACATTATGAAGTAGAGAGGAATGGATTGTTTACAATTACTAAAAGGAAAGCCATTGCATTCCAAGCATGCCTGGCTGGTTCAGTAAGTGAAGGTCTCTCATTTGGAATCCCTCCCATCATCACCAGCGTTTCAGGACAGAGTTTTATGTGGGTACATTTGTTGTACTGCATTTTCAGCATTCCCTGGCTATTCTTCCTTGACACCTATGCTGATAACCACCTCTGATCCTTCTGTCACTTGTTTTGCCTTGTCTTAGAAATACAGCAGTAGATGCCAAGATCCTGCAGTTCAGACTCTGAGATGATTGCAGGAGCAGCCGAGTTATTAGGAAGATGCAATGGGCTTTGATCTGAAGCTTCCTTAAAATGGTACATTTAAAACCAAAGCTCAGCTAAAACTGTATAAACAAAGATTAAGAGCTCCAAAGCTCACTTTCTAAAGCCAGAGGCGAAGTGTGCACCTGCTTTTGTAGCACTTAACACTAGCTCCTTTCATGTTAATTGTGAAAACTCTGGAAAGTTCATCTTTGCTAGGTGCCTAAGAAGCTGGGAAGTTTATTTAAAATACAACTAAACTATAACTATGCTGGGGTTCTGTGGGAACTGGCTTGTGGGAGTAACCTCACTCGTGACATCTTGAGCATGTCAGGTACTAATTAAAGTGCTATCTCCTGCACTGTTCTCAGCCTACCAAAATTCATTTGCCAGTTCACCCTAATGTTCTCATTCAAATTCTGCTGTTCACCTGGAAAGGAGGAATGGATTAACTGTAAACTAACCCAGCAAATAGAAATCTCTATTTGAATGGACTTTTCCAGAAGTTCATGTTGTGCTCTGGATTAAAGAAGTCTTAGTAGAGTCATCCTGTCCCCTCTTGTCTCCTTCTCTGGAGAGATTCCAACCCCATTTGGATGCTGGCCTGTGTGACTTGTCCTAGGGAACCTGCTTTGGCAGGGGGGTTGGACTCAATGATCTCTGGAGGTCCCTTCCAAACCCCTATGATTCTGTAAATAAGAAAAGCTGGAAGAATATTTAAGAATAGAAACAAAACTCACTGGGATTAAAATGAGGTCATCAAGGTACAGGTTTTTTCAGGCAAACAGTATAGGTTACCCTACAGTGCACATTTGAGTTTTAGATAGAATTGTTTCCTACAGACCTTCCAAAGCCACAACTGAAAGCCTTAAGACAACCTGCTGAACCTTCTCATACCCAGGAGGTTGCTTTGCTCCACTTTCTAGAGAAATTTGAGATCCAGTAAAAATGTTCAGTTACCATAGTTGGAAATAACTTGAGCTGTTGATGATAAGGGCAGCTGCTAGCTTCCATAATGAAAATGGCCTTGAGCTTGAAAGAGCAAAAGGCAGGTAGTAAAATTAGTAGTTTGACAGTATTTCAGAAGAAATAGGCAGATCTATTTATGTTCAATCACAGCAGGAAAGCAACAGCCAAGAACATACATTAAAAGATTACATATAGAGAAAAAAAGGAAAGCCATAAGATGATTTCACAGAATGCCTACTTTAGAGCGTAAACACATGCAATGCTTCTCAAAAAGTACATTGAAAATGTGGCTATATATGAAATGAAGCATAACAGACTTCTAATTTTTACAGTTCCTTGTGCAATCACAGATGGATCTAAACTAAATTAGGAAAAACCCCAATGGCAGTAGATAATTTTTGTAGAGTGTTATAGTAAACAGGGTTATTCATTATTATTTGACTCTATTCTTTTACAGTGTATCTTTTACACACTTCTTTTACACAGTTCTGTTCTGACACTACTTCATCTCTGTAAGTTTGGTCAAATCTAAAACTAATGAGGTCTCAGATTATTTTTGTTGGTTTGTTTTAATGAGAAAAGGTATTTTTGTAGTTTGGAAGATCTAAATGCCGATGAGCGCCAGACTGGTAGTGCCTATTATGGAGGTAAAGTTTGGGGTATCCATCCTTGCAGTAATGATCACTGCTGCTACCTGAAGAACCTACGTGCAGATCCCAGTACAGAAATGCAAAAGCAGCCTGTGTGTATCTATCACAGGGCATTTCCAGCCAGCCAGCAAGCACGATGACTGCTCCTTTACTGATCTGCTTTCCCACAGCAAAAAAACCCTACCCCGTGTCTCAGGCTACCTGCTGTGATTTAGGATACTGCCTAAAAGCTGCAAGAAGGACCCAGAAATTTATTACTAAGATGCTTTTTTTTTTTTTTTTCCCAGGTACTGGTTCTCTAACATACAAAAAAAAGGGGGAAGCAATTGAGTAGGTTCACTTTTTACTGGAGTCCACCATCTTTATTGGCTTCCTCGGGGACCCTTGAGAAGTGATAGATAAATCCAATTTGCCCAAGCTTGAGCAGGATGGAGGGAGAGATACTTGTGAGTCAGCATATGCTAGCAGAAACTATTTTTCCCCCTCATTAACTTTTTTGCACATCAGCTGATTTTTATTTTATACTGTCTATATCCCTGTACTTATTTTCTAGGTTCCCTACTGAATGTTATCACGTCTGATACCACCAGGGCTTCATTAATGTAAAATGTTGTCATGTGGTGAATTATTCCTAAGTGAGAAAACACAGACAACTCTAGAAGAGAAAATGAGGAGCTGTTGGACAGCATGAGGCTAGGAGCATTTGAAGATATCTCATGGGAATTCCTCCAACAAATTGTTGGGAAAAACTGATTGAAATTCAATAAGAAAGTGCAAATGAGACAACAGAGCTCCACAGTGGATTGCAAAGATCCCCTGGAAGGAAATCAGAACTATCTCTGCACTACTGCACCTTGCAAAATCAAGAAATGTGTAAATCCCACCAGGAAATACCGTGTAGGAAATCAGCATTCAGGGCAATATGAAACAATCAAGTGAAGGAGTCTTCTAGTAAGGAAATACCATGTATTTTGAGAATCAAATTTGAACGGATTTAAGATCTGAATAGGTTTTTATTGGAACCAGTGTTACTCCAGAGAAGGCGTGAGCGGCAATCTGTACCTTAGCAAACACACTTGTCTGGGTTGGTTCACAGATGCTCCAATGCCTGACATGAACAAAGGCATTTAGAGATACGCTTCCCACCACAGCTGACTTTGAAGGTGAAGGAGGTGCAGCACAGGCAGGGGTTTGGGTTCTGGTTGGACAACTGCCTCCTAGGGAGTGAGCAACAGGAATCATAGAAGCTCCCCAGATGATAGGACCTTTGCTGGGAGTGCAGTGAGGGAGGACACCTCCCCTTACAAAATCGGTGCTCAGGAGCTTGCTTGGAATTACACCAGCAAAATGGTGGAGTGGCTTTAATGAGCTTTGGGTTTTTTGGCTGGGGTAGTCACTGATGCTTCAGCTGTTACAGCCTCTGCTTCTGCAGTGGAGAGTTGGGGTGCTGCTAAAGCACAAAGGAAACTTCTCCAGGATTTAAAAAGAGCACAGCTAAGCTGAGCTGAGTGTCAGGGAAGGCTGTAGATAAAAAAAGGCTCAAAAGACGTACTGTCTGTTGTTTGCCTTCTGTGAAATGTACTTCCTATAGATACATAACTTCATGTGATAGTATAAAGAAAAGTATGAGATGAACATACTAATGAGCACCTGGACACTTAGCTACTGTGGGAATCAATAACTTCAAAAAGTATGGAATGGAGTTGCAAAAATCTCCTACTAATGTGCATTTTGAAGAATCATTTAAAGAAATGTCAATTCTCTTCTCAGCCCTTCATGTGCATTTGTGTATTTTTAAAGTCTTTTAGAAGGAGGATTGAGTTTTGTGTAGTCAAGGATATGATTTATTGAAAAGGTCCTGATTTTTTTTTTTTAAATATTTGCACTACTAAAATATTTAACATAGGGAAAAAAAGTGGCAAGTGAGATCAAAACCATCCTGCGGCATTATGAAAACCATAAGCTGAGCAATTCTGAAAAGGATAAAGATGGTTTGTGTGAAAGGAATATTTTTATTTTTTAATTTATTTTTTTTTTATAAAGAAATGACAGATTTGGAACAGTGGCTGAGAAAGCTTTGAAAGCGGCCAGGCTGACAGGATGCATTGTAGGGTAGTTGTAAGCCTTTGTAGAAGCAATTATTATCATCTCCCCAAAGCACAGATGAGTCCGTGAGCAAAAAAAAATGCAAAGCAAAGCAGAAAAGGCTGGCTGGGGAGGAGAACCCCTTTCCCAGGCCTTGGTGCTTACAGGCTGATGGCTTAAGCTGAAGTGAAAACAACCTGGATCTAATTTAAACTCTGGTCATCCTGCAGAAAATGAAAAAGCTGGGACTGTACCTGCTGAAAGAACTAGCAAGGAAAGGGCAAGGCTCAGGGAGAGGGCCAGTGGCATGTGTTTGGACATAGGTCTAGTGTGGCCCTTTCCAACCCATCGCCTGTCAGCAATTGTAGGTGTTCTTCAGAATGATGATTTGATCAGAGCGGCCATGGGTCAGCGCTCTCAAAGTGTTCACAATTAACTAGTTCTGTAAAAAGTTCAGCAAGGCCTCCTGGAGAATCAAGGATTCGGTGCTCCAGATAAAACTGTGTGTTGTGCAAACATCAGCACCTTTCCAGTGGCAGGTTTTGAATTGGGAACGCTATCGGAATGCTGAGGCCATGCTTCTGACGAGCTTCTCTTATGCTGTACAGAGGGAGCTACAGCAACTCATCCTTTATTTAAAGCGATATTTTGGTGAGATTATCTCCTTCATCCAGCTGTCCGGTCCACTGGAAAACTTCTGGACCATATTATTAACTACAGGCCTGATGCTGCTTTTCCATGGTCCTGAATTTACTTGGGTGCAACTGGAAGTGGAGTCTGATTTCTCCAGGAGCAGTACACTGAACGAACGTTTGAACAGATTATTCAGCCTTCTTCCAAAAACAGCCTCCTGCATTTTATATTTCACCATTCCTTTGATGCATCTTCAAGATGCAAGGATACCTTCTCACACTCTAGCCCCTGGAATTTTATTTTATTCTTTAATTCCCTACAGAGCTGGAATGTACTTTTCCATTTTCCCCACAAATTCCTAGACATTAAATGCAGGATGCTAAAATACCTGTAGGTTTACAGGCCTTTACCACAACATTCACTATCCCTGCCATTTTCAGCACAAGCAGTCAAACATTAAAGACCAAAGTCCTATTATTCATTTGTAAGCTAATTACTGTCAGGCTGCTTTGTGTGTGTCTTACTGCAAAGGATTCAAAATAATTTCCTACTAGGTGTGCTATGATTGATTATAGCTGGTATCCCCAAACCTACACAATTAGTCAGCATATCTTTACTTTTCTAATGGAGAGGCAGATGCTATGCCCACAATTATCCTTCAGGATCACAGCATCCCAAATTTCAACCCTCTGCCAGCCTATGTGGTCGCAGCGTAGCCGATGGCAGAATGGGGTGGTTTGATTTTTGTGTGGCTGATAGAGGTTTGCAGGTTGTTTGATCAATCTGGTCCCAAAAGGATTCAGTAAATTTGATAATCAACTCTTGTTTAAAAAGTAATCTGTGGAATGCCTTAATGTATTGACGTTAAACCTGGATGAGTAAATCCAAATGAGTAAAACTACGTATAAGCAATACTAATTAATGGTAAAACCTATACGTGAAGCTGGATAAATTTACCTATTAGGCCAATTAAGCCCTATTCTGAGTAATTTGATTTGAGGAAACTTTAACGTTTCCCTTGATTCTAGTGAAATTCTTCATCTGGAAAAGAAACACTTGAGTAGGTACAGAGCACTTGCAACGGGCATGAAGGGAGCAGTGTTTTCACAGAATCAGAAGGTTGGAAAAGACCTTTAGGATCATCAAGTTCAATCATTCCCATCCTAACCTAATCTATATCCCTAAGTACCTCATCTACCCTTTTTGCAAACACATCCTGGGAAGGTGACTCAGCCCCCTCCCTGGGTAGCCTGTTCCACAGCCCCACAACTCTTTCAGTAAAAACTTGTTTTCTAATATCTAATCTAAACCTGCCCTGGTGCAGCTTGAGGCCATTTCCCCTTGTCCTGCCACCTGGCTGAAGAGACCATCTCCCACCTCTCTACAAACTCCCTTCAGGTAGATGTAGGTGGTGTTAAGGTCTCCCCTCAGCCTCCCCTTCTCCAGACTAAACACCCCCAGCTCCCTCAGTCGCTCCTCATAGGATTTGCCCTCCAGCCCCTTCCCCAGCCTGGTTGCCCTTCTCTGGACTCGTTCAAGGACCTCAATGTCCTTCTTATGGTGAGGAGCCCAGAACTGGACACAGCACTTGAGGTGCAGCCTCGAGTGCAGCCTTTTGCAGAGCAGCCTGTGGGGGCTGGGGCCACTAACTGGAATAAAGATTTTAACAGCGATGCCAAAATAGCCATTTCGCTTTCTGAAAACTGCCTAAGTAAAACACAACAGTTATGTCCTGCACTAAATAACAAAGATTGTCTTCTGCATCTCTCTTCATTTATCATTTCCTCTTGGCTGAGTGAGGCAGTGCGGCACTGCTGGCGCTGTCGAGTCCTTGTTCTCAGCCTGCAGTTACAAATGGCTCGGGCACAAGGGGATGGTGTTTATCTAGGGAGGTAAAAGTAATTTTATTCCTGGTTTCTAGGCAAGAGATGATGACCAACAATGAGGGTGAAAACGATTTGTATGAATATGTTTAGGAGTGTTAAGATAAACGTTTCCAGGAATGGAGTTTGAGGGGCAATTTCTGCTGTTTATCTAGAAAAGCGGTCAAACTGAGAGACTGACGTACCAAATTTGGGGTTTTTTCCCCAATAGATGCCTGTGAGAAATGCTTTGAAGGAGTTTGGGGAGAAGATGCTGACTTGGTGATGACAGAGAGGGCATGTAATGATGGGACGAGGGGGCATGGTTTTAAATTGGATGGGGGTAGATTTACATTGGATATTAGGAAAAACTTCTTCACTACGAGTGTGGTGAGACACTAGAACTAGACACCAGAGAAGTGTTGGATGCCTGCTCCCTGGAGGTGTTCAAAGCCAGGTTGGATGGGGCCTTGAGCAGCCTGGTCTAGTGAGAGGTGGCAGGGGGTTGGAACTTGATGATCTTTAAGGTCCCTTCCAGCCCTAATCATTCTATGATTCTAAGTGATAAGCAGATTAATATGCTGTAGACCCGTGAAGGATGTTTCAAGGCATCTCTCCTGGCCCAGGGCTGTAAGCCACAGTCCAATCCATGAGACCACAAATTACCTAAAGTCATAGACTTGTATTAGGTATTCCCTTTTAGCAGAAATGCTGACATGTATTTCAACAACCAAACACAACAAAAGCCAACCAAGGATCTGAGAAAAGAAAAACCTCCTGATATACTTCAATGGTCCAAACACAATTATTTAACTATGAACATTACTTGTGAAGTGAAAGTGTTTGCTTTAAACTTGGCTAAACTCTGCAGAAGAAAGCAGACATGAAATGAATGATCTGCTGGTACTTCACACAGTTGGATAGTTTGATTACTGTTTTATCAGGACTGTTCTGCAAAACACAGCATTTCTTTTATTCCTTGGTGAAGGTGAAATGCATAGAAAGAATTACATTGCCTGTATAGATCAAGTGGACTAGCTGAGATTTACACTCACATAAATTAAACGAGTGTAGATTGCAGCTCACTGCATAGTATTTTCTTGGGTAATTGGTTGTAAAATGGGTTTGGAATTCAACCCAATATTTTCAAACTAAGCTATTGCAGTCTAAACGGTGGGGTAGCACTCTTGTAACAGGCATTTCTCCACCCTGTTCCCAACCAGGACCAGTGCCAAAGCCTCTCAGTGTGAGAAATGAAACTTTACACTTTGCCAGGTGTAAAGTTCTCAAATATTTTCACAAACACCAGTTTCTGAAAATATTTTGTTCATTTGCTACAGTTCTAAATAACTCAACACAAGAGAAATGCACTCCCAATGTTAAGAAAATCTTAGAGAATTCACTGAGATGTTTTTTCTTTTCTTCTACCTCAAACCCTCACTGATGGCCACAGGAGACAGCATTTAAGTATTTATGTAACAACAGGTGAAGGACACACACACACCTTCTTTTGCATAGCAGGCAGAATTACAGGGCTACTCCCAGAGAAGTAATAATGCAAGAGGAGCCTCCTTTAGTAGTTGTAAACACCAGCAGTTAAGAGAAAAAAAATCACCCTTGGATTCATATCCACCTGTCTGTAAAAAGCACTGCTGAAAGCCCAATTATTTTGATGGATACTGAGGAGAGTCAAAGAAATAAGGACTTATGTAAATGACAATGAAAGAGCTCGATATATTTCTAAAATTCTCCAGAATTTACAGTAAATAATGCTTTCAAAGGAAATGGTAATCATTCTGCATTGAAAGCGTCTGATCTTCCCATCTTTACTTCAGATCATATTAGTACTGTGCATCATTACAAGAATGTGTTCTTTGAAGCATGTGTACTCTATCTTCTTTCTATTCATCATAAATACCCTCTCTCTGAAAGTACACTTTGCCACTGTGCACACATTTTTCTTTCTCTGATTTAATTCATTTCCTAAAGAAATGTCACGCAGAAATCAATCTTGCCAGTACAAGTTCACAAGGCCCGATTCATTTAACAAATGATTTATTGACAACTGAGAGATAGAAAATAATGGAATGTTGTTATTAAGAGTAACGTTACAGATTTCCAACAGTGGGTATGGAGAGGGTATACACAGAGGATGTTAATATTCCTTTGTGATACATTGTGAGAAGAAACAAGAGAGCTTGCTGTGGTAAATGGCTGGCTTCCAGCTTCTACTCCAGCTCCCTCTTTGTACTCACAACTAAAGTTATTGCATAAATCCTGACCTTTGCTGTTGTTGGTTTCATTGAAAAACAATAGCTTGTAGGAACAGAGATAAGAAAACAAGCGTCCTGTTTCAGAAAAATGTAATTTTGATTGGTATCCAAACACAATCAGTTCTTCAGAGAAAAACATGAAAGTTCAACCAAAGCTGCATATGCAGCAGCAAGCCGTGACTGAGTGTGGCAGGTAGTGGTTTGATAGCTAATCTGGGAAGTGTTTATCTAAGCAGTGGCAGTTAAAATACTCCTCCTCCTCTCTCCTTCCCATCCCTTTTTCACCTGGTGCCAAAGCAAGCAGTGTTTCCAGATCTCCGGGCTGAATACACCTTGTATTTCTTCAGATGACATAGTTATGGATCGTTTTCATCTTCTACTAAGCGAGACATGGAGAAAAGAACCAATGCCCTGCACTATACATTTATCTCTGTGTTCCACAAGCATGGTGGGATCCTAGGGTGTCTCATAAAGATTTCTCCCGAGCTGCCTTCTGCTCTCATATCCATCATGACTGGAATCATAGACAGGTTTGGGTTGGAAGGGACCTTAGAGATCATCTTATTCCAACCCCCTGTCATGGGCAAGGACACATTGCACTAGACCAGGTTGCTCAAAGCCCCAGCCAGCCTGGCCTCGAACACTTCCAGGGAAAGGGCATCCACAACCTCATGATCGAATGGGACTGCCAGCATTACAAGTACTTTGGTGTCCCCAAGGCAGGTGTTAAATTATCCAAATTTTAGTGCAATGGCTCCTGGATGAGAGTCCAAGCCCTACCGTCAGATGCTCATGCTCTCAACTCCAAGTACCTGCACACACCCTAAGAGAGCCCCTCATCCTAGCCAGAGGCACCAAAAGTTCTGAAATCTTGCTTGTCTCTGAGGACTGAGGAGCTGGGCTTGAGCTGGCAGGGAAATGCCCCGTGTGCTCCAGATCCAGTGCCCAGAAGCTTCACAGGGAGCTTGGCACAGAAGGGGTGCTGCAAAGGACCTTTTTAACTCCTGGAAAGCAGCAACGAAACATCACTGTGCTGAATTAGAAAGCAAGCAGCTCTTCATGCAGTCTGTCCCACCAGCCTGGTCCCTAGAGACTTTGACCCTCTGCCAAATTCCTAAATCCCAGCACTGCCTAGCTGAGAAGTCAGTACCGCTGAATGCTACGCAAACATAGGATAAAAACAGCTCATGCATGAAAGATTTCACACTCAGATTTCCTTTTGGAAAAGTATAACAAATCCTCAGCCCTTCTCTGTATTCCTGAAGAACTCCTCTGACAAAGAGCAGAAAAAGAAATTATTTCCAGAGATTTCTAAAGTGCGAAAAGTGAGGAATATTGGACATGCTTCATTAGACAGAGATGAAAATATGAAACATTTTGAAAACATATAGCTGAATAGGCTATAATATTTGCTCAGGAGTCCACACCAAACCAAAAGGAAAGATTAAAATCTCTTCCCAGAAAGACAATTTAAACCCAGAGTAATGCCTTCCTGCACTAGTAATCAGTCTGCAGGTAGGATGATTTAACCGTGACCCTCAAAAATCTCTGTAACAGAGAAGTAGGAAAACCCAATGAATTCAATGGTACTCTATTGCATTGTCAAAATTGTAAAGTGAAAATGTTAACTCAACCTACAAGGTCTTTGTACTGTCTAACAGAATTTCAGAAGTAATTTAAAAAACAAAAAACCAAGTGCTTCAGGAAAACAAGTCTATACGTTTTCCTACGCCAGAGGTGTGCTGAAACCCAGGAGATATGAACTCTGGTGTATTTACAGCGAGCAGTCAGCAGGTAGCAGCACAAAGCATTAGTCTGAAGAAGTTCGTACAAGACGCTACAGAGGCGGAGGTGATGTGTCATCAGTCACCAGGACACGGCTCGAGGTGTGGAGGCAACATAACTTACCACAATTAAGTACTTAACGGGGAGTAAGTTCAGTGCTGGAGTAGCCTGTGCTAACCTTTGCGAGCCAGAGGGCAGAAGCCCAATAAAAAGAACACACTTTTTGGGGGGGATTTACTGCAGACATGAGAGATGTGCTATGAACCAACATCAGGGCACAAGACGACCAGGGAACAGAGAACGAACGCCTGGTAGGGTGGCAGAGGGGAACCTTCTGTCTGGCAGTGTCGCCCAGCTCACAAATCGCTTGCTCAGTTCTTGAACTGACGTTCTTTGGAGTAAGAAACGAGCTGTTTCCCCCCTTCAGTACCCTCTGTATGTATTTTTTAAAAAAAGAAGCAAGAGGAAGAAGGGTATACATCAATTCTCTACACATACATCGTATACACAGTATGGTGGAACACGTACACATTTACAATAGTAACCTGCAGTTCTCAAGAGTAAGCGAATCCATATACTAGGAAATAAATGTAGAAGTCATCAGGTCAAGAAAGATTAATAAAATCATTCTTGAGCTCCTATGAGGGGAAGGACTCACAGAGATGAACTGAAGCCTGCAGTACAGCTGGAGCTGAACATTCACAGATTTTTCCAAGAGCTGGATATATATTTTTTTTTGGCTATTGATCTGCCAATCACTTTTTCTCTAAGAGGAAATATAGCTATCCACGTCTCAGTGAGTCTTTTTCACCTAGTTGCTTTTGTGGGAGTTGTGTTTGTTGTACATCCACATCTTTTATGATATCTC
Source organism: Zapornia atra (assembly GCA_013400835.1). NCBI lineage: Eukaryota > Metazoa > Chordata > Aves > Gruiformes > Rallidae > Zapornia > Zapornia atra. Next base: position 298,472 of record VZTU01022400.1, read on the forward strand.
AGAATAAAAAATTCAATAGCTGCTGCGCTGAATTGTAGAGATCATTATTCTACTTGTTTGGAAAATGAAAATGATACCCGCTTTTCTCTGCCCTTGCTCTCACCATCAGTTCACTTTCAAACTGCTTGGTATATCTAATTAATAAAATGTATCTTTTGTTAACTGATGTTGCCTGGGCAAATGCTACAGATGTTCCCAATTACGTCATTGTCCCTGTCATCAGAATAAATTTGTAAAATGCTATTGAATCAAAGCTCTCTAGTGTAGGAATCAGTATGACTTCTCTCTTTTAAAATGGGAAATAATTATTCATTACTTACTACTGTTCTATCATACACCCCAGTGAACCCTCCATTGTCTGGAAACTCGCTGAACTCCTTGCCCAGTGCCTTGGGTCCCATCCCAAAGCACCATCTGGATTTCCTCTCCAGCTCAGCATGCACTCCCTGCACATCAGTAAAGCCAGGTTTATGCATTTCTAGGGGCCTGGGTCTGCCTAACCTTGATGTCAACTACTGTTTCTCTATTTTTAAATCTCTCAGCTACCTTCAACAGTTTTCTCCAGAATCTTGTTTTCCAATGGCTCTTCCTCCCACGTTTTTCTGCCTGTCTTCTACGTATATTCATGCTGTCCCATTCATGCTGTCTGTAGCAATCTGGGAGAGGACTGCTGTTCCCACACTACTTCTGCCCTCCACAAGCATAAACTCAGTTTGGTTTCTTTCACACGAGGGAAAGACTGATGGATTGACTTCTTCCCATCACATTGAAACATTTGTCCATACATCTCCTTACCAATGCCCACTCATAGGCACTGCCCAGGTCCTCACAGGCAGAATTGACCTTCTCATTGTTCCTCTCTAGTGTTCAAACTCCTTCAGTGGCGATCCTCTTCACCCTGTTACCTTTAAATGGGGCTGTACCCCTTCCTGGGACCGTCTCAGACTTCAGGTCTGCTTAAGTTTCTTGGAAAGTCAGTAATGACAGTTTAAAACACGACTTCTCTAATACATTCTTCCACATAAGCAGCTTTCATCAGCTTTCTCACACCTTTTCCTCTGGCCCTACTGAGTCCCACCATCTCCTCTTCATATTCGTACAAAAAGCTTCTGTTAAGCTGACCTTGCAAAGATCACGTAGCCCAGCTCCTCACGCTGACCATGCCGTGGTCTGCTACCAGCATCTTTCCACCAGCCTCCCAGTCCCTGCAGTGCCACACACAAGCTGTCAGTCTCTGTTTCAGCACCCTTTACAGTTTCTATTTTACTTCTAATCACACCTCAACCAAGCCATCATTGACTTCTCTCTGTTAACGATGACAGCCTTTATTACCCAGTTGCTAAATTTTGAAACAATATCTTCAGCTTTGCTTGTCACACCTGTCAGAAACTCTCTGTGAACACCTGAAAAGCCATGTTCAGAATCCTCCTTAAAGCTCCACTTTAACACGATGTCTACGCCAACCCAGCAAATGCATGGTAACTGGGCTCTGTGGTGCTCGCTGCAGGGCTGCCTGTCCTGCTGACCTGGATTGTCACATCTCTAACTGGCATTGCCAGTTCTGTTTCTTCTCTTGCCTTTATGTAGGTTATACATTTTTTTGCTTTAGAAACCATCTTTTTATCCCACTTGCATGAAATGGGCCTAGCAAATATCTGATTCCCTTACTATCTTAAGCAAGTAAATTGTTAAAAGGAAGTTATCTTAAAATAGAGAACATTTGAACCTCTTCCAGATGTATAAAATACATTTTGCAAAAGATGATAAAATGAATATAACGTGTTGGTACAGCATCAGAAAGAAAACCCACTAACTGGGATGGATGATGAGGATGTAAAGAGAAAATCCAAAATTCATGGCACCATTTACTTCATTGTAAATGTGGAAAAAAACCCTAGCAGTGTCAGGATCAAATATTCCATATTTATTTAACTGAGAGGCTGTACAGGATGCAATTCACCCATCTGTGCTTGGCCCATCTGAACTTCAAAAAGCACCATACTACTGTACTGTACTTCTGCTGTCAAACTTTGGAGCTGCTACAAGATACACCGAGGAGTGCAAGGATGGTAGATGACAGCACGCTGACTGAGATCTGTGTCTCAGACTGTCTTCTCTCCAGCCACTTATGGAGGCACTTCAAATCAGAATCACTAACTAAATCTTCCCAAGAACTCCCCATTCCTATATCGTACAGGTATTTCTACTCTTCTAAGGGAAGAATGAGCTACTACTGTCAGTCGATAGTTATAGATCCAAATAAGAAAATAAATAGCACACTATGTAATGGAACTAACAAAGTCTGCTTTGTTTCAGATTTGTTTCCTACATCCCAACAGCTTAAGCCCATGAAACTCTGCAATGCCACAGGTGCCAAATCCATTCCCAAATTCCCCTTGAAATATTCCCCTTCCCATAAACCTTCCTCCAGGGAGCAGCTGTGGGGAATTCCCTGTTGTCTGCGCAACTGGTGACAGGCCAACTGCTGAGCCTTTCCCTTGGGTTTCTCTTTTCAGCTCAGCCCTCAGTTTTGTGCCAAACCAGACAAGAATTGGGACCCTGCTGCTCTGTTTGAGTTGACTTATAGGCTCAATGGTTACGAAAGGGCGTTCAGCAAAGAGGTTGTATAGCTTCTGTTAAGAAATGCCTCCAGTATTGCTCAACGCAATAAAGAAAAATAGTTCTTGACACAGGTAATTCCTGAAATTGGGAAAAATAGTTTGGAAGCCATTAAAGGCTCTTCCTCCCTCTGTGGGTGCTGTGAGCAAGCAGCACTTGCATACATAACATGTTGCCATTGGACACGACCTCCTCTCATTAGCTTCTGTGCCTCATAGATACATCAATAAAGGCAGCAATGAATGCAATGAATTCATATCTAACAAAAGCACTGCAGTTAAGTGTGAGTGGTCTGACACAAAGCCTTACTACCAAAGAACTGTATCTGCACTGCAAAGAGAGCAGTAAAACCCACTTAGCCATGAATTAATACATAACGAACAACTGACAATAATTATTTCAATCCAGTGTTCCTGACTGGCTTCAACACTTCCTTCTTTTTTTCTCTAATCATATTTTTAGCAGGTTTTGCACTTGATTTCTTAACCATACAGGCACTTAGTAGTTTGTATTTTCCATTAGCTCTCTCTCTAAGTATCACTTCCCTCTGATACAGAAGTGTAAATGACTGGCTCTTTTTTTCTTTAATGATGAGAATGCAAACCTTGTGACTTGGGGCTCAGCAGAGCTCAACACATCTCACGGACCTTTACTCCGATAAGACTTTGCTACAGAATGAGAGAACTCAGTGAAGTGTGGTAAGTGTAATTAAAATTGTGTTATGCTGCTGATCCACAGGCAGATAAATTCTATAAGCATTAAATTGCACTGGTTTGTTAAAAAAGAAAAAAATTGGCTGTTCGTTCCCTTGTAAAAGATGACATCAATTTAAAGATGGTGAAACTATAAATCTGAAATGAATTACAGAGGTTCATGAGTTCCTCAGAATAAACAGAGTTCTGTGGACCCCTACCAAGAGACTTAACACTTTATGCAGGGTGCAGTGAACCAGTTTAATAACAATTACTAGCCGAAGGGATCTACTCACACAGATTCCTGACTGGTGGCATATTAATCCACTTCCATCCATCCAGAGTATAGACTTCTTAATGGAAAATACAGACATTTTCTGGGACTGAAGGTCACGGGCTCAAATCAAAATGTTAGGTTTGTAATTTTTTTTATTTGCCATTCATTGAACCAAATTTGATTAGGTGAAAATAAGCCTGGCATCAAATGTCACAATGTGGGCAGATCTTCTGTTTGCTCTGATTTGAAATCAAATTTCTGGCTATTTTCCTTGTGTATTAACAGCAATATTTCATCATTGTTTGGAGTCTAATCATAATATGTTCCACATGGAATATTATAAATCAAGAACCCTGTTTACTTGTCACTTGGGCTTGCAAGTTCAAAGAGACTGGCCTTTCTGGAAAAGTTACCCTTTATCACATTTATCAGTCTGTGAAAATCAGAGTAAAAAGTCATCTGTTACAATCTTGTCTAACAAAATATGAACACATACTCTTTCACAGACAGCAGCAATTACTCACAGGGCTGTAGAGATAATGGGATGAAACTAATTGAAATGACTTTACACATGCAAGCAAATTCTTGAATTAAAATCAGATGAAAGTCAGATAAAATTGCACCAGGTTTTAAGCTGAAGCCATGCAATAAGTTTCTACTTAATGGGCATGCCTCCCTTCTGAAATGAACATCAGCTCATGCTGCAGAGCAGCCTTCACAGCTGTACCTGTAAATATAATGAAGTGAGTAATATTTATTATAAGATCTTTTCCTCTAGTTATTTATGATCAAACTGATGAATAATGTAGAATGAATCCTATAAATAGGATTAAACATTAGGAAACTGAGGATGAGAGAGGGCTGAAGAGATGGAGTACCTCATATATAGAAGAGAAGCAGATGGACCTTTTCTAAGGAGATTGTGTTTATGGAGCCTGGTGTCCATGAGAAGAGAACCAGGATCAAACAAATTAATTTGGGTAGAGGAAAGAGCCAATCTCTCTGTGCTCATGCAGTTCACTGGTTACGAACCGAAGCTGTGGTGGTGTATGATAGATTTGGAGTTGGAGTGTTATTTTTTGCCAAACCAGGTGGCTCTGTGGCTGGAATGGCAGCCTATGAGTGCTGGAGAGAGGGCAGAGTGGGATGCTGATACATAGAGCATGTGTGAGCCAGCTGAGGGGTGATAGAAAGGGAAAAGAAAGACCCTGAGGTGGACTGGAGGACAGGACCTCACCTTAGGAAGAAGGACATAAAAGGGATGAGGAGACACAGCCTTTCCCACTATTGCTTCAAATCTTCTCATTTTCCGATTGATTTTCCAACTAAATTAATCACCAACATCTTTACATATAACAACAGTTCTTGAGAGAGTCAACTGTTTTTTCTTTTATTTAGACTCCCAAAGTTCCAGTGGCTAACAGTAAGGCAAAAGATGGAAAGATGGGACTTTCAATTTGGTAATATCAAGTAATTACAACATTTATCATCACCAAAGTTATAGCTGGCAACTTTTTTCCCCATCATAAATGGGTACTTAATGCTGAAATCTGAATTCCTACCTTGCCCTTTTTCATATGAATGTTTATTTAAGCATCAAATCTTGAAGGAAACTTCCATTCATTGTTACCTGTTGATCCCATTTATTTGTCTTACAGCAGATATATCTTGTCAGTTCCTTAAGTGTGTCATTTATTACTGGGCTTTTAAAAATCTTTTCTGCAAATCTGTGTTTTTATTTTACTGTGTCTTCCCAGAATTCTTGTAGAGTATCAGTAAGAACCTGTTTACATAAGAAGTTACTTAGGGATAGGAAAAAAACCCATCTGCTTCCTTCAAGAATGATTTCCATGTGCAGATAAACCCAAGGCTATACCATATTCTCAAGGCATTCACAGAAGTTTAGCAGAATAAGTGGTTGGAAAGTGCTTTGGGGAAAAGAATCTTGATATCTTGTTTGGAATTAGGCTGCACTGATATTAATCTTTTCCTTCTTATCTATGTACCTGTGAGATATCTGAATCACTAGTGAGCCATTTCTGGAAAATACGCTTCAGTATCCTTCTGAGGAGAATGTAATAGGATAAAATCTAGGTCACTAATGGTTTGAAGTGAGAAACTAGTTGCTTTGATCTCTACCCTACTTTACCAACCAGCTTTTCAAAACCATTGACCATGAGGTATTACTCAAGTATCAGAAAGGCTACTTGTGAAAGTGTTTTTGTGGTTATTCTGCTGAAGTTAATGCCTTCAGACAGAGGAAAACACAGCACTACCACTGCAATAGTTGCCTGACTTGTTCACTTGAAATTCATTCAGTTCTGATGGGTTAATGACCATCCACATGACCGTTCACATTTTGTTCTCTTCCCAAGGGTAATGTAAGGAGGGTGCCAGCATTCAGTCCTTCCTTCTCCCAGAAATTAACAGAGTCCAGAATAAGCAAAGCAGGCAAGAGAGTGTGCAAGTAACACAGGGCTGCACACAGGCCACGTACATTTCTATTTTATTCTAAAGCATGGTCTAAGCTAGACTTAAAGTTTTCCTGTTTGCTCCAACTAAAAGACTGTATAGATACCAACATGCAGATCCCATCAAGAGAGGAAATGGAAATGAACTTTAAAGTCTCTCTGCGAGCCCAAGTCAGAGGCAAATTTGTTTTCTGGTTTTGCTTTTGCTTCTCCTTCATCTCCAAGTCCAATTAGAAGGAGCTGTGCTGGTATCTATCAGGCTTAGGGAGATGAAGCTATTTGGCTTAGCTTCCCTCAACTTACACGTTGAAGCTCTTTGTTCCTTCCTGTAATTGTGGGTGTGCCAAGCATGAGGTACGGTGATCACCAGATCCCACATGGGGAGAACGTTCTCAGCCTGAGCTGAATGCTGAAACCACGAAGCATCACAACACTGAAACTCTGCAGCAGTCGATTTAGAGTAAAAAGTGATTTTTGAATCCTTTCCCATTCTTGCTACGATCATTAACATAAAATCAATTTCTGTTGTGACATTTTCAGTTCTCATTATGATCTCTGTCACAAGAGGGAGGTTTTTAATCCCCCCTAAAGTCTTTAAGAGACAGCAGAATAATACGCACTAAACGCATCATGCATTTTCTAATATGACCTTTTCATGGTTCTTCAGCTTGACCACATGGTCACTCCTGTCCTTTGGCTACCTTGGTAATCTGAGAGGAACAGGCAGAGTGGTAAATAACCAAAATACAGAATTTTTGAAAGGTTAACATCATACTGCTAGTGACTCTTTCGTGGGTTATATATACACTGCATGTGCATATTCTGCAACTCAGAAAAAAAGCTAGGAAGAAAAGTAAATGGCAAACTATGACTGTTCTCAGGATGGTGATAAAAATTATTCAGAAAAGGGGGAAGATGACTGTGTGATAGGTACTAAGTTTTATTCTGCCAATTGTTTATATGTATTTATGCTCTGTGAAACAATCTAGCCTATGTAGATGTGGGGAGCTTTAGTCACCCTACACCCTTAAAAGTTCTGAAAGCCTCAAATAGAAATGATTCTGAAGTAAAAAGTATGCTATGACCCAATGCTAATCCTCTTCCTGCTGTTTTGTTTGGGGTTTTTTAAATTGAAACTTAAAAAAATAATCAAAAGTGAAGCTAGTATTGAAGAGAAGTGGCTGGTAATCCTCTTGTCTCATTGTTTTAAACTGTGGAACTTACTGTTAAGGGACCCAAGTTCATACAAGAAAAGAGGGGATAGCAAGTGCTGAGGGAAAATAGGGAGAAGCCAACATATCCACTGCAGGAGAGCAAATGTCAACTGAGTGTACTGCATTAAAACTAGAAGAGTTCCTTTTGACTCTTCGATGCTGCCCTGCCATTGCTTTCCCATAGCCAAGCACAAGAATTCTCCCAGGAAAAGTGATGGGGAGACAGGCTGAGAAAGGAGGTCAGTTCCTGGAATGATTTCTGTATCAGACAGATAGGCTGGACAAAGCATATAAAATATTGCATGGAGTGACAATGCACCCACACAAAGCACTCGCAGATATAGAGAAATAAGGGAATGGAAGCATAGGTGTCAAATGAATTGATAAAAAAATATGAAGGCCCCTGTGTCATCACTATGGTGTGCCTTCCTCACAGGGAAACTCAGAAATGAACACCACCACATGTCACTGCTGATCCCACCCCACCAGTGAGTGGGCTGGGGGTGCACAGGGAGTTGGGAGGGGACACAGCTGTGACAGCTGACCCCGATGACCAAAGGGGTATCCCATACCATGTGATTTCATGCTCAGCCTATAAAGTTGGGAGAAGAAGGAGGAATAGGAGGATGTTTGGAGCAGTGGTGTTTGTCTTCCCGTCACCATTATGGCTGATGGAGCTTTCCTGGGGATGGCTAAACTCCTGCCTGCCCATGGGAAGCAGTGAAGGAATTCCTTGCCTTGCTTTGCTTGAGTGCCTGGCTTTTGCTTTGCCTATTAACCTGCCTTCATCTCAACCCACAAGTTTTCCTGCTTTTACCCTTCTGATTCTCTCCCCCACCCCACCAGAATCACAAAGTTGGAAAAGACCTTTGAGATCATCAAGTCCAACCAATCCCATCCTAAGCTAAACCATATCCCTAAGTACCTCATCTACCCTTTTTTTAAGCACATCCAGGGAAGGTGACTCAACCACCTCCCTGGGCAGCCTGTTCCAGGCCCTAACAACTCTAGTAAAACAACTTTTTTAGTAAAAATTTTCTTTTCTAATGTCTAATCTAAACCTGCCCTGGCACAGCTTTGTGAGGGAAGTGGGTGAGCTGGCATAGCTGCTGGCTGGGGTTAAAGCACGACAATAAACAAGTTAACTTTCTGCTCCTGTGTCTAGGAAGACTTTCAGAAGAGGGGAAAAAACCCACAACCAATGTGCAGAGAAGCTACTCTATTCCCCACTAAAACGGCAATGATCTCTACTGTTTTGTAGCCTACCAGGCAATAAAGAGCTGCTAAGATTAATTAAACTCTGAAGGGAGGCTGAAGTGTTTAATCAATCACCAGTGCTGTTTGTTGCTACTATACCATTCATAGAGGTTATTATATAGTAATTTGAATTACAAAGCAAAGCATTTGTAACATAAGAAGGGCACCCCTACTAGTTTAAGGAGTGGCTTTTTCACAGTATCTGGAAACGACAATTCACTTCACACTGACCATTCACTCCAGTTGAGGGTGCTCAGTGCTTCTGCCAACGAGTTTCAAATCAGGAACCTGGAAAATTAGGAGATGCAGCTAGCAACCCTTCCTGAAAAGCCTGGCTTAGCAAGATGGGCACCATTTGCAAAGGAAATCAGTGCCAGAAACTGCACAAGAATTAATTTCTCCAGGGCAGCACACATCCACTGCCTATGTGACACTTAAAAGAATTTTTCTTTACCCTTTGCAATTCACTGCCTCTTGTGCTCTGCAGCTTTGCAGAAATCCAAACTAACTGTTGACTCCTCTACTTATGCATGGGCAAAACAGGAGCATTCTATGCTGAAGGAGAAAACGATGCTATGGACTAAATGGTAAGCATACATGTAATTAAACACTATACCATATTGCATACGGAACAATTAATCCTGTCTGAAAGATGGACTAGGCAACCTCTCTCACTTTCAGTGTACTTTGAAAACCAAACAGCTGTCTGAGAATGATTTCAATTATCAAAGGTTTTAAAACCACATTCAGGAAGCTTCAAAAGACACTTTTCTTAAAAAAGTGAAAACATGATCTTGCATAATTCCCAGGCTGGTGACATTCAGGTGTGAGATGAGAAGAGAAACAGAGTAATAAACCTTTGAATTCATGCACAGATCCTGCATTTGTTAATAGCGTGTTTGCTCTTGCCTTCCATCCTAATTGTGGTTAACAAGTACCTTTAGGGAAGCCAGGGGAACATGTCACCAAATAATACAGAATTCTAATTTTCTAAGGCAGCAGGTTACAGAAGCCTGAATATATACAACAGCAGAGGGAAAGGTCACACTTCCTATGAACTGGTCTGAACCAAACGATGTTAAACACCTGTTCCTTCAGAGTTGAGTTTATTTCTGTTGAAAGGAGGAGGCCATCAAGCTGTGAATACTCCAGGCCAGGTTCTCCACTGATATAAATCCGTACTGACTTTAATGGAGCTATTTGGATTTACAGCAGACAGAAATCTCATCTGGCTGATTGTCCAGAGTGTTAAAGCAACTGATGACTCTCTATTTGGAGAACTCCACTGAAAATAGGTATTTCCTACAACTTCTGAGTTTTAGCATCTGCCAGAACTTTATGTACAGTACAAGTCACTAATAGGAAAGATTAAGGGCTATTTGAAGTAGAACAATCATGGCAAGATAAGAGAGAAAAAAATATCTATAATGCTCCCACTTGTTGTGTATCATATACGTTAAGTACTCAAAGCATGTAATAAAAGCAAAACCCCATTAGTTGTCATGCTTGACCATATTGAGAAAGGCATCTAACAAACAGAAGTGAGCATCATCACTGCAGCCTTTTGGACCTGATGACCACACACTTCAACAGAGAGCAGCAAATGCCATTTCAGGAGTAATTTGAATCACTGATGTGGGCCCATGAAGAGGCTGGTTACGTGTCCTCAATGTGGAAGGGTAATCTGTCCCAACACTAACAATGCACAGAGCAACTGTAAACTATCCTTAGATCACTTCAGTGCAGAAGAGAAACGGAGGTTTGCTTTCATGTCCTTTTGCTGGGGATGGCTCCAGTCTGGCCAGGTGTCAAGGACATTTGAACTTGTATTCAAAGGGCCCATGAGCAGGTTCACCCTGAGCAGAATGGAGAGGAATAATGAGCATCTTCTGAGTCCTGGGGACAGAAACAACTGCCAGGGGAACAGGATGCTAAGAAATAAAAGAATATGGTCTGGTCACCCCAGGATCATTCAGCCTAACTCCCAGTGCTGTTCAGGAGGAACACATGGTTGTACCTCTCTGGAACGTTCTTCCAACTTCCCATGATTTTTTTTTTGCTATTTAGAGCAGAGAGAGACTAAAAATGTGAACAAGAGGCTAAAATACAGGTCCAACAATAAAGTCTCTCTGAAGCATGCCAGAACTGAAAAGCCTTTGCAAGCAAGTGGAGTTACATTACATGCAAAACCATCGCTAAGAGAAAATACCTAATATCATGGGAAGTTACTGCACTCCTGGGGAGAAAAGGATGACTACTATTATTATTGTTGTTGTTGTTATTATTTAGCATACAGTTTCTGTGCTGGAAAATGTAGTTTTGAGACAACCAAAATAATTTACAAATTGAGATCGACAAGCTGAAGCACTGAAATGTTGAAATTAAGCACATTCATTTCAAAGTGATGTGTCTGCTTCAAAAACTGTCAGATTTAATTTTTAAAGAGTTTTTTAAAAAGTCTTTTACTTTACTATGAAGAATTACCCCCTCAAATCCTGACTTTCCAGTCCAGTCAGTAAACTAAAAAAATCAATTATTTGCACAGTACTGGTTTTAAAGAAAAAGGCCAGAAGGGAAGACAAGTACATACAAAAGTCAGTGGGGAGTCAAATGGAGAGTGAGAGAGAATAAACAGGGAATTTATCCATAGGATTGATGGTGCCTTACAAAAAAGCTGACTGCTATTCCTAATTTCTATTTAGAAACATATGGGGAACGAGAGTAGAAGAAACTTTGCTGAAAGCAGAGAAGTTTGGTAGAGGTTTCCTGATGTACGTTACATGAATCATAGAATCACAGAATCTCCTGAGTTGGCAGGGACCCATAAGGATCATCAAGGCCAACTCCTGGCTCCACACAGGGCCAACCAAATCAGAGCATCATCCAGACACTTCTTGACCTCCGCCCAGCTCGGTGCTGTGACCACTTCCCTGGGGAGCCTGTGCCAGCACCTGACCCCTCTCTCAGTACAGAGCCTCTTCCTGACATCCAACCTAAACCTCCCCTGTCACAACCGCATGCCATTCCCTCAGCTTCTATCCCTGCTCACCAAGGAGAGGAGATCAGCACCTGCCCCTTCACTCCCCTTGTCAGGAAGCCACAGACCATGATGAGGTCTCCCCTCAGCCTCCTATTCTCCAGGCTGAACAAACCAAGGGACTTCAGTCCTTAGAAGTCTTCCCCTCCAGACCCTTCCCCATCCTCACTGCCCTCCTCTGGACACTCTCCAATAGTTTTGTCCCCCTCGTATACTGTGACACCCAAAACTGCACCTGGCACTTGAAGTGAGGCCAGCCCAGTGCCGTGTAGAGCTCCCCTACGTGGACCTGCTGGCTGGGAGGTGTGTAATTCTCAGCTGATGTGAGGCTGAATCCATGAACATTAGAAAAATGCCTGAAGAACTCCACTACAGGGTTTCAATGGCACAAAGTGTTAAAATGCCCACAACAGGCATGTTCATTAGTTTTTAATGGCAGGAAGAGGGCTGGATCAAGAACATATTTGAGCACCCAGATTGTGCTTATTTATATTAAGATTACATAGAATATCTGAGAAGAGTATGCAAGGGAGCAAGCACTGCACAATAAATGCAATTTGCTAAGGACTTTCCATAGCTAGGCCACATGGCATCTTTCCAAAACAATATCTTTATGCAAAACAAATCATTTTGCATAGATTTGCATGCTAGTAACATGAACAGAGACTTATTAACAGCACAAATTACATCTCACTTAGATTTCATTTATTATCCTGAATTAGCTGGTGAGTGAGTATGCTCGTGCCTTATCTCTCTGTGTAAGCATTAACAGAGTACTTATCATTGTGGCATCAATGCCACTCTTATCCTTGGTATAATGCCTGAAATATGTATTCAAAAGAGTCATCTATGAAATAAAGCCAGTGAAGTTTAACTTTACGTCTGGGTATTCTGAAGGAGGAAGAGAAGTCATTTGCAAGAGCCCAGGGCATTCTGTTCTACAAAATAAAATCTTCTGGAAGCATGTAATAGTGCAAGTGCTTTGCCCTACAGCGTTAAGACTGGTCTTTTCAATAGAATGCCTACACCCAGCTCCTTTGTAAGCTTCAGTCTAAATTTGAAACCAGTCCTTTACAGCCTAACAACCTACCCATAAAACCAGCTGACTGGCTGGATCTTTCCTGGCTGCCTTCTTCTCTTATTCATCATGACCTACAGCTAAGGACATTTTTCACAGTGCAGACCTATGGAAAGGACTCTTATAATCTAGTTAAAGGCTAGGATACTTGCCTTGCAGTACAGAATCCTGCATTTGTCTCCTCAGGGAAATAAACACTTTTAAAGAGGCTCTGGGCTTCTAAAATGACTTAAATACAATGGCCACACTAGCAATAAGTGAATCAGTTTCCTACTTCTCACAGAAATATCTACAGTGAGGAATTTGGATTTTATGTGTCCTTACACAAACTCATCTATGGCTTTATTGTTTTATTGCTCACAGGTTCTCAAGGGAAACCAATTTCTCTTTCAAGCAGCAGTGACTTTAGAAAGTCAAAGCATGCTAGAGGAGGGTTTACTTTACCTCTCATCACTGAAACCCTGCTGTGGAATACAATCTGTTTTCAGAAGAGCAAAGAGGTGAAGGACAGAAACAAACGGCAATTACTCAAGGCTGTGAAGAGCTTGGAGACTGGTATTCTCTTGCATCTGAATTAGGTTAAAGGGATATACTGGTCAAAGTGTTGCCAAGGAAAATGCTCTATCACTAAGCATGGTGAAATTTGTCTTGCTGTCATCTAGAATATGAAGCTGCAATGTAACAGTATATAACATTTGCATTTCTGGCTGCTTTTTAAGAAAGATTACACCAGTTTGTTAAAGTCCTTTAGGACAGACATTGGGCAATGACATGATGTTACAGTCAGTTTGTACTGACAACCACAATTCCATTATTTCATGACTAAAAACTTTCTTGCTACTCTCAGTCCCTTGCCCTGCCAGTGCTATAAGGTTCTGAATTTCCCCTTGACTATCTCCTTGAAAAAGAACTGCTTCTCAATCTAAATTCATGCAACTCGTTACTTAGGGATCCCACCAGTCTAAAATACAACACATTTAATGTATATTCATATATTTGAAGCACCAGGAGTAATAAAACATAGTATTTTTTAACTATCACTGTTGCCAGAGAAGCACTGTCTATAGCATTAGGAGACCAGTTGGCCATACAACACTTCTATGTACACAGCAACTCTATCACAAAGAACCAGTCATTCACCCAGATACATTGCAGGTTTTCCAGTGGGTATATCATACTACTTTCTGAGGTTATTAAATAATCAGGAGGAGTTTGAAAACAAACCTTTGGATCACACATAGCAAAATCTTGTGCAACCTACAGAGGGAAGAAAAATCCCACCAACTCACAGTCACTACCAGTGTCCTTGTAAACATACATTATACTGAGCAGCCTCAAACCCTTCACGGTGTTTTGAAGTTTCCATTCACAGAAATTACAATTCCAATAACAATGGGAATATTACTGGGGATTATTCACAAACTGAAAGTGTAAACATTTACACTTATGATCACTTCTTGGGACACTTGCTGGTAAAAAAAATATCCACAATCAACCAACCAAACATAAAGATATTGAAACCTGTTAGCTTTTTTCCTCAAAATGAGAAAATAATCTCTCTTTACAGCAAGTTAAATTCAGCAGCTGCTCTGTGGCCATCTCTGGTTCTTAGAGCGCGACACAGAAGCCCAGGCTTCCTTAAAACATAAACTGTAACTCAGTTTCCCAAGGTCAGGAGGAGGAGTTTATTTCTGAACCCTTGTTCTCAGCAGTGGTGTCATACAAGAAGAAATAGTACACCACGTGTCAGCAGGTTCTGAATTTCTTTTGAAATGCAAAGACCTGCCAATGAATCTGCTTCTCAGAAGCTTAATATATTGTTTTCACTTGCATCTTTCTTTATTGTCATGCTTTTATCCCTGTACTTCAATTGCACAGGGCATCTTTCCTTTATTGAGGGCTGCAGTTAATCAGCTGGTTCCATAAAGCACCACATAAATTCTGTTTTATGAATTCTTTGTCACAAGAATGTAGCCAAATGCCTTCTGCCCCAAGACTCAGCAGTAACGCATCACCTTTGTACAGCCTTGCAGAACTGGGATGGAAATTACCGTAGCCCAAGAACAGAAACTCCTCAATCACCTTTACTATGTGTTGGTAATGAAAAAATAGAATCTAGAGATGTTTAACAGACAGGTCTTAAAAAAGACAATGGGAAAAAAAGAGAAAGAAAATCAGTCTGGCTACATGAGTGGACAGACAGGTTTGCAAGGTTGCAGTTGTGACAGAACATCAAACAGTGTAAAATGCTGCCATGAGCTCATATTTTCTGTATCTCCTACAAATAGATGATGTCTTTAACCCTTCCTCAAATTCCTCATTCATTTTACACCCTGAAAGATGACTAACAACCCCCCCCCAAAAGATATCCAAAAATATACTCTTTCCAATTTAACACATACTGAAAGAATTGCTGTAAAGCCCTATTTATACTACCTATACCAGACTAATATCTTCAATACATGCTTTCAATAGCTTAACTTTTAAGAGATGGAACTTTTGACTTTGTCTTATACCAAGCACAAAGTTATTAGTGACAGGGGTGGCTTAGGTCTAGACTGAGGTTGAGAAAAACTCTCTCTTCTGTTTCAGATTGAAATCATCTCTGATGCACATTGCTGATCCAAACTTACAGAAGACTCGGACAAGGTTTTACCAGTGTCCTGTAAAACATTATCAATATTTCTGGAAATGCTTCTCTTGATATACCTGAGGATTATCCAAGTCTTTTGAATGGGTCGTAGGTGCTTGTAGTTATTCTGTGACCAGCTACCACAGCAAGGTCATTTTCTCCTTCAGACATTTCTAACCAAAGAGCTCTTAGATTAAAGCAGATGTTCATATATTAGACCCCAAGTGTATAATTATGCACTTTGTGCTAATGAACTTCTTCCCATTTCTATTGTTGTAGTTCTCAAGGACATCCATTTGAAAATACAAAAAGGAACTTTTTTCAGAAACATGAAATACTGTCCAGTGCTTTTGCAGCCAGCTTGACTTCTTTTTGTAAAAACGTAAACTGAACAGATAACCCTTCCTCCCACTTGCTTCTTTATTGAAAAATCTATTTTAATTATTCATTGCCCTCTGGGTAACAGCATTCTCAAATGCAGTTACTGGATACACTATATAACAGCCACCATATGTCTTTCTTCCTCATACATTCAAAAAAATCAAAAAACTTTTAAGTAATATTTTCTAATAAAAACAAACTCTGCTTTAGAATTTCTATCTATTTTTTTTTGGTTGAGAATTTCTTGTTTGCTTATGAGGTTTTACTAGCTCAAGGAAAGTGGTTCATACACAAGCTTCATTTAACAATCTTAAATGTACTAAGTGAATTGTATGAAAGATTATTTAAAACGTCCAGAATGATAGTGTTAAGATGTAAAATGAAAGGGAATTGTGCTGCATACCTCATAACACTGCTCAGTTTAGTGCTTTTGACAATTTCACTACAATTAATTCTCTGCTGCCCACCAACAATGTAATTTATTGATAAGGTGCATCATCTCTGAGACGTTTCTTCCAGTGCTTCTCCAGCTCATCAGGCTCAGCAAAAAAGGACTGCAAATGAGGGAAGGCTTTGCAATGTCACAGCCTTGTCCCACCACGTTTTGGAACTGTAGGTTCTCACTTGTTCTGGAAGGGATCAGCTAGAAATAAATATCGGGTCTCATGAAAAACCCCTCCAGATCTGGAAAGCTTCCCTCTGAATTCAGTATTGCTCAGGTTCTTTTAAGCTCTTATCAAATTGCTGTTCTGGTACCTTAGCACTGGGACTTATGGAGAGAAAGTTGTTTCTGGTGTTCCCTGGGTATCATTTCAACTGAACATACCTCAAGCAAAAGCTAATTAATCCCTTTGTGAAAACCACATAACAGAATGAGGCACCTTCCATATTACAGCTATTTTCTTAACCGCATCAGAATGTCGTACCATAATGCCAACAGATATGTACCATGCTTGAGACATACCAAGGCATTCCTTTTCCACAGCAAGGCATTACAGAGATCTACAATCACGTTTGAAAAATCATGTCACAGACAAACACGTGTTTTTTCCTCCCTTTACTGTCCCAAATGAACCTCGATTTCAGTCGTTTCAACTAAAATTCTCACAAACTGCTTTTCATAAGATCATATGCCTTCTACTTGTTTGCATCTTAGATTCTCCAAGAATATTTGTGACCTAAAAAGCCTAAACCTGAATTTCAATTGTGAAGGATCAATGAGGCATCTGTAACACGCAGCTTGCTGCCTGGAATGACTGTGACATGATTTTATTTTCCCCGGTTTTCATTTTTCCTGTTGACAGGGATTGCCTGATAAGTGAGTACTTGTTGTTAGAGACCATACTTACAATTTAGACAACAGAAGAATCTGCCTGTTGTCTGTGGCTGATAACTCCTAGTGCCTGACTATCATTGTCAACAAAATGAGAAATAGGACACGACAGTATGTAAAATTGCCTTCACACAAGCAAGACAGAGCCAAGGCTGTATCATACTAAATCCAAGAATATTACATCATTTTCACTGGAACAGGCTGCCCAGGGGGGTGTGGAGTCTCCATCTCTGGAGATATTCAAGACCCATTTGGACGCCAACCTGTGTGACCTGTCCTAGGGAACCTCTGCTTTGGCAGGGGGTTGGACTTGATCTCTGGAGGTCCCTTTCCAACCCCTACGATTCTGTGAGTCTGTGAACAGTATAAAGTATATTCTCATATAAAGGTAAAAACTGTTCTGCCATAAATGTATCTTTCTAAACAATTAGTTGGGAAACCCTGTCTCAGTGGAACAGAATATTAGGAAATTATAATTAAAACTAAGTTGGAAAAACAAAAGAATACAGATTTCTCGGACACAAGCTTAGCCACTTTCTATGTTGCTGTTAACTAGAAATATTTGAAGGCAAGTCTGAATGCTTGTAGGGGACTCAAGTTTTGTAATTCACTTCCAAATACAGACCTGACCATCCGAGTTAGTCCCAAGAAGATCTCCAGAGAGGCTGGATACATGCAGGGAAGGTTAACCTGCAGTTTTGAGTGATCAATCCCAGCCTTCCAGGATTGAACCTGTATCTGCATAAAAAAACCTGAATAGTTACACGTATGTTTTAACATTTGGGACAGAAAGATCCCATGCAGGTTGCCTGGAAGCTTTGCTAATATTGACATGTATTTTTTTGTGTTGCAGGATGTTTTAATGAGTTTTTTCTCTGTGGATGATGGACTCTTGCCTGACAGAGACCGACTTAAGCCAAATAATTCAGATTTTAATGCCTCAAAAATACAGATCCTGATTCTCATTCTAGTCTGTCTCTAAGGAGAGAGACATCTGCTTTACAGGAAGCAGATAATATTTTTTTGTGATTTACACACAGTCCATTAAACTCAATTACAAAAAAAAGCAATTCTTCAGAGGAAAATGAAAGTAGAGATACCCCTGTTGGGACAGGGAGAGCTGTAAAATATGTAAGCATATATATTTGGAATGACGTGGTAATATCTCAAAAACTATCACTGTTCTTCTGCACTAATAAACAGGGAATTAGAAAAAAATCAGAAGTAATTTGATGCAATGCTGAGAAGTGCTTAGAAAGTAACAAACACTCTGAACAACCAGTTTGCCTCTGGTCTGTATTCATTTTTATCAGTGTAAACACAGAGTAACTTTACGAAAGGCAGCTAGCTTAACTTTGTTCATGGAGCTATTCCAGTTTTACACTGGAGCAACCAACAATAGAATTTACTCCTTAAGATACCAAACCAAAACAAAAGCCCAGAAAAAGATGTATTGGAAATGTCAAATGCTTTATTTTCTCCTGTATTTTTTTTAGAAGGTTTGTTGTTTTTTTCCCCTCACACAAGGGATGTTTCAGCTTAACACTGCAGTGATAGGTACTATAATTTATTTCACTGTCAGGTTTCTGGAGAAGTTACAAACTTTTTCTTGTGAGAGGAAATATTTCCCCAAAAAACATTAAAAAAATAAAATCAATATCCCTGAGAAAAACCTATATGAAACCAGTCTTATTTATTTGTTTTTGTTTATGATGAGAGAGATTGTGTTCTAATTATCATTATCAGCACACAAACACCTGCTGTTACGAGACGGTGTTTCTATTAACACGGTGTGCCACTTCAATAGTTTTCTGTTGGCAATCCAAAATCAAATTACTTCTTGTCTGAAAATTATTGTAACTTGCTGGCACTGTGTGTTTACCATGCCTGTCATTTTCTAACCTTTTCTTTATAGTAAAAGAAAAAAAGAAAATCAATAGCCATTTTAACATTTGGTTTAATAAGTGTTTATAAAGTTCTGATTGCCACTGAGCTAAATATGCTCTTTGCATGCTTTGTGGGTTTATACAGCTCGGTGGCATTAGTATCCTTTGCATATGAAAGTGACATATATACTTCATATAGCCACATGTATATGAAGTTATGCCGAGTCCGTGCTTGGGACTGTGCCCAGCTCAGATTTGGCTTTGCTGTGTCGGGTGCCTGGCTTGTTTACACAGAATCACAGAAAGTTAGGAGTTGGAAGATCCTGAACTCCACCATCCCATGGTCCACTTGCAGCCAAGTCTACCCTCAACTTTCCCCTCATCAACCAGTCCCTCCTTGTTAGTAAGTACAAGATCCAGCAGCACACGTCTCCTAGTAGGTTCATCCACCATTTGCATTAGGAAGTTATCATCCATGCACTGGAGCAGCTGGCTGTGCCAGCCTTTCAGCAAATATCTGGGTAGTTAAAATCCCCCACAAGAACCAAGGCCTGCAATTGGGAGGCTGCTATCAGCTGCCTGTAGAAGGCCTTATCAACTTCCTCCTCTTGATCAGGTAGCCTGTAATAGACACCCACGTGCGAGTTGTCAGCTCCTCTCTAGCTCATACCTGCAGCATGACTGCAAGCTTTGGGCTCACCAGTTACCCCACAGTCCTGAGAACATCCCTGCACAGCAGCCACCTCCAGCGCTGCCCTAACTCATTCCTCCACAGCTTCGTGCATGCCCTGTGCTGAAACAGTTCTCACCTGCTGCATCTCTGAAGCCTCCATACCAAATTTCACATGGAAGTAAGCAATCCACAGCTACTGGTCATATGGGTGAGACTGGCCACATCAATTTGTTTATAAGATATCCATTTTAAGTGGTGACAACTCCTGGGCAAGGGGTGAAACCCATAGTCACCCATCAGCCTGGGGTAACAGCACAGCTATAAATGCTTACGAAAACTGCCTCAGCCACAGAGCTGCCAGAGGAGTAGCAGAGACTTAAAAGTTTTCTTTCATAAGATTTCAAGAAGGATTTGAAGAAATCCTACTGTTTTTAATATAATTACACAGCGACAGAGTTATTTTTATGCAGCTCCTGTCTCCTGCTGTCATCAGGGATTAGTCTTTATTTAGCAATGATGAAGAGTTATGTCTCATGTCCTGGTTCAACCTCCAAAAAATTAAGACAGGAATTCTGGCTCAACGTTATTCTAGCGGCGTGTTACCTCGTTAAAGAGATGCAGTTGCTAAAAGTGCAAACCCTGCTGACAGTGATGCTGTTACTACAGCCAACATCGTTTCAGCAAGTACCTGGAAGAAGCAAAGTGAACAGTATGCTGCCTTTTCCTCCTTTCTGTCACTTTTGCCTCTAAAGCAGAAGTTGTCTGCTATATTTTGAAGCCTGCTGTAATTTGATCAAATCCAAGGAAGATCATGCTGAAGAAGTGACAATGGAAGGTATCATCCCTAACTTGTTAGCTGTCTGGGATCAGGTACGATCAATGCTTCTGTGCAGAGTTCCAAAACCTTAGAGCAACACCAAAATGCAAAACAACTTCTACAGGGGACATGCCTTTCTCTTTTTCAAATTCATGTCAAAGCAAGCCTCTTATATACACCCAAGTGCTTTTTCTCTATAATTGCTCAAAGTGCTTTAATCTTAATTTATCATAGAATCATAGAATTATAGAATGTTCTGGGTTGGAAGGGACCCCAAGGATCATAGAGCTCGAAATCCCCTGCCACAGGAGTTTATACTCTTTGGCAAAGAGTATAAACTTTGAGTAAGCAGGCCCATAGTCTCTATAAATTAAAAGAGTTTATACTCTTTGGTAAAAAAAATCAGGTATCCTAGGTTCAAACCTGAATTTACCCTTCGAGCCTAACATAGCTTTTTGGGCAGACAATTCTCCTGTGCAACACATTTACGTGCACTGCATATGCAAAACATGTATTTTGCACATATAATTCAAAAACTTAGTTTTCTCAAACTGGAAAGTAATCTTTGATATGATGTTTTCAATCTCTTTATAGTCTTTCTTCGTGAAGGTTTGAGCCCATGAACTACACCATATTACTGCTCACACCTGCATCCTAAAATACGATGCTTATATACCTATGAAAAGAAAACTTAGCATTTTTTTTGCCAATTATAAAGTTTATAAGTCACATGACATATTTCTAATTACTGTCAGAGTCAGCTGTAGTTGCAAACAGGAAACACACCACGTGGACTCTACAAATAGCTAAAGTTTTTGTCTTACAAAT
Source organism: Zapornia atra (assembly GCA_013400835.1). Lineage (NCBI taxonomy): Eukaryota > Metazoa > Chordata > Aves > Gruiformes > Rallidae > Zapornia > Zapornia atra. Next base: position 319,667 of record VZTU01022400.1, read on the forward strand.
ATTGATATCCCTAAATGCAGTCAGGTGACCTCATTCACCAAATCTATGGGCCTGCTTACTCAAGTAGTAACTCCTGAGTACAAGTGTTTGCACTGACAAGACTCAAACCAAAGTACAAATTGGTTTTTGAATTGATAATTAAGCGATTTACTATATTTGAATTTCTAACAATGAAAAAAACTAAGAAAAGTATTTTCAGCTATCACTATAGGAAAAATGCAGCTCCTCAAAGAGAAATTATTGGGAATGATTTGCTAGAACCTAGAAAAATGCTTAGGTTCAAAATTACAATTTTGTGCCTAATTTAAATCTTACTATGTGTAGAACATGTGTCCCATTTCTCTTCCTGGCATGACTAATATCTTTTTTTATTGATGGTCACATTCTGCATTCATTTCATTTTTCCCTATAGTTTTTTCTAATGCAAAAGTAGATACCAAACCTTAAGTTTTCCTCAAAAAAAGAATATTAAAAGCTGAATATTAAAAACTGAGAGTGAAGACCATTGTGCAAGGTGAAGCCTGATGCATGCAACCCACATGAAAGTTGATGATCCCTTCCACCTTGAAGTAGGTATTTCATCTGATTTTGGGACAGAATGGAGCAATACTTTGTATATAATGTTACACCACTCCTTTTCCTTCTATTTTCTGTTTGCTTTCATAAAAATATTTAAAAGGAAGTCTTGAAAAATAATCTGACTTCTTAGGTGATCTACGTGACTCAAGACACCTTCTTGCTGTCTTCAGGGAAGCTCTGAGCTTTTAAGGTGTGATAGCTATTTATCACAAGGCCTTGCAAGGTCTGTCCTAACATTCTAGAAAAAACCTAGAAGATGCTTGCAAGTAATTTATCTGCAAGAGCTTTGTGGTAGCTGAAACTGTTCTGCATGATGTCTTGCTAATTGCATGCCATGGAAATCCCTTCCACTTGTCTCAGAAATACAGCAAAGTTATTACCAAAAAATTTGGATGTTTTTGAGGTTAAATTACATTGATTAAAGATGTTTCACTGAATCTGAAAGGGAGCAGTTTTATTGGTCACATCATTATATGTAGTTAGCCTAGAAATCGATGCAAAGAAGATGTAGGATTTGATGGGAATCTGTAATTTCAGAGTGATACAATTAGCAGCAGTTTTACCATTTCCTATTCAGTAACATCTATTTCTGAGTTACAAATGCTTCAGGATGATCAGATTTACAAAATGGACCAGAAAGAGCCTTATATGTACTGGATGCACAGAGCACTTACTACACAGGTAACAAGTTGCCAACACCAACCTTTGCTGAGAAGTCCTCTGTAGTGTGTGGAGGTGGTTAAGTATTGACCACACAATCCCACCAGCCTTTCCTTCAGCAAAGGGTTGAGCCCAGTGGCCCCTAATCAAACCTCTCATATGGGAATCACCATCTCCCTGAGCTGCAGTAAAAGGACTTTCATTCAACGGGTCCTTCCTGAGCTGTTCCAAGGTTAGCTCTGCATGCAAGCACTGACAAAACACACCTTCTGCACAGACACAGGAAAAGATGTTGATGTGGTGAAGAAATATAAAAAGCACATTATGAAAAATTAGCATTTGTATATTGATCAAGTAAAATGTTCACATTATGAGGTTTTTTTTCTCTATTCTTTTTCTGCATGTGAACATCTCACTCACGTGGCTCTCAGACTGGGCATGCCATTTAATGTACCACTCTACCAAAATACAAGTTTTCCCATGAAATATGTACAGGTAGATTTTGCAGCCTTTCCCTCTTAAGCTCCTGCTTTTCTCTGGTGCACAAAAGGAAGATGTGTGTGAGGTCAAACAGCAGAACAAAACATCCCCAGCCACTGTTACTTTGGTCTTTCTTCTGACCCTGGCATGAACTTGATTTTGCTGCCTCAGTCTAGAAGCTATTTGCTTTCACTTCTGAGTGGGTGATGGTAATAACCATCCACAAAGAGCAAAGGTATCAGTCCTTGCCTGCTTCTCACTTTCTTTTAATCAAATATTAATTGGGTGCAGCCACTTCACTACTCTCAGACAATATCTATGAGAAATGAAAAAGTTAATCTTTCATGCTTTCAGGAAATGGATAATACAGACTCATCTCCTCGTGTGCAAGCTTGCAGGCAAAATAATAGTAATAATAATAGAAACAATAATTATAATTATTATTTACGGATACGACGTAGCTCAGATTTACTCAGGTAAGGTCATTTCATCATGTAACAAATCAAAAGACTGAATTACATTATTCATAAAGAAAATTTTGCGGCAAAATTATCAGATCCTGACTAGTTTAGAGCTAATAACCCTACTCTTTACTGATGACATCCAGAGAAGCAGCATGTCTGTGACTGGAACACACACCACTCTGTTTTACATCCTAATATCTGGCCTGTACTGAAAGCTCAGGTTGAACAAACATCCCTCCTTGTTCACAGAATCATAGACTGGTCTGGGTTGGAAGGGACCTTAAAAGCCATCTAGTTCCAATCCCTGTCATGGGCAGAGACACCCCTTACTAGCCCAGGGTGCCCAAAGCCCCACCCAATCTGTCCTTAAACACTGCCAGGGATCCAGGGGCAGCCCCAGCTTCTCAAAGCAGCCTGTATCAGTACCTGATCACCCTCCCTGGTAAGGATATCTTCCTAATAGTTAATCTAAATCTCCTCTCCTTCAGCTTAAAGCCATTCCCCCTTGTCCTGTCACTCCATCCCCTTATAAACAATCCCTCTCCAGATTTCTTGCATGTTACTTTTAGGTACTGGAAGGCTGCTCTAAGGTCACCCTGGAGCCTTCTCTTCTCCAGGATGAACAACCCTAACTTTCTCAGCCTGTCTGCATAGAAGAAGGGCTCCAGCTGTCTGATCATTCCATGGTTCTCCTCTGGACTGACTGTAGCAGGTCCATGTCTTTCAAACATTGGGGACCCAAGAGCTCGATGCAGTACTCCAGACTGGATCTCATGAGAGTGGAGTGGAAGAATCCCCTCCCTACACCTCCTGGTCACACCTTATTTGATGTAGCCCAGGATACAGTTGGCTTTCAGGGCTACAAGCTTACATTACTGGGTCATGTTGAGCTTCTTGTCAACTAACCCCCTCAAGGCCTTCTCCTCGGGGCTACTCTCAGTCCATTCTCTGTGCAGTCGTGCTTGGGATTGCCCTAACCCATGAGCAGGACCTTCCCCTTGGCCTTGTTGAACTTCACGAGGTTCACATGGGCATACCTCTCGAGGTCCCTGGTGTTAATGAGATATACTAAAGCTTTGAAACTCTCAATATCTTAATTTTAGAATGTTTTCGGTTTACCGTTCCCAGAGTTTGAGACTCAAATAGGTCATTTAAAAATATACCTGGAAATTTACTGTTGGAAATCTTTTTTCAAAGCTAAAGCCAGAAAAGGAAAAACTTCCTGGCAAATAAACCCAGGAACCAATTTCAACTCGACCACGTTCATGACTCATACTTCATCTTCATAAACTTTAAAATGATGCACTCTGCAGTCATGAAGCCTTGTGAATAGCAATTTGAAACTGAAATATTTGCTGAAAGTGGTTTTCAAAGGAAGACTTAGTTCCAAGACTTTAAATTCTTTCAGTTGTCAGTCATTCAGGCTCAAGAAGCAATACAACTCATCTGGGAAACAAGACTGATTTCTTCAAATGAACTTCATGCACCAAGTGCTCTTTTTATAAAGGAAAGGGATATTAGGCCTTCTCATCCACCACACCCAATAAGGCTGGTAGTTAAATGCTGCAATTCATATCTTAAACTATACCCTAAACAAGGTGGATTCTTGATCAAATTTGCCAAGACCTATAACAATTCCTGTAATTTAAAAACATTCTCTTGGTTCTCTTTAGAAATTCAAACAACACTCAGTGTAATTGAATATATTTTCTGCTGCCTACTGACCTTACATTTCCCCAGCATTTCCTCAGAAGTTGCTTTGGGCATTTCTGCAAGGTCAAAAAGACACAATGAACAGATAGGGATAAACCTATGTTGAATTACTGCACCCGTTCATGCTCCAGTGGCTCTGCAACCCTGATAGGAACAAATCAAGACTAATATCTTGGGAGTATAGCACTGAACTTTTTAGAAAACACAGAAAGGATGTGTGGTCTGAAAGAGGCCTGACATGCTGCTAAACACCATCCTGCCTGAGCTACTATATCACTAACACGTAACAACCAGGAGTCACACGCTATGGAGAAAACCAATGGAACCACTTCATTGCAACTGTAAACCCACATTTTCCAAGAGACAACCCAACCATTGCACAGTGTTTTCTTTTGGACAGAATGCACTGTATGTGCTGAAGTAGTAAAACTGGTTGTTTCTTGTCTGAAATGCCTTTTTTTAAATGGAGGAGTTTTAGAAGCTTCAGCTAGTGTCAAAATAAGTTAAGCTTGATGCGAACTATAGTTAGTGTTGCAGAGCTTTTCAAAAGAGGTACCTGAAAACCACCAGCAGACAGGACTTTGTGTCTTAAAAAACTTCTGTCACTTAGGTGCTACTAAGAATCAGTTAATAGTCCTTTGCTTCTGTTAAAATCATAGCCTTATTCATTCTGTAGTATTAGATAAAAGGACACACTTGTTCTGAAAGGGCAGCTAACCTCAGGGTAGATTACAGCTCAACCTTGGTCTGTGTGTAGCTGAGTTGAAAATCAGCAGCTATCATGGAAGCATATTGTAAAGCTGGAACACTGCTGTGAATAATGAAGCACATCAAGTGTTTTGATAAACCAAAGGCATCTAAATAGGCCTCAAAGAAAAGAAAAAGCAGTAGGGCTTGTCGTCTTTTCCAAATCTTCCATTAGTGCCTTCAGAGTCCTGTTTTCTACCTCTCAGACTTTGACTCAAAATTCCATTTAAGAAAACAAAGAACACAATCCTGCCATCTCATCAAAGATTAAACTTTATGGTAGAAAGATTATATTGTTGTTATTTGCCATTAAAGATAATCACTCCGGTGCAGTTTTCCTTTGATAGCATTGTGTTACTTTATTAACATCTCCATAACACAAGTTAGTGCTATAAAAGGAATTCCAATTTTTAACATGATTATTAGTCTTGATTTTCATCCTCAACACAGAGATGTTTTCTGAAGGAGCCCAGGGAGGAGGCAGGAATTAGACTCAGACACTGCAGTCAATTGTTACCTCCAAGCACATACACTTAGATTACTTTTCTTTGATGCTGGTGCCAATTTTATTCGCAAGCATATAAAAAAAGGTCATGACATTTAGAATTACAGTACTCTGGAAATTAAATGTTCCTTTACATTTTTAATTTCTAAAAGTAATTTATTATGGAATAATATTTGAATATGATTGAATGAATGCGTTAAGATTAATGCAAACTGTCTTCAAATTGGAAGTTCACAACCACAAGCGTTTAACCTTGTTGTATAATAGGCATAAAAAAGTTTATGCAGCAGCTCTAAGAGCTGCATTTCCATTTTGCTGGAAGCATTTGCACTGTAATTCTCCCTAGTATTTTTCCACTGACACGTCTGTACCAGGCATGAGGTTTAGCTCTCCATCATTTTCTACTTAAGATTATGCCACATTTGAATGGTTTTCACAAACCTGGCAACTAAACAAGGAGGAGAAACAGAGTCCTGAGTGTCTACACAATTCTTTTATAACAATTTTTATGGGGGAAATCCAACTATTGATTCTCATACCTATTCAGCCATATTGATACTATAGTATTAGATGAGGAAAATGAAATGATTTTGTGTGAAGATTAGAGAAAACACTAAGGCAACAAGTAATCACAATGCTAGCCAGAAGCTCCAGGCTGAGAGCTCTGGAGATCACTCATGTGCTGCCGTGACCAGGCTTCAGGGCAGTGCCGTACTCCACCACATCATCGCCTCATACATCTCAAGTGTGTCACCTCTGATACTAGCCAGGGCTTATTTCTCCAAAGACAGGTAACGCTGCTTGATAAACAACTATAAAGGAATCTTACAAAAGGTGGTGCTATCGAAGTTTTTCCTGTGGTCAGCAAGTAGTATTCATAATCCTCTCGTAAACCTGAGGAAAGCTGGCTGGCTTCCAGGCTTCAATGGGCAGGAACACACACAATACCAAAACCCTCTTCAGATGCTCCTAACATTGCACCTGGGTAAAATTTATACTAGTATATACAAGCTCCTCATGTTTTCACATGGAAATTCTGGACAGCCCTTCATTAAGAGAATGACAAACTCCAAAATACTCAGTTTGAGACTCCATCACACTCAGTGGGCCGACTGAAGAGAAGAGACTAAGAGAACAAGCTAAAGGAAGCCTTTAACTGGCACATTATGGCACATTTGAAGATCAAGAAGAAAGATGAAGATGAAGCAGGTTTGAAAGCCTCTTTGCTATTGATTACTCGAGTCTCAATATCAAAGCCTTTTGTGGGCATTTCAGGACAGAACCCCACAAATCTCAATATCAAAGCCTTTTGTGGACTTTGATAAGAACCCCAGAAATAAGCAAAGTGATAAAGCAAAATATTATATTGCTATTATTTTTTTTGCACAGACATGTATACACAGACACACGCTCACTCCCCCTGCCTGTATGAGTAACTTGCTCATGACATGATAATCAGGCTCGTGGGCAGTTTCTTTGCATACACTTGATGCAGATGAGTAGTGTCTTCAGTGTTCCCTACACACTTGACAATTGTTCCCCTTCTTTCCTGGGTGACCACGCTCCTTCCAAGGGGACAGATACATCTTCATGCCACGCTGAAGATGGCAGAATTGAGGCACTTAATATCCTTGTCACCAAGACAATGGCAGGTTAGCTCAAGTTTGGCTTCCTGAAAAAGCCTTCAGGAAAGTTGCTCAGCTGAACACCAAATCCATTAAATGAATGCTTTTTTGGTTGGAGTCGGAATTTTGAGTCAAGCAAAACAAAACCCTAGGTTTCAGAATACATATACCCTGTCAAACTGCATTTATCAAGATAAGGGTTATTAGAATCGTTTTCCTCTTGCGTGAATGAAATTGTAAGCTTAAAATGTCACTGAAGATTTATTAATTTGATACTCTTTCTGATAAGGGCAACAAAGAGGGCATATAGGGAGCAGCTTATGAGAAGAAAAGTATGTGTTTGTGCCTGACTAGAAGAAATAGAAAATATGAATAAGGCAATTTATCAGTGGGTATTCTGTAACCAAAAGATTCCAGCCACACAAAGCAATATTACATTTATATATTGATTTCAGAGCCTTGCCATCTAAAATATTCCATCTGCATTTGATAGCTATGCAGAAAAATGTCTCTGATTTGCAAAAATAAAAAGGAATAAACCTGAATTTTCAAGAATCACTGTTTGTTCTAGAAAGCAGATGGAAGTTTCATGTGGAAAGCGGTGCTGTGCTTGAGGCTACAGTGTGTGGAGCAGCACCAAGCAGGCTCAGCAGTGTTTTCAGCTGAAGTGACAGGGCCTGAACTAACCAAAGGAGATGTTGTTTCAACTTTATTTCTGTTTCTGTGCCTGCTACTGTTGGAATGTGTACATAGAGGGGAAGAGTAAGAGCAAAGAGAGGTTCTCAAGTATTTCAGGTCAAACAGACCACTGTCAAAGCTATGTCTTTTTTATGCTCCATGTGGTGCACAAGGCAAACAACCACATTTCCCTGGTTAAAGTGACAGAACAAACCCTGTGTAAGTCACTGCTTTGGCTTTGTGAGCCATGAATGCAGACAGGAGCCCAGAAGCTGGGAATTAACCCTCTTAGCACTTCACCTGAGGGGGGGAGACAACACTGTACTTAAATCCAGACTAATATTCACTTTGCTCTCACCAGCACATCTGCACTTATATAATGAAATCACAGCAACACAGCACTTATCCCTTCCAAACGGCTTTCCCCATAGCAGGGTGGAAACTCTTAGACAGAACCTGGCTGTGGCACTTCCCTCCTTTAGTCAGTCTCTTTTGCAAGAACTAATTTCTTTTGGATGAGGTTACACCTAGACAGCTTGAGCTTATTTCCTTTGAAAAGACCTGGGGGCGTGAATTAGGTCACCAGGATACAGACCTAAAGAGAGAATTCACCAGAGAGCTGGCAGGGAAAATGTCCATGTGTGCTGAGACTCCCTGCCTTCAGTTTTATATAACATTACTTGCAACAAGTTTGTAGTTGAAAGAGTTTCTTGCATAAGTATACAGATAGGTATATATATACACATTTAACTTCTAATGATAACAATAAAGACAAAAATGATAATTCAGCCCCCATGCAATATAGATGTGTGACTTTAAATGACTTTTGGTTAACACACAGGCTACTGTTTTGGGTTTGGTTTTGATTGGGGTTGGTTTTTTTTTACGTGCAAAGTAACCAACCATTAAGTAGCAGTTCTATCTTCTTTTATGACGAATCAATATCTTAATTCAAAATATTTCCGCTCAAAAATGAGAATCATTACTCAGAACTCAGTTTTCCTATGAGAATCTAGCAAGTGGGTGTTAGTTTTGCAGCAGCTGAGATGCTTGAAAGCACCGTGTGTTTAGAAAAGGATTAGTTGTACCTTAGCTTTGCTGCAGAGAGTGTTACCTATAAAATCTACAAGTTCAGAAATGTCATTTTTACATTTTTCTACGAACATATCATGAACCATTTAATCTGCTGTAATTCCATTAGCAGCTCAACTCACCAGTCTTCTCTGTCTTGTGTTTTGAACTCTCGGGTGTGGGAAAGCAGGGGCAGGGACCATCGCACCGAGCCGTGATGCTCTTGCCAGAAGTACAGGCGTGGAACTCCAACTTGCACTAGAATCATAATAAATGCAAGAATACGTTTCTAATTAGGACAAGATGTAAAAGCAGCGGCTGTGGATTAAGTTAGAAACTGTAGTTAGTGATAATGTCATTGGACAGATTGCAAAACTTCAGCCTCTGTTGAAAATACAGATCAACACAGATAACACCACTAATAACTACTTCTTATGCAGAGTTTTGCATGACACTTCTAAATGTGCATCGTAATGTCTTGTTACTATTTACTGCTGAAATATGTGGGATATGCAGCATAGAAAGTTGAAGTAGTTTCTTCCAGGTCACCCGAGAGATCAGCAGCAAAGCTGGGAAGGAAACACAAACATCCAGAATCCCGTGTGTTTCCTATGCTGCATTCCATGTTTTGGGTGTGAAATCATGCCATCCATCACTGTTACCACCACTGATTTATTAGTTTGGTCTTTTGAGAAGCTGGGAGCTCTCAATGTCTATTGCAAGCAAAGGCCTGGGCTTGGATAGTGTCAATGAAGAGACACTGATCCTCACAACGGTGAGAACTGAAAGAAATCAGCTCACCAGCTGCTGAGACTGGTCCTTCAACGTGTCAGCTTCTCCCAACAAGGAGGAAGTTTTAAATGACTCCTACCAATAACTACAAGTTGCCTTAACACTTAGCAGTAGCATCCCTAAAATAGCCATCCATCCAACATGCCATCAACTCCAGAAATATAATAATATTTTAAAACCAGATTAAAGCAGAAACTGTGAGCAGTACAGTACAGTTCCCTATTTCTGCAAATCATTCCTTATTCCATTTCCCTTCCCTAAAACCTCAGCAGATGGAAGTTTACAGCACCTCTTCACAGCCACACACTCAAACCATTTTGGACAGGAGGACATGTGCGATATGGGATGAATGAGACAACTCTGGAGAATTGATATTGCAGAAGTATGCTAGTTAAAAAACCCCAATTTATAGAGACTATTCATAGCCTGTTTGCATCACATATATTTTAGTGCTGTCTTCCCTCTAAGAGCTTTGTGCCTGTGTAGTTGTCCTCTCAGCCATCACTGCTCCAAGGATATTTTCCTCAAACTATGCCCAGCATCACGGTTGCTGGAGACTGTTCTAATGAACTAACAAAATGGGGTAAAAGAAAACAGCACACAGAAGCAGGAACAAAAACGCACAAGGCATTTTCTTTGGCTTGATACCTAATGAACTGAAATCAATCCCAGTTTTTGCTGTCTTCAAGTACTGATCCGAGGACTTTTAGTGTGAGAGGGAGTTTTGCCTGCAGCGCTGAGGCTGGCGCTCCTCCCCACTGAGACTGCCTCCTGCCAGGGGAAATGGGAAATGCTGGGTGGAAAAATCCCTTTGATAAGCCTGAGTTTTATTATAGATTAATTCCTTTTCATTTAAAAGCAGGCCAGCATGCTTACCCAGCGTGCCACGATGTGTTTTGAAATGTGCAGCTTTTCTGAAGGACACACAGCACAAGACCTGGGTGTTATTCAATGGAGATGCAGTGGGCAACAGCCACTGATGAAAATCACAGCATCATCTTCTGTTATTTTGGGAGAGAAGAAGCCAAGACAACAGAACAGGATGTTGTTACAAGATAAATTTGCCTCCTGCTTTGAAACTACCGCAAATATCTTGGCTTTGCCTCTGTTTGTGTTTGTTAAAAGGGCTCATCTTTGCCCAGGCTTTAATCTAGCAGCAGGGGACCATTATCCTGTGCCTGCATCCTCTTCTGTTGACATTATCCCCCGGCCAATCTGAACTTCAATGCACCATGGTGGTTGCACACTCTGTGATGTTCATCCCTTCCAAATTGGCCACGCGTAAACACACACAAGCTTAGCTTGCACTTTACACTAATTTCTTGCAAGACTGAAGGGAATATAAATACTTATTTTTCATGTGTGCTCCATAAATACACTTTCCACAGAACACAAACAGAAGGGAAAGCATACTGGGAGAAGAGAACAGGAGAAAAACCCTCCCTGAGCACATAGTCCTGAAGGCAACAACTCATTTTGCAGCGTGTTCTGGTAGTCAATATGTTATGGAGAACACAGGCATAAATCTTCTTACTACAGCTGGAGTTGATAATTTAATCCCTTACAGAACATCAATTAGTTATGTAATTTATTATGCATAATAAATATAAATTATGTATCTAAACAATAGCAATGATACTTCAAATACCACCTTTAAGATGGTAAGGCCTATTTCAAGCCCATTGTTATGTGCAGTTAAGAAAGAAAGAGCTTTATACTTGGAAACAGCAAGGCAAGTTTTTCCTCAGCCACGATTGATAAAAATGACAACCAAAAAGCTCAAAATAAACCAAAAAAGAAACTACTTTAAAAGGGCTCCATCATCTGCGTGCACAGGGCAAGGAAGCAAGCAAGCTAAACTAGATCATCACAATAGCACAGCCTCAGTTGAGTAAGTTTACACCTAAAGTTAACCACATCATAGTCCCACCCTACTGCTTTGGGATGTTGGTTTACGTACATACAGAGCTGGTGTGGAGGAGAGAGCAGCTTGGTGGAAGATGAAAGAATTCAGTCTTTTTAATATATTAAATTAGGGTAACACTGATTACTTGTCATCACCTAATCACTGTATGCAACTGTTCTTCCTTTCCCTGAAAAAAACCATGAAGATACTATATGACCCATGGGATTGCGTGCTTACTCACTGTAATAACCCACGAGTAGCTCAACTTCATGTTTAATGACATTGACTAAGCCAAACTGAGCTGTGTTCAGAGGCGGAGTGACCACAGATGACATCTAATCAAACAATAATTAAGTCTTTGAACTGCTCTGCCACTGGATCTACAGTCTAGAAGGAGCCTGTTGGCTTCCCCCAAACCACGGCCATTGCATTTCTACTTCTGTGAAGAAAAACCAAGTACCCTCTTTTCCTTTTGCCATCCTCATCTTCTCACGTGAAAACAGAGAGATGCACCCTCCAGGACAAAAGATAATAAATGAAGGAATAATCCCACCTACCAGCCTTTCACATCAAAGGGACATTACAAGACATTAGCCACAATGGTCCTTGCAGTGTTTCTACATGGGGCTCACTGGGAGCAGTCCCACAATTTGGGGCTCGTCCCTCTGATTTCAGCTATGATTGGATATACCTCAATTCCCTGCTGAGCTCTTCTCCTCATAGTGCTCCCTGGGTCTTGCCAAGCTTCATGTTTCTCTGCTACCTCCCTGATGTTTGAACTGCATTTGTTTACTACGAACCCCAAGGCCCACATAAACATCTCTCAACTATTTTACTGCAAATGGAAAAGCAGCTCTGTTATTTGTTGCTAAATGTATATGCAGATCAATAAAATATATGAGGGGAGAAATGGTTGTACATATTCATGGAAAATTCATAAATTAATTTATTCAACTAAGATGTGGGAAATTATTGCAGAGTGTGTTTTGGCTAAAGTGTTCCCCTGAGACTCCACTACTCGTATAATGATTCCCTCTTTTATTGTCAGTGAATCTACAGCAATGTGTTTTGCATAAGCATTCACATTTGAGGGAGAAAGAAAATAGCTACATAAAATTTATTCCCAGCTATTTTATTCCTGTCTGTCAGTCTCCAGCTTGTAGCTCCTGTTAGAGTAGAATCTAGATTTTTTTTTTTTTTAATGATGTAATAAAACAGCTTACCTCTGTCTTTATACTGGCTTTCAACTTTTGGCTGTCAGGTTTTGATCTACCCTGCAAGTCAGTAATACTGTTGAGTAAGTTACTGTGATCTTTTACACAACAGTGTATATTTGACTAATGAATGTCTGCATGAACAGCTTAGTACAGCCTTCAGACCATGCTAATGCATCCTGATGCAAGGAACTCATGGATTTCCTTAAAACGCAACCAAGAAGGGATGCAGTGGGGTGAGAGAGGGGATGACAGCACTCCAGCAGTGAGAGCATCAGCAGGGAGGAGCCAGGTGAGCTGCCTTCCAGCTGGTACTAAGCAATGCACACCTCCATGTCCTGCTGCAGAGCTGCTCAGATTGGAAAAGACCTTTAAGGTCACCAAGTCCAACCATTAACCCAGCATGGCCATATCCACCACTAAACCGTGTCCCTGAGCTCCAGATCTACTTGTCTTTTAAATACCCTTGAAAGCTACTCTGTCCCCCAGGAGACACGCAGCCAGTCCCTGCTGAAGTCAGCTAACAGCTTCCCTGGCAGAGGAGGAAAGCAGGCAGGACCACTGCAGCACGAAGGCTCCAGCAGCAGGATGGTCATCACACATGCTGACAGTATTTGATGCATTAACTACACGTGCTGTGATGAAGGCTGGCACTTGGCTCAGTAATCACATAGCCACGTATTTCTTCATTGTGGATCTAATTACAACATATGGAGTCTAGGTCTGACAGCACCTTTCCTTGGGAAGGCAGTTGTATCTCAGAACCTGGTCAGCACAGGGGAGGCTCGCTGAGATTCTGGTTTGGTCTTAATGCATGAAAGTCATAATATGAAATCTATCATTTCAGATTTCTTGTCGTTATGCTGACAAAGGAGGAAAATTTAGCTTCCAAACTTCAACTGCTTCTGTCATCAATTGAGATGTGAATTAAAAAGGAGAGAAATGCATTTTTGTTGGTGGGAGTACGTAAGAATTAGCAGACAATGCACACAGAGATAAACAACCATGAAGTCTCTTTCTCAAAAGACCAGAGATTGGAATAGGAGGTTAAATTTTATAGTACACTAATTAAAATGTATGTTAAAACCCTGAAATGTTACATCTTACTAATAGCAGTGGCTCTAAAACTCTGTTGTTGAACAGTGCTCTCGCCTGGAAGACACTGCATCTTGTTCAGCATCCCGCAGCTTTTTACATTTCCATCGAGAATTATTTTGGTGCAGTGTCTGTTTTATGGTGCCTCTTTTGTTCACTCACAATATGTCTCTCCTAAACTTCAGATACAAATACCAAAAGCTCATTATTTTCTACCTTATCTTTTACGCAGTACCTGCCACCAGCAGAAGCTAAAACTCCCTGAAATTACAGCATATATATTTTTTAGTCCAGAGTTTCTTTATATCAGTAGTTTTCCATACCTATCTGTCTTAGTAGATAATTAGAATCCATTGGAATTCAGACACCCTTTGAGAGGGGTTGTTTGTTTGCATGCTTTAGAGCCGTTCATGCCAGCGCTTCCTTAGCCAGGACTCTTACCAGTATTTTCTTTATAAGTCTCCAGTTTCCAGTTTTCATCAGATGGGAAAAAAATTTATATATTTGGAACACTTACAGTCCAAGAGACTTTTTAAAAAAAAAAAACTAAAACAACTTGGCACAATAAAGAAAGAGAAAGAAACATCATATGGTGTGCTCCCATTGCATCCTGCTGAACGTGTACATTAACAAGTTTTAATGGGAATTCTGCAAACTTTTTAGGCTCTGTAAAACCTGAAAGCTTGAAAACAACCACCCAGATGGGAGACAGCAAAGTCAACTGTGTGGGTTCACGTTTGGAAGAAGTCATGACACTCCTGACAGGAGTCTTAAATTCTAGCCTGTGACGGGGTTGTGCTTCTTGTCCCTGCTGCCTCTTCACTGCTCTACAAACCAGACCTGCTGCCCAGAGCTCTGGAGAAGGAGAGGGGCTGCACTGGGACAGGGTGATACAAAAAGTGGACAGTGACAATACAAACCAAGCCCTGTGCCCGGCACCAACCACGTGTGTAGGCTTTATATTGACAAAAGAGGCTGTTCCACAGCCAGGCTGCAATTTCTGCTGGGTCATCTCATTTCTCTGGGTGTACACTCACTGTTCCTTCAGCTGCAAGGATAAGTTCCCTATAGCAGAGCTTCCTGCGTGGCACAGGCTCTGCTCCTGGGTGGGACTGTCTTGTGTTATTGCAATAAATATAAACAGGAGGCTAAGGGGGTAAAAAATACATCATTTTCTATTAGAACAGCTACCAGGTGAACATACAGCAGGCTCACAACAAAAGCTGTACAAAGAGATCTTAAAAACCTGGAGTTATAATTAGGAGCTCCATTCTCCTTATGAGAATATATAGCTGCTGATGATACAAATGAGAGTTATGCATGCATACCAGTGGTGGAATAAACTCTAATTAACACAAGCTATTGTGTAAATACATATTGGGCCATTTTTAAAATGCACGCTAATTGTAGCCTTGAAGCAGATGTTATAGCTGAGTGGCTCAGGAATTCCCATTTCTGCAAGAAATGACATAAGGACCTTACAATGTCTCAGGTAAACAAGCAAATATTTGAGAAAGCCCCTTGCTGCACACTTAGCTGGCAGGATAGTGGTAGTTCAGGCTGCTAGGAAGAAAGAGAACAGCTTCCAGGTGTGGGGTCAAGAAGAGAGAGACCTGGGTTCCAAGGCACTGGCATCAATCAGGCTGAACAGATTTATGCAGCTGAATGGGGTACTGCTAAAAGGTCTCATACACCCAAGCTCTGGGGGCCACCGATGACTCTATACTCCACACCTCTCTGTAATCCTGCAGCTCTAACAAGGGAGAGCTGTGGCACTTTGCCCTTGGGGTTAAATTAACCACTGAGGAGGGAAAGCAGGAGACCTAAGCAATCTTTACATATCACTCTTGCAGTCAGGTCATCATTATTATTGCCAATCGCAGGTGCTCCAAGAGCACATGGCTCAGGTCCCTAAAATTAAACATGTCAATTTTAAGATTTTAAATGTAACAACACTTTTTAAAAAAAAAAAACTTTAAACTTTTCATCTGCTTTTTTTTTTTGTTGGGTCCCAGCCACATGCAATGAGTAAGTTACATGTTTTTGAGCGTTTGCAGTGACAAAGCACTTCTGTCACTATGAGGGACAGAGTCAAAATAAAGACACAAACCCCTCTCTCTCCCTGAGATTTAACACAAAATACCAGCCTGTATGAAATCTGCAAACCAACCTGCTCTTCTGATTCTCCTGTTAGTTGTCCTGCAATAAATACCTAGTACAAGGTAGTAACTTCTCAACAGCACAGTCACACTCCTAGACTGAAATCTGGGCTTCTGCCTGAGGATTTTGGTGACTCCACAGATTAGCATACTGAGGTCATGCTCATCGTTTGCTCTGTGTGAGCCAGAGCCTTGAGCATGAGTGCAGGAGCTGAGGTGTGTAGGAGACACGAAGTCACCTGTCCCTGAGGGGCAGCTCCATCTCACTGGCAGCGAGACCGGAGGCAGCTCTGCACCTGAGCCTCCTCCCGCATGGGGACTCGCTGCCACAGGTTGGCACTAACCTGGGGATGTCTGCGGGGTGCTTCATCGTGTGGCATAATCATGTGCTATGCCTGGTAATTCCTGATATGAACTGGCTTTGAAGGTGCTAATTCTCTAGTCAGGAATATTTGCAGGATCAGAATCCAAATAAAGACATAGGCAGTGATGTTGGTTTAATTTTCTTTAAATAAAAATTTATCTTATAGGCCATGTTCTATACTCACATACAAAAGAATCTCCTGTTGCTAAATGCCTACTCCTTTTTTCTTCCTGCAGGATTTGCATGATAGCTCAACTAATGATGACCATTTTCTAGCTGCATGTGGGAGTTCTTGTTTTTCAGTACACTCGGCTGCCACATCCAAAGTGATTTTTATTTCCTTTCATTTCTATAAACATGATATTGCTTTTGTTTCTGTGAAATCATTCTCTATTCTAACTCTTCATAATTACGAGCTGAGAGTTCATAGCTAATAGCGTTATTCAAAGTGGGAAGAAGCCTCTTAATTTTTTTAGTAGAGTAAAGCCATCTGAGTTTAAAAGTAAAGAAAATCACAGGAAAACAACTGGAGATTTGGTACGATCGATGCTGCTTGAAATGTACTTGCCATGTAATTGAGATGCATCCTTGTTCTGTAGCCATTTACCGATCACATGAGAACGATGATTTGTCATTTTTACTTGCTTCAAATTACTAAAGGCAATTTAATTTCTCTCATGGAGACAACACATCAGATAACGTGAACATAATCAAGAGGTAACGATCTGTAGCTCTATGCACATACAGATATTCCTGTTACCAGCTAAGCAACTGCCTACATATGGCAGAGGCAAGGCAAAGCAAGACATTCAGATCCCCAAGCACAGGATTTCCACCCAGGCAATGACATTTTAAACAGAGCAATTTAGCTATGCTGTGCAGCTCTATCAATCTAAATTTCTGACTGAGTAGATGGAGCATTGCCTCATCTTTCTCATACCCATCTGTCCATACCTGGGCAAACAGACAGCATCTGGTGACTCCTATAAGGGGCAGATATGTTCCCTTTAGGTTTTTATACAACTGGTATGATGCAGTAGCTTAGCATCTCAAAAATCTCTCAAGCAAATCTCCCCATCAATCAGTAACTGTGAAGTCATGACTTCTGTAGACATGTACCACACAAAGATCTTAAAGCAAGGGACCGGACATTGGCATTTGGTGGGGGTCCTGTATTCAGTACTGCATTTACTGTTAATTTAAGGTGTCTGATGTATCTGACATAACAATAGTAAGTATGTTATTAGGGATGAGAATCTATCCACTATGGCTCTACAGGCTGAGAATAGTTCAAAAGCACATTTTAATCCTCTCTCTGGCATCTGTGTTTTTACAAAGGAACGTTGAAGAAAACTTGCTGCTGCACCTGATTTGCCTTCTCAAACATTGCTGAATTAGTCTATGGAATTTATCCTCTGCTGTCTCTTCCTTCTCTAGCAATCTTGCTGCAAATAACAGAGTAACACTTACACTAGCATGTCATGCTCAAAGTTTTGTGCTTCCCAGGGCCTGAGTTGTAAGATTATTGGACAGAAGGAAGTATCTCTGAGCCCATATGGAAAAGGGCCTGGGGAGCTTCCAGGAGAGACAGAGAAGAGAACAAGGGTCAGATGAGGTGATGTAGTCTGGGCTTCTGAGCTCATACATCCTTCACTAGCAATGGCTTCTTAAAAGTTACTGTGGTGGTGTTTCTAGAATGAGTTAAAAAAAAAAGGGAGGGGTGGGGGGAAGGATTTAGACACACTAGAAGACAACCCTGGCTTGCTTGTTAACTTGGCTGCCCAGTGAGCAGCCAAGTAGTTCTTAATTACCAAACTCAGTGATTTACCTGTGCTAGCAGTCATATGCCAAACACACCACCCAGTCCTGAAGTGTCTCTGTAGAAGTGGAACTGTGAGCTTTTACAGCACGCGTGCTTGCTTTTCAGGTGGCCTGTCATCCTTTTCTAACCAAGATTTGTCTTTCCACATGAGAGGTAAAGGTCAGCTGGAGTTTTTCTCTTCCCAAACAACATTACTGATAATAAATTCTAGGAGGCCAATCCTCTTCCCATTCCTTTCCCATCAAATCTATTGGATTAACTAGTTCACAAGAGGCTTGCCCAGATTTCACTGGCTGTAATGCAGCTCTAGCAGTGTTGGTTCCTTGGTACTGTTGTACAAAACATACAGTTTCAAGTAAACTTTCAGATCTCAGAGGTTTTTGTCTGTTGTTTAAACACAGAGCAAGTCCAAAGTATTAATACAAAACAAACACCAGCCTGCAGTACCACTGCTTGTGTCGTTTTCAGAATAGCAACAAGATTTAACTGCTAAGAATGCCAATCTGGTCTTTTAATTGACTTCTCAGAATTTTTCTTTTGTGAAGAATGAATAAAAACAAAAGCCAAACCAAAAGCCCCAATGCTAAGAAGCGCTGAAACAAAACATTTGGCATTTACTAGCAAAGAAGCTTCAGGAATGTATTTTGGAGCATAGCAACCAAAGAAGAGTAAGCCGGCTTAAGCTTTGAAGTTACAGCTTTCAGCAATGCTTCTGATTTCTAAAGATGACAATAGAAACAACAAAAAATTAGAAAAAGGAAAAACCCAAACCCCAGGCCTAGTTCAGCGCTCAGTGAGGATCGACTGTGAAAGACACCAATACAAAGAAAGCAGAATTAGTCTGTTTGCTCAGAAATCAAGTAACCACAGCTAATCCTTCTGCAGTATTATCCTGTTTTGGCCTTTAATAAATCTGCTTTAAATTAAAGATGTACCCAAGCCAAGAAACACCTCCTTTGATGTTTTAAATGGCTCAAATAAGCTGTTTGCTGGTAAAAGCTCAAAAAACGAATTCTGAAACTGAAAATAAATTAGTCATTTTTCTGTGCTTGGAGTCTGGCATCTCTCAGGAAAGGCACCTCTTGGAGCATTTAGGATCACAACTTTTCAGCACTTCTAGCATTGATGCATCTTCTGCTCATGCATAAAGGGAAAAGATCCTGGAATACAAGTCCTCTTACAAGGCAGTTGCCCAAAACCAGCTAATCCCCTTGTTTTACAACACGTCATTGAGATACTGGAATTAGGGATTTTACGTCTTAACTGAATGCAGGCATGGAACAAGGTAGCTAAATTAGTGCAAATGACTTTTTTGTTTAAGCTTGTGTAATTAGCTGTGAGTTGGTATAATAAACTCTCACAATTTTCTTGTTTTCTCTTCCTGTCAAGAACACAACTTTCAATAGTTGAACTTCTGCAGATGAAACGTAATGCAAATAACAGAGTTTTCTCTTATTTTGACTTTGGCTGCAGAAAAGAGGATTTAAAATAAAAAAGTTTTGCACATAAAATGCACAACATGGAAGCTGAACTAACAGTAATCAGGTCGACCCTAGTGCAAAGGTAACTACAGACAGAGCGTGTGTAATTGATGGGTTTTTAAGTTCCGCCCATCACATGCCAATTTGTTTGATTTGGCAGGCACAACTGTGATTCTAATCAAGTTAGAAAAGGAGCCTGGTGATTACCATCATCAAGATTGGTAGCTTTCCCAAAAAGAACAAATACTGCATTTGCAGTCCTTACTTACTGCTGACTTCTCTTCAAGGGTGTTTTCTGGCTCAATGCAAAAGCATTCATTGCATAGGGCAAATCATCAACCAGCCACAGACAGCTCGAGAACAGAAAGCTACTCACTCAGTTGCTTTGAACTTTGATCATCCCTTTCAATGGCAGTTGTTGTAGCTTTAGAGGGAGGCACAGAAACTTCTTGGAATGGTCCATAAGCCATGTAAATATGCATCATGGGTGAGCACAAAGAAACCTCGTGCCCCGCTGTCCTGTGGCCTCTTCTCAGCCCTCTGAGTAATCGGACTGGCTCAGCAAGGGTAATGATGGGGAAAAGCCATGTAGCCATTAAACACAGCACCAGCCCTCATCAGGATGTGACCAGGGAGACCTAATTGCTCTCTACAACTACCATAAAGGAGGTTGTGGAAAGCAGAGGGCTGACCTTTTCTTCCTGGTGAAAAGCAATAGCACAAGAGTAAATGGCATCATGCTGCATCAAGGGAGGTTTAGATTGGATAATAAGTTTTTCCTTCACAGAGAGGGTCGTTAGGAATTGGAACAGGCTTCCCAGGGAAGCAGTGGAGTCTCCATCTCTGGAGGTATTTTGAAAGACGATGAGATGTGGTGCTGAGGGACATGGTTTTGTGGTCTTTGGCAGGTTAGGGTGATGGGTTGGACTTGGTGATCTAAAGGGTCCCTTCCAACCAAGACAATTCTATGTCATCCACCTTCATTTCCACTTTTCTCAGCCATATGACATTGATCCTGGAGAGTCTGACCCAGGCAGATGCATGAATCCTTTTCCCTTCAAAGTACACTAACTCTTAAACATATTTTCAGCAAAAGAATTCAGCCCCCCTCCTAGGTCCTACTGCAGGACGACTTGACAGACGGTAGTGAATATTACTGAAGGGGGAAATTGCTTAAAACCTTTTTAATTACATTCACTCTAGAACAAATAAATACCTCCATTTAAGACAAGCTGTATTACAACTTACTCTAGTTCCTTGTAGCTTTCACCCGGAGCAGTACATATTATTTCCCTCCTTGCTGCCTTCTGAATTCTCATTAACCTTTCTGTCAAGACTGCATTAAACACGTCTTGTTAATTCACTGTATTCTTTAAGAAATCTGACACAGAGATGACAAATGCTTATCTAAAAAAAAAAAAACCCCTCTGGTTTAATGAAGTGCATAATAAGAAACACAAAATACCAGTTTACAACACAGGTTTGATTTCAGCTTTGCTACTTCAGTGAGTTCAACAGCAAGACTGTCTGAATAGCTCCAGTGCCTGTCCACAAGGGAGTAGAAAAAAGGTCGTGGACCCTGAAAAAGTCTAGAGGCTTCAAGAACCTCCTCCAAAGTTGAAGCATTTTTACTTCTCTAATACAGTATTCTACAGCATGCATGCCTCCTAAATAAAGAAAACACCCCACCAACCCTTTACATTTAATGCATACTGCTCTTACTCTCACACTTAGCACAGGTCAAGGCACTACATTTCTCAAGGCAGGTTATAACCTCGTGGGCATTTCCAGTGGGAAGCTGTTGCAGTCCTGGTGTAACACAAGGTAAGGTGTGAACATTTATAATCAGGTAGGTTTTGTGAGGGAAATACTTTATGTGTTAATATATACACCAGGCAGCTAACAAAGCATTTGTTAATCCTCGAAAAAGATCTCAAAGAAGTTTAATTGACTGTTATTGATGTACTACATCTATCCTACTAAATGTTTTTTGAAAAACATTCAGTAAGACAATTATGCGATGAAATTACCATTTATACAGCTTCTTTCAACTACAAAGGACTCAAAGTCCTATGTGTTTATAAGGGTATAATTACATACTGCTGCCCAAGTGCAGCCACTTCTGCAGCAGGAAACATCAAGTGCCCTGCACCAGCTCACGATATAATGGGTTGCATGAAGGGAGAGATATTTAAATCCAGAGAGATGACAACACCCAATTAACAAGATTAGAGTACTAAACATGCACTCTTAACACAGGGACTTTCAGACTTTTACCAGCTCCTAAAAATTCAGTCCACTATGGCATGACTTTAAGCCTCCTGAAAATTGCTTTGCTTTTCTTACAGACCTTTCTTGACAAAGCCAAGTAGCTCATGAACCCCATGCCGGATGCCCACACACCACCTGTCAGAATCCACTGCTTGCTTAAAAGTATAATCAACCAAGACCACAATCCTTCTTCCAAAATTTACTGGTTTAGATTACAGAACTGGTACAGGGTAGGTCTCATGCTTGTACCTGGAGATACAGTCATTTATTGTTTTAGCTTGGTGTAAAGTGGAATCACATATCAGAACTAGAAAAAACCCCAAACTGTTGTCTCTTAGCAAAAGAAATGGTTGGAAACAAAAGATTTCTAGTTGGAAAAGCCCAAGAGCAACAAATTGTGTAAATTATCCCAACCCTTGTAGCTGAATGCTGCGGGGTTTTTAGGGAAGTAAAAGAAGTTTTCCCCTTCTTTCCACTAGCAGTTGCACACAGAGGCACACCAAACTTCTCAGTTTCTCTGTCTAACAATCCAACTTAAAATCTAATAAGTTTACATTAAGAAAAAACATAAGAGTAGAACTGCAGAAGGTGTCATATAGTTATTTTCCTAGTGAACAGACTGAGTATTGGGATATATTTCCAGTCTCTAACTGACCATTGTGGAGATGAGTTTTGTAGCATATTTTCTTATTCTCCAATATAAATTCATCAAGAATGAGTGAAACTTTATTAGTAAAACTTTGATGTTGTCTCCCAAAGAGCTTTAAGACTCTGGAAGATTAAAAGTGTTTTCCTGGAATGAGATGTACAATGACCCCATAAATCGCAGTAGACCCTTTGAGCTGGCAAAGGCCATCTATTCTAGCTTCTGTGTAATACAACAAGACTGGGGAAAACAGAATACAAGAGTGCTCCTGCTAAAGTTTACCACCATGGAATCCTAAATAAAACTGCAGTTTGAAGTCATGTTTTACATGTTTCAAAAGTCCATAAAGACTTTGGAGAAAGCATTTACGCTTTTGAAGGGGATGCAGCAATATTTTCCTAAAGTAGAAATAGCTCAAGAATCAAAAGATACACCTAGATAATAAACCAGTATTTTTTACATAGTACCAAATAGCCAGTTACATACCCCTGAGATTGGAACTGCTTTAATCACCACGATATTTATTTTTGAATTTCTTTGCAACTCCCTTTGAAAACACTACTTCACAGAACACCAGTGGTAAAGCCCTTGTGCCTAATGCTGTACATGTTGTTGATTGGTTACTTATCCATCTATCAGCATGTGCATTTACTTCCCATTTACGTGAACGTTACCTTTGTTCCACATGACTGAGCACAAAACCAGTTGCAGCAGTTTACGCTGCTGCGATGCTCTAGATAAAGCCTCCCTTTCCCCCCCGGAGGTCCTGCATGTCCTCAAAAGAACTCAGAAGTTACCCTTCTAAATGGCAATACATAATCCTTTGTGTTATTTTATTAATTAATTATTATTAAAAAATAATTATAATTAAAAGCTACATGGGGTTCTGCTCCAATACCTGAGTTCTCCAGAGGACGTCACTTTTGAAAGATAAGCAATTGAGGCATCTTTGCCCAAGTTCTACTTTTAGAATTGAAACTTGAAGCACAGAGTTAGCTCAGAGGAGCAAGGCTTAGAGGAAATTGGGTCCTGGGAGCTGTATTGGCTGAATACTGCAACACACCCCAGACATGCATAACAGCATCACTTTTTCTCGTCTGGATTTGGAAAGGGTCTAACTCCCTGCAGAACCACTGAGAGCACGGTTAATCCAGCTGACTATTTCAGTTATTTTGCCACATAACTAATGCCCACAGTGACTGTTAACAGTTTTATAGGGTTGACGCTCAAATGAAGTTTGATCTGCTTAACCTGCAGGTATCTAGTGCCCTACACAGACACCGAGTTCTCAACATTATGGAGACTGAGTATCTCGATGGGCAAGCATCCTTGAAGGATAAAGCGTGACGTATTTCAGCTGTTCATTTAGCTCACACAATCAAAAGGATGCCTATATACATATATTTAAAATTATTTTAAATGCTGAAAATAATATTTAAATTGCCACTATTTGGTACGCTGTCTGAAGGCATTATCAGAGCACTCTGAAAAGTCACTGAGTAGGTTCAAAGCAAACGCACTTAAGATACTGGAGAATTTGTCTTACTTTGTAGCTAGCCCCTGCTCCTTTTCCCTGGGTAGCATGGTTAGGGTGTCTGAGCCCTCACTTCCACAGGGAGACATTTAATAAGTCAGCAACACTGGCCTCCATTCCTCAGGAGTACATTAGTCCCTTCTCCTCCTGACCACTGCCTGACCAGCCAGACGGAAAAAGCCTCGCTGCCCTTAAGCATTCTCCTGGTTTCTTGGATGTCTCATCTCAACAGGGAGGTTTTCCCTGGCCAGGGTGCTGAGGAGATGATCTGGATCATTCCTTTTAAAAATGAAATAAGGATGGGTGAACTGTGCTGTCAGAGCCATGTTGAAGGATGACAGCTGTGTGCAGAAGTCAACTGCAGCCCTGTGCACAGGATTACCAAGGAAATCTATCCCCCGAGCAGCGCACAGGCTGACGGTTGGAAACCGAGGGAACATGACTGATTTGCACAACTCCCTGGGTAGAAAAACATTTAATTTAAGAAAGATTAGATTGTCACAATTGCCCCTGACAAGAGCGCCTGTCTAGTGAGGCCTTGAGCCTGTATTTTGGGCTAGCACCGTGCTCTAGCCAAGACTTTAAAAATATTTGCAATACAGGCTGTCACCAGTGCTACATTTCCTTGTCACTCCCTAAGTGTGACTGATTTGCCAAGATCAAGACTAAATTCACGATCAGCAGCAATGGCACCTAACATGAATTATACAACTGGCTTTCCTTCCCAGCCTCCTGGATACACTGAAGCCATGCCTTCCCTGCATACATTGCTGCTTTTTACATCCACACCATATTCTCTGAGTAATGATGCATGACCGCTCAGCTCATCCCACTGACTCCTCCCTGCTCCCAAAACAAAGCTGATGCTCAGTGAGTGAGGAGTCACTCAGCTATTAAATATCAAACCTGTATTAGAAAGTGTATTGATATCACATCAGAGCATCTCGTACCCTTACGTAAAATTGAAAAAAAAGAGGGAGGCAGGAGCAGTGATGATTTTCTGAAGTTAATTTAGCACCAAGGAAAGTGCTTGCTTAGTGCAGCTCTGGGGAGACAGGGCAGTGCCTGTGCCTGCCTGAGAACTCCATCTATGGAGAGAGAAGAGCTCTTCATCAAAGATAATGAGAAGGCGGCACAAAAACAAAGGGATCGTTCGATCAGAGGAAAGGAGGAACTGCAAAGGACCCTTCCTTTCCCTTCACCCTCCCAAACCCATGGATACAGAGATGAAACTAGTCACTAAACAGACAAACTTCCAACAGTGCATCCAGGAAGAGCCTTGTGAAGTCAAGGGGCTGGCTTTTAAATATCTAGCAGTGGTACCCTGAAGCAAACCAGAAGCAGGGAAAGGACTGTTGATACAGACAAAACACAAGGCCTAGAAAATACCAGACTTTGGGAGATGGCAAATGAGCCTCTACCCAAACCCTGGATACAGTCAACAGAATAAACAGAAAAATCCAGATTGCGCTCTCAGCTCTCACAGCAGCAAAGGATGATGTCTTGAGCATATGAACAAAGCAATAGCTCCCACAGAATAATGTGCCACCCTGAAAGCCCAGTGTATCCTTAGTCTTGAGAGCTTTTGCCCAAGGGAAAAAGATACAGGAATTTCAGTGTCAGCTCACATCCCAGATTCTCTTCTAAAGTTATCTTTAAGCAGGTCACTCAATTTACTGGTAAACTGCAGGATTTGATCCTGAAGTGGTATGGTGTCTTCTCTGAAGGAGAATTAGATGATAAAATTCTAGACACCAGTGGACTGGGTTTCACTCATCATATCAACGTCGAGATAATCAGTGATAATGAAGGAAGCTTTTCCTAAGCCATTTCTACAGAAGTTTATAAGCTTCACACCAGTGAGTTGGAAATCACCAGGCTTATTCAAAGCTTTCACATTCTGTGCTGTGTGGGGGCTCATTCTCCCACTGACAACACTGAAAAGTTTATGATAGCACATCAAAAGAGAAAACGTTAATCAAAAAGGCTTCCAATTAATGACAAAGGAAATAACGACAAACACTGGGGTTTAAATCGATTTTTAGGATGGATAAAAGGAAAAGCTGTAACTTTCCAGTAAAAGAAAAGTAATAGACCAGAATAAATGAGAAGATTTAAATTTGAAGTATCGGGAAACTATTACTGACTATCCAAATATTTTGTTGCATCAACCTACAGGGTTGCCACAAGCAAATAAGTTAATAATTCTTCTAATTCAATTTTTCCAACCAATACAATCACTGTTCTTTAGTCACAGATTAGCCTACGAGTTGCTCAAAAATGACCTCCTACTATTTCCCAGTTATGTTTTAGCTCTTAAAAATACTCTAATAAAAATATAAAGAATAAAGAGAAGGAAGCAAACTGAAGTTTGGATAACTGCAATGCCAAATTTATCACAGTAGAAACAGGATCGACTCACACTTGTAAACATGAAAGTTTTTCATCCCTTCATTCCTGAGTTACAGATATCACACTATCTAAAGCTATACATTATTCATACTTTCCTATTATTGCAGTAATCCAAGAAAGCTTACTAAAAAACCCTAACAAATTTCCTATCAGGTGTTAGGCTGTATTTCAACATCCCAGAGCAAATCTCAGGCAAGTACCCTGGGGCCACAGCACTGCCCCAACTGACAGCCTTTGTTCTCCCAAAATCCAGACTACCATTCCTGCTAATTAAACAACAGTAAGGAACATCCCTAGATATTAGATTTGTTTGATGCTGTGAGTTCATAGCACAGACAGAAGCTGTTTGTTGCAGACTAAGTTCAGTCATGTCTCCTGCTTAATCCTAACCTGTAGTCACAGCCACCAATTTATATATTATTCATTTTATTAATCCAATATTTATCTAATATTTCACTGTATTTGACAGCAAAAGCTAGCTCTGTGTATGACCATATGAGCTCGCGATATTCTTGCTTCATAAATGCACTCTGAATTAAACTTTACAGCCCCTATTTCCCAAGGAGAAGCTACATTTTATGGACTCTGTATGGTGCTAAGGAATAGGGAATAAGCAAACACACAGTAAGAGTTAACTGCCCTCAACCTGCGGCCAGATATTTTGGCACCAGTAAGAACACTTCAAACCACAAGGCTGGATTCAGTGTCACCCATAAGTAAAATTACTGCTGAAAAGAAAACAGACAAGCATCTTTAAGGCTGAAGCATCCCTATACCTATCCTGTGTGTTAAGCACCAGCTTCTATAGGATACCTTTATCAAAGGCACTGATGCCCTATCAAAGCTGAACAGAATTTGCTCATGAAGACCCAAAGGTCCAAGGCACTTCTCTGGTGGAAGGGTGCAATGTCACCCTCTCCTAGATGAAACGGCAACCCCACGCTCTGGCACAAGTAACTGGTTAAAGTCCGTTGAATTCGCAATGCTGACACCTTACAGCAGGTAAAACCAGCTTCCCACTGAAAGTACACAGCCTGCAGATTTTACTGTGAGACCTCCCTTGCCACCCTGGTCCTACAGGAGCACAAGCCTTCACCCAGTTTTCTATTTAGTCCATATTCATATTTGGGCTGACCGTGTTCTTTGCCTCCCAGTGCCTCCTCCTGGGCAAGTTGGCTTATGGCAGGCAAGCAGTATCTCAGAAAGCCTGCCAGTGATGTAGCTCTCAGTCCAAAAGAATCAGGAATATCAGGGAAGCGCCCAAGCTAAATACAGCAAGATTTAGAACATGCTTTTAGATTTAAGGAAAAGTGTAGTCTTTAAATTACTGCTCTGGAATTTACTGGCTTAAAATGAAAGACCTTATGGCATCCCATCAAAGAGTTATATAACTCAAAAGGGTTTTCTTTGCTCAGCGGTGCCTGTGCAAGATATATTTAAGCAATAAAGCACACTTCTGATACTAACGCTCCAATACAGGCTCTACAACGACTGATTTTAGTATTTAAAATACAGAGAGGTCTCTGTACAGGCTAGCATTCTTCCTTCATTTCCCCTACAGAGGTCTTGGCTGGTTGTTTTCTACTACTTGCTTGCTTGTTTGAACTGAAAGGATTTGATACCAACTTCAGCAGAATTTAGTCAAGATACAAGTCCTACAGTCCCATGTTTGGCATCCACAGAAAACAGCCCATATTCCAGCTTAGCACAGCACAACTCCAACAGCCATTCATTTTAGTTTCCCTAAATTGGCTACATATGATCTGTAAATGTCTTCAATCTTCAAGCTTCACACTGTATTTTACAGCATTTAGCCCCCTGGGTGGCGGGTGCCTCTCTGACATACCTCTCTTGAGAATGTTAAACACAAAGACGTGAAAAATGGGAATTTCTAGCAAGTAGCTTTCATGTGTGTGAAAGGCAAGATATTCCTGAAATTACTTGAAAATCCGAAGTTGAGGGGAAAAAAGTCCATTAACAAGTTGAAGCCTTGATCTACAGGAGGCTTTTAGCACTTTATCTAATCTAATTTGTATTTAATAAGACAGGTTTTTTCAAACAGTGCATCCACAATCCCTGATAAGAACCCCTGCGAATGAAATTAATTATTTTGTACTTTCTGCAATGTTCAGTTTTATATCTTTATTCTGCTTGAAATTTATAGACAGCCCTGGTGTTGCTTTTGCCTTGTAATGATGTCATTTCCACAGACAATTAATCCCGTTGATTAATTCCATTTGTTACTCAGAAGTAGTAATAATAATAATGCATGCCATTTTTATTTGTGATCTTCCATTTACAACTCTATTATAATTAGGTCAGGATAAAACAGTTACCCACAAACCCAAGAATAGGCTGTTGATTGTGACCAGGGTCAAAAAGTCTTCCAAGTTTTTATTTCCACTCTGAATCGTAACCAAGGGTTGGTCAAGTCATATCCAAACATGCCTAAAGGTTGGAGGGTGGACTTCAAGTCTTCACATCTGTTTTCTGCTTTAAGCATGAGGGAGGAAGAAAGCAGCTTCAGAGGATTCAGGCCATAAATGAAACAGATTTTTATAGACATTATGCTGTGTCATTCATAGCCAGGGAGGTGTGAGAAAAACGTGGAAGTGATGCACTTTATCACAATTGAGGGGACTAAAAACACCACCAGAAAACAACTAACAACCAAAAACCCCCCAAACAAACCAGCTTCTGCCTCTCCAGGTAGCCAGAAGAGCCTAACTCTTCTGTTAGCCCCTGACAGCCCAAACAGAATACAGAAAATAAAACCCAAAAAGATTCACCTAAAGGCAAACCAGTATGTGGTAGTAGACAAGATCCATTACATGGTGCGATTCCATGTCTGTAGGAAATACAAGTCCCATGTCTCAACACAAAATATCAAGGCTGCAGGCCAATTTTAAAGAGTTGTGTGGCACATGGCTGCAGACAGACAGCCCAGAAAAGGACAGAACTACTCCCCTGCAAACTGAATCCCATCAGCAGTTCCTGTTCACCACCCCAGAGCTCACACGGGGGTGGATTCAATCTGCAGAAGACACGCAGTCAGACGGGGAGGGTTCACACGGTGCTGCCATGTATTGCCCAAGGACAGGAGCTCTATTTGCAGAGGTCCTGCAGGGTGAGCTCAGCAAGGCTGTGCAGAACCCCAGACTACAAGTACATCCCATAAGGTTTCCCTGTCTTTTCTATCCTACATGGGAATTGGAAGAGACAGCTTGAATAACAGTGTCATCTCCTTTCTGAAAGCTTCTGCTTTTCTATTAATAATTCCTTGCATTTTTGAACTCACTCTCATCATGAAATGCAAATGTACGTAGTGCTACATCTACGCCACTGACTGAAGAAAGCCATCACCATTCAGCTGCTGAAGTTTTTAAAGGCTCTTTACCCTCTCCATTCTACAGGAGAAAACTTATCTTTAAAAGACATTTTGGCACTCTCTCTCCCTGTCAAATAACTCATTTTTTAAAAAAAAGTCTTTTTTGACCTGACAATGAAGGTTACTAAGAGACTTTTGAGATGTCTGGTCTATCAATCCACGGAAATTCATACTGAGAACTCTCAACCAGCATTGCTGAAATCTAAACTAGGAAACTTCTCTTTCTCCTTTACTTCCATACCTTTTCATTAAGATCTTCTGCAAGAAAAAGTGAGTACAGCTGGCTAGACCTAGAAATGACCCACTTCACGTTCTCGTCGCAGTTTGAACAGGTGACAAAACTTGTATTAACAAGAAAACACCCTCCATTGCCATAGACTTGGAGTAAAATATATACTGTTTTCTTCTGGGGAGAAAAGAAAAACGTATGTTTGCAGCAGGAACTACTTTTATTAGGATTACATTCTTTTAGCTTGATGTAATGTTGAATTTTTGTGATGCTTTCTCCCTCCATTTTTATTTCTATATATAACACATTAAAATAAGTAAAACTGATACTATTGGAGAACAATCCAAAGTATATGAAAATAAAAATCAATGGTTATAACTACATAGCCTCCAAACGCTCTCCTCTGCTTCTACTTACAATGACAATATCACAGATGGGCAGAATGAAGTGACGTGTGTTTTGTGCAGTATTACCCCTGGGGAGAAAACACTCAGTAAGCCAGAGAGATCCACTTGTATTATCTAGCTGCCAATGACTGGACACAGGCCCAGTATACATAAGTTGTTCTCCAAACAGTGAAGTTCCACCCAATTTTTCTATGGATTAGCACACCCTACAGCTTCCCCTCCCTAGAAGAACATTCTCAGCATTCTTCTTTCTCCTTCCCACAGCCTCTATCCTAAGACCATCAGTTCCAGGCCTGCTTCTACATCCTCCACAGCTGATCCCTGCAACACTCCCAGGTCTTCTCCATACCCCTTTCCTTTGGTTCGATTGAGTAAAGACCTTACTGCAGAGGTCCTGATGGTAGAGGGAGCAGGTTCTGGTATTTCCAGGCCAGGGTACAGATATTTTGAGGGCCCAGACAGGTTCCCCTCTGATTTTTCCTTACCTTCTGTGTAAGTTTAGTGATTCTGAAGAGAATGCTGAGCTCAGACTGGCATTTTTGTATAAAATGCTCCCATTGGAAAATACTTGTATCATTCTGCCTGCAACAGCTATCACAATATCTCCTCAGTATTACACATATAATACCAGTGTGATTTCTAACACCAGCTAAATACGTTTTTAATATGATGCACTTACTTTGTGCATGAGTATTTAAAACCCCATTTAGCTGCACAGGTTTGGGATTTTTTTTTTCAAATGAGAAATGTGTTCACTTGTACACTTCAAGCCACACTGACGACCCATTGAGTAATGTCAACCCCAAGATACATTTTCTAGTCCAATTATACTATAGGGGCACATTTGAACACGATGCATAATATAAAGAAGATACACACATAAATCCCATTATTGTTAATGGAAACTATGTGCACTGCACTCCCACACACTGTTTAAAAACTATGCCCCACAGAATAATTTTAAATAACTTATATTCTACACAGTATGAACCTGTTATCTGAAAGCTATTCCTTTGCCTGCTCTATTATAAAGGGACGATAGACAGTGTACAAAGAACAAGCCTTACAGCTTCAGTCCCTTTGAGTTTCTAGCCTTTTCTTTTGAATACTAAAGATGTAAAACAGTCTGTATCATTCCAATAATCTAATTTTCCAATCCACCTTCATTAACATTGCTGGCTGAAGCCAATTACAAATGCCTTAAGGCTTCTAGCCTCATAAGCATAGTGTGACAGGTCAGATTTTATTGTTTGCTCCATCAATCATTACTGACACAGTAATTCAAAGTACACAAGGCACAGTCTACTCACTGCTGCTTCTTTATCCCTGTGCACCTGCTGTAATTTTAATGTAGAAGCTTTATTAATAAGGTACATCATCTTCTGTCGTTCAGCACTGGCTTCTTCCACATGTGTGAAAAGAAAAAGCTTCCAGTTTGCATTTCTTCTAGCAGCATCTAATGTTCCCTCTTTTGGGGTAAGGCCCAAGTTTGTTATCACTGGTGATGTGTTTCATCAACAAATACTTTTTATACATCTAAGGCAATACAGCCATGAGAATTAAAAAAGTAAAATATAAGTAATTCAGGTACTGAATGACCAACACCAGGAAAACAAACCCCTTTGGGAGTGATCTAGGCAACCAATAGAAATGTTCATTTATTGCCTAAAACATGGCTGACAGGCCTACGTCTTCCAGCCTAGAGATGAAGTTCATTTTTCAAGACATTAATGACTTGCAGTCTCATTTAATTCAGTAAGACTTCGGCACATATATTTAAAAACACATCCTAGAAGAGGGTTGTTTTTCTGAGTTTTTGGAATACTGAGCAGCCAACAGTGGGAATGTTACATATTCAAACTGCTAATTACTGGCAGCAGTTACCTGGGTGCCTAAATAAAAACTTTGCCTTCTTCAATGCTGTAGAAGCTCATAAGTGGGAAGGAGAAAAATGAGTGACATTCTAAACATTATTTAATTCCTTCAAGAAAAGGCACATATTTGAAAATCTGAGCAGCTTAGGAAGAAAAGGCTTCCTGCAATGTTGCCCTTCAGAGCATCAGTCTTTGCTATGTAAAAAGAGTCACCCCAACTTTAAAAACAAACAACTCAAAACACACCCACAGACCACCAAAACCAGATTGAAACACGAATCTAGATTAAAGATATTTTAGCATGCTAAAAATTGCTGTAATAAACCCCCCAAATATCCACTTCTGTTTGTCAATACCATGGCAAAGAGTATTTTAGACGCACATGACATAGCCCCTCACACCATACTCCCCACACAGGGGTCTTTTTTGGGGGGGGGGATGTGTGTATGTGGGTGACATGCAAACATGAGGAGCTGTATTATCATGCGATTGTAGTTACTAGGAGCTCTAGAGACTCGTAGTAGGTAAACATGAAATTAATACAACTCATTTACAGCAAATCCATTTGAGTGATTCCTATCAATTGAATTCTAACCCATTTAAATAAATCCACTTAAAAACAACCCCATATCAGCGTGCTACTTCTGTTCCACTTATTTACAGTTTATTATTCTCTGTGAGCACTGGTGAGCCAATGGGATCTTGGGATGCATCAGGAAGAGTGTGTCCAGCAGGTCAAAGGAAGTGATCCTCCCCCTCTACTCTGCGTTGGTCAGGCCCCACCTGGAGTACTGTGTCCAGTTCTGGGCTCCCTGGTATAAAAAAAGACAGGGACCTTCTGGAGAGAGTCCAGAGAAGGGCTACGAAGATGATTAGGGGTCTGGAACATCTCCCCTATGAGGAAAGGCTGAGTGAGCTGGGTCTGTTCAGCCTGGAAAAAAGAAGACTTAGGGGGGACCTGATTAGTGTTTATAAATATCTTAGACATGGGATGCAGGGGGAATTGGCCAGCCCCTTTTCAGTGGTATGTGGGGACAGGACAAGGGGCAATGGCTGTAAGCTGGAGCACAGGAAGTTCCGCACCAACATGGGGAAGAACTTTTTCACAGTGAGGGTGACAGAGCACTGGAATAGGCTGCCCAGGGAAGTGGTGGAGTCTCCTTCTCTGGAGATATTCAAGTCTCGTCTGGACGCCTGTCTATGTAATATGAGATAGGGAGCCTGCTTTGGCAGGGGGGTTGGACCCGATGATCTCTTGAGGTCCCTTCCAACCCCTAAGATTCTGTGATTCTGTGAAACTCAAGGTAACAACCCCAAAACCTTTCACTCCTGCAGCACCAAAGATGATGAGCTCTCTCAGTCTCTTCAGAGCTGTACGACTACTATCAGACCATTTGGGAAGACCGGCTTGTAAGGAGTTTAAGGGAGTTGGAAGTGAGAGAAGGAACCTTATGCTGCCTGAAATCTGTCACTCAGAGATGGGCAGCGCTTGGTGGAAATCTGAAGGTTATTTTATACTGCACAGGTTCTTGTGCTGCTTTTCCCAGCATGATGTTTACACATCACTCCTGTGGCCACATATTGAGGAGGCTTTTTTAGGGAATTTAGAACAGTGCTGTCGATATAGTCCAGTTACCAAAATAATCTGAAGAATGAATTACCCCTTGCAGTAACACACCTGATAGAGGTATTTTATTGCAGTTTCCCCTGGATTCTACGGGCTTAACTCAGTAATTAAACATTCAACTATAATAAGTCTTAACTACAGTGAAATAATACATTCAGGAATTAAAGAAAAAACCCAATGGATTTAGAAACTGACACAATATGTTAATCGTAAAGAACCCAGTCTACACAAAGCCAAATTGTTTTGGACGGAGCAATGTGAGACTATGGACAAATAAACTAAAAATATCACCTTTCCCTGCTAGGCAAGGTTACAGAAAGGAGATAAACATTGCCATACCCCAATTAGACTGACTTACTTAACCTGCAGTTGTTAAAACTTGGAGGTACAACTTTGGATAACTTTTCCTTTCTGTTAGGGCGTTTTTCTCACTGGTCCCAGTAGAAATCAAAGCAGTAGGAGCTCTAACTAATCTCTCTTAAATTATACCAAGGAAGAACAAAACCAGGTTGTGAGCTAAGTCTATCCCCAGAACACCTCCAACAGTTCTGTCCCACCTTTGTGCTGGGTATGAGAGATCAGCAGCCTCCAGCAGAACCAAAGCAACCCCCTTCTTCCAACATTGAGAAGTGCATTCAACAGAGTTTTACGTAGCCATTGTCCCACAAAAACAATCCACATTCTCTGTATAGGGGGATTCATGTGATAAGAGATTTGTGGTTTTGTGGGGTTGTTTGGATTTTGGGGGGACTCGGGGGTTTTTGTTTGGTTTGTTGCCAATCTGTGTCTCCAAAGACTAAAGGGATAGCAACAAGCAGTCTCTGAAAGAGCATCACATCTTGGGCCACAGCGATTTCTCATTAATTCATTGAATCTCAAACCTGGCAATATGACAATGTGGTCGTTACAATGTAAAAACTGCCCACCCAGAGCTCTTTGGTTTTGCCCCTCTATCTGTCGACTCACTGCAGAAGCCTCTTTTAGCTGTTCTCACAATTCAAGTGAAAAAAATCTTGCAAACACACATATATCCATGGGGTTTAGCTGGGAAGCTGTCACAGATGCAGCCACAATGCACAGAGCAGTGGTTACGCAGGCCTCCATTTTCCCAGTTAGGATATAAAATTGCTAGAGGATTGTTTTGGGTTTTGGATTTACTACGTGACATCACCAAAAAGCAAAAGCTGCTCCACTTAAACATAAACCTAAATGGGATTTGAAAGGAGGCTCAGGAATTTGCTGAAGCGAAGGGTTGTTTGAGCAGAGTTCAGGAGTTGTATTTCCCAGCTCCCCTCAGAGTTTGACAAACACTACCCTAATCCAGGGGAATGCACAGATTCACACAATTGGGTTGGAAGGGACCTCCAGAGATCGAGTCCAAGCTCTTGCCAATGCAGGGTCCCTAGGACAGGTTGCACAGGGCGATGTCCAGATGGGTGTGGAATATCTCCAGAGATGGAGACTCCACACCCCCTGGGCAGCCTGTCCCAGGGCTCCCTCACCCTCACTGGGAAGAAGTTCTTCCACATATCGGTGTGGAACTCCCTGTGCTCCAACTTGAGGCCATTGCCCCTTGTCCTGGCCCCACAGACACTGAAAGGGGGCTGGCCATTTCCCTCCGTGTCCCATACTTCAGATATTGATAAACATTGATCAGATCCTCTCTGTGTCTTTTTTTCCTCAAGGTTGAGCAGCCCTAGCTCTCTCAGCCTTTTCTTGTAGGGGAGATGCTCCAGGTCCTTAATCATCTTCGCAGCCCTCTGCTGGACTCTTTCCAGGAGATCCCTGTCTCTTTTGTACCAGGGAGCCCAGAACTGAACACAACACTCCAGGTGGAGCCTGACCAGGGCAGAGTAGAGGGGGAGTATCACCTTCTTTGACCTGCTGGCAACACTCTTTTTGATGCACCCNTCACCTTCTTTGACCTGCTGGCAACACTCTTTTTGATGCACCCCAGGATCCCATTGGCTTTTCCGGCCCCTGGGGCACACTGCTGGCTCATGGCCAACCTGTCATCTACCAGGAGCCCCAGGTCCTTCTCTGCAGAGCTCCTCTCCAACTGGTCAGGCCCCAGCCTATACTGACACAAGCAGTTATTCCTTCCCAGGAGCAGGGCTTTACACTTGCTTTTATTAAACCTCGTTTGGTTACTCCCGGCCCAGCTCTTCAGCCTGTCCAGGTCTCACTGAATGGCAGCACAGCGTTCCTGTGTGTCAGCCACTCCTAACAGCTTTGTATCACTGGTGCATTTACTGAGGGTGGGCACTATTCCCTCATCAAGATCATCAATGAAGATGTTAAACAAGACCAGACCAAACACTGACCCTGATTGGTTTGTTGGATTTTGGGGCCAAAACATCCTTCTGAGGCAGCACTGGGAAGAACTGAGAGCCTTCTTAAAGTACATTAATTGACCAAAAGATAAATATTTGAGCTCATGCAGAAATACCCCTTTGGCATAACTACCATAAGACATCATCACAAATTACCAGGTACAGGAGAATCAAGATCCACCTTATTCCCAATTCTCTGCTCATTCCTTGAGACCACGCAGAGAAAAAAAATACTCACACCAATATATAAACAAAAGGATGTCTTTAGGATAAGCAGCACTTCAACAAACAGCCTTGCTTGCCTCGCACGTCAAGCTGAACGAACCATGTAGCTGCGGTAGGTGCAGCACAGAGCTCAGTGTGGTTCGCCTTCTGAGAGAGCAAGTTTATTATTTAGGACTTGATTATGCAATAACAGCTTCACACAGCTTTTGGATTATAGGATTTAAGTCTCTCCGGCCCAGACTAAAGGCTGAAGGAATATCTACCTTGTTGGGAATACAGTAGCCAGATGTGGCTGAGTCCAATGAGTGATGTACAAAGGTACTCAGCGTTAGGCAAATTCTTGTTCTAACATCCTCTGGAGATTCCCTGCTGTTATTTGCAAGAATAAAGTCAGGAATTCTGAAAGCCTCATGCCAGATATACTGCTACAGCTAGGAAACCCTCTGCAACAACATGAATCAAATAATGAAAGAGGGATAAATGTTGAAAACCTACTACTGGAATAAGAAAGTAGTAATGATGCTACAATATATTTTTCCCTATAGAAAACTCATTCAGAACAGTCACATCCCATGAAACCTATTGATTTCCATAAAAAAAATATTGGAATGCCCCATAATGAAAAATCCTCACCACCCTGATCAGAAAACTCCAGAGAACTCAGAAATGGTGCTATCCTGCCAGACACAGACATATTTAAACACAAAGCGGCATTACACCCCTGCAACCCCTACATCATACAAACTCCACAGTAGGTCCCCCAGTATTTTATTAAGGGATAGAATCCCGATCTTCCCAAACTACAAATAAGGAAAGTGTGAATTGCCCAACATCACAACATAGGTCGGTGGAAGAACTGGGTAACATCCCAGATCTACTATGTTCAGGTTCAAGACATAGTCTTTTGTCTATGTCAGGCCTAGACCCTGAACCCAGAGCAAAGAGCTGGTTCAAAATAAGATGAGGAAAAAGAGGGG
The DNA here is from genome assembly GCA_013400835.1 of Zapornia atra. Lineage (NCBI taxonomy): Eukaryota > Metazoa > Chordata > Aves > Gruiformes > Rallidae > Zapornia > Zapornia atra. The sequence goes on from VZTU01022400.1 coordinate 356,945, forward strand.
GATAGGAAACAATTTATTCTTGTACCTCTCACCAACAGGGGTCAAATGCATAAGGATGACAATTTTCTCCATGGATTTCTTTAACAATATCATTCCTTGTCTTACTCTTCCTGTCCGTCTCATCTGTTCCCCACACCCATTTCCTTCATTTTCCCTTTCAAAACAGAACCAAAGCTAAAAGTCAACACAGAATTTACTCAAACTTCAACTAACGCAGGACAAGACAGGTCTTAACACTTGCTAAGGTTCTGCAGACTACCTCAGTTTCCATCAGGGTCATCCTGTGGACAAACCACAGGGAGGGAAAGCTGTGCAAAACCACAGCTGGATAACAGCACCCCATACCTAGAGTTCCAGTAATCCAGTCGATACTTGGGTTATGAAAAGCCACACCATGTTGTGCTAAATACTGGACACCTTAACAAATACTTTTAATTGTGCTTCTGAAAAGAGAAGCTTCCTAATGAAACGTAGCAGCCCTCCCATTGCACACACATAACTAATAGTGCCTTGTTATTTGGTCATTTTTTCCTCCCAGTTCAAGATCGTTAGAAAATTATTTCTCTTGCACATCCCTTAATATCAAATTTGTTACCTAATGTTATGACAACAGGAGGTGATTTTTCCATTTTCAAACAAAACAAAACATGATCACAGACTTAATTAGTTTGCAATGATTTAATTAAAATTTGCAGAACAACAATGCACCTAATTAGAAGCATAATAATTATACCAATGTACCTTTCCATCTTTGAAGGGACCATTAGTCTTTGAGGTAGTATGTTTTGTAATTTAAGATCATCCTTATTTTCATTTTCTGATTAGTTAAGTGCAGTCATCATCATGTTCAGGTAATTGCCTTATTAACTAGCTTAATTAAACTTCCTGTAAAACTGACAGCTACAGAGTTATTCTTCTTAATGTGTTGCTGACAAAAACATTAACTAATTACACAGAGCTCTTTACAGGGCTTACTTACCTCATAAGCTTAATTCATCAGTACTTTAAAGAGCTTTGTAAACTCTGACTGCAGTATACTATGGAAGTGCTTTGCATTGTCAGAGTATTCAATAGAGCTGTTATATCCAGGAAACAGCAATTTCTCTTTGCAAAGTTTTATAATATGGGAGAATGAGCATGCATTTTAAAACATTTGCACTTCAAGCACTAACTAGACTCAGTGAAGTTTTTGAAAACCTAAAGCACATGGAGTTCAAGTTAACAGAAATGCTGAGAGAGAGTTTATAAAGTTTCCAGAAATAGAACATAATTACACAAGTCAAAAGATGCAAAGGAAAATTGCACAATCTCTGTTGTTTCTCACAATAAAGACAGAGTTGAAGACACTCCAGGAAAAGAACCAGATAGGTTTAATGCCTAAAGAGTGGTGAGATTTTTCAAGCAGTACAACTCCCACATACAAACCTATATCAACTTAAGATCTATCAAAGTACTCGGTACCTTGTGTCTCCTATTGGGATAATTTAGGTGACGCTTAAATCCCTTGTTGCACAAGATCTTGGCATGAAATTCTCACCATTCCCAACATCTTCCCCTCTACCATTGTGTTGGAAGACAGCACCTTTGAATATTTTCAAACAGAAGATGAAAGGTTCCTTTGACTAGCCCTCAATAAATTAGACTAGAGCCTGAAGGCTAATATGTATTTGGTGGAACCAAGAGACCAAGTTAAAAACCCCGAGCCTCTGTCATAACCAACCAGTAAGCTTAAACCTGGCAGTTTACAGTTTATCAGTGCAAACCAGAGAGATAGTAAAGCTTTTGTTGTTTTGCCATATAGCCTTTATGAATGGAAGATTTTATTACCCAGTCAGGAACAACTAAGACATCAGTTAAAAGAACAACCACCACAAAAAAAAGCATTTTATGTTACTTTCTTGGAACTGAATCCTTAAAAATTTCTTGAGGTTTTCATAAAACAAATACACCAAGTCGTCCACATTCCTCAAGCTTTGTTGAACATTTTTCCTCAAGTTCTGTACTCTTATTTTTGCTTTAAGATCTAAAACTAAACTTTGAAGGGGCCAAAACTAAAAGTGCCAAGCAATGATATAAGAAATACTCAGGACCTGATTAAAAAAAAAAAATCATGACAAGTTGAAATGGAAAAGGAATATGCTCTTTTCTTAAAGAGCTTTATATGGATGAAGTATGTTAGCTCCATCATCAGCTTGTGTCATCTAAAGATACAGGTTGCCTTCACTTTTGCAGAATAATCCAAGCCATCCAATCCCTCTGCCTAGCATCCTGCCAAGCTGCAGACCCTTAAAAGAAAGAAAACTACACAAAGTAGAAAGAACAAATTGGAAGCAGAACAAGTCAGTCCTGCTGAACTACACCAATCATCCCAGCTCCAGGACATTGCTGGCTTAGGGACACAGCGTGATAGAGGTTTACCAGCAGGCAGTGGATCCATTCTCCATGGATTTATATAAATCCTGTTTATATCTTTGGCCTGCCATGCTGCATTGAATTTCACAATTTTATTTTGAACTGAAAAAATAAAAATACTTGCTTTTTTTTTAAGCCACCAAGTTAGAGTACTTCATCACACAAGATCTACTGAAAGAACATTCCTTTTCCAATACTAGTCATTATTTAATGTAAAATCATGCTGAATTGTTTCAGTTGTTCTGTGCATCCTTGCAAATTCCACAACTCTGAATACCTTTACTACCCTTCTCTGAGCACTTCCTAGGTCTACTGTGCCAGCTTTGAGATGAAGAGATAACTGAAGCCAATGAGAAGTCCAGCATTTACAGGGAAACATAACAGTATTTTGTGCTTGTTCTTAGTTCCTTTAACAATTTATTTCCATTTTTAGCACATCAGTGATCACCACAATATCTTCAGAGAAACAGCCAGAATTATTCTAAGATCAAGTGGCTAAATGAGCACTTGTGATTCATATATTTGGTTCAAGGTCCCTTCCCACTCCTGACATTCTGTGATTACACTAATACCTCCTGCCTAAGTCACTGGATGGCCAATATACAATTTCAGAAGACTTTTCCCTTTTGAAATGTAGTGGCTACTCTCCACCTTTTATCTACAAACTTCAAAGAACCTTTTTGCTTGCCCAGCACGTTGTTACATGTACCAACAGAGGTGCCACAGAGCCAGGATGGAATACTGCACTGCTTTGCATTTCTGTGTACGTAACTGCCCACACTCCAACATCCACCCTTTGCATTTCCACAGTCACTACTGGAACACACCAGCCAGAAATAATACTTGCTAACAGCACTGCATATGAAAGAAAGTTACCAAAGAAAACTGATTTTAGTGATTTAAAGGCATGTTATCTGGTGAAAACTGTTGGTGAGTTTGAGGGGAAAGATTGTGTTCTGTTCATAGAGGATACTAGAAACCCACAGTCATTACTGACCATAGGAGTGTTATTTGTTAGGACATTAAAACACACCATTTACTTTAGGCAGAGCATAAAAGTTATTTTTCAATACTTGAAAAATTTGAATCCTAAACACCAAAGCTGAGGAGCATTACATACTCCTAGAGAGCACTGAAGAAGGTAGCTTGTTCAGCAGGCAACTCCGAGCCCTTTTTCTTTAGCCTCTGTGTACAACGGTAAGAGTTTCTGCTGTCTTTCTCCTTTGGCCATACAAAGACTTTAGCCAGAACACACAACAGGCTTAAAATTAGCTATGGCAGCATTTTAATATTTGTGTCAATTAACAGCTGAGCAGCTCGAAGATAACATCCCTGTTAGATCACAGCAGAGGTGTTTTTTTTATTTTTTAAATCTGATCACTTTATTTTCCTGGATTCTGGGATTTTAAACTGTAGTTTTACTGGCTGTCAAGCTTACCCTGCATGCAGGAAGAGAAGAAAACCTTAAGGGCATTCATTCTCTAAACACAACTTCCACAACCTGAACTGCTCATTATGGAACATGTATCAGAGACACGGCAGGCTGTATTTGATAATGGGAGATCTGGTGTGCTACATGGCTGCAGAGCAAGTGTATTTTATTGAGTCAAGCCATAAGGTGATCATATATCCAATGTAACAATGAGCCAATTTATCCCCACTGTGTTATGGGAATTTTTTTTTTTAAATTTTTATGGCATCATATATGCTGCATCTGGCACACAAGCCTATTAAAACTGGTTTAAATGAATTGTAATGTTACCCATGCAGCCTGGAAAACAAATAAATTTAAAAAATAAATATACCTATCACAGAACAGTAATACTGCTGAGATACCTTACCATTTGGAGACCAAATCTTAAAACCAAGAACTGTCCACAAATCCCCTCATCTGAACAAGCCAACCTCATGAATTTTTTTCTCTGTTGCATCATAAACACTGAAAGTGTTCCACAGCAAAAGCGAGCTATTCAGAGAATCATGAAATCACAACAGCTGATTTGTCATTCTGATTTTCTGTTTGTCAAATATGTGAAAAAAAAAAAAATATATATATAATGAAAATCCACATTTATCAGCCCTTTTCACACAAAAATATTCCAAAACTGAATTAGACTGTAATTTATCATTCCCTATTAATGGACGTTAATTCATCTTCATGCTACAGCCTGGATGACCGTTACTGACAGGATTTCAGATCACAACAGAACTTACCTTGGTAGTGTATGTGTGTCCATCGGATCCACAGACAGCGCTGGCATGTGTCACGGGGCAAGGCTTGCACTTTACCATGTTAGCTGGTCCAGCCCAGTGCTTCTGGGCCAAGTTTCCTTTCTTCTGTCGAAGGCTGTAAAATGAGAGACGTTGGGTTTTATTTGAAGATGCTCATATAAAACAGAAGAGCAAAAGCTTCCCTGAGAAAGGCAAAGCTGGGTTTTCAACACAGTATTAATTTATAGCAAGTAAATTAAATATAGCTCCTAACAATGCTTCTATAATATGGCATGTTACAGCAGGCAATCTAAAGAGACATAAATTGGTAGGCAGCCCTAGATTTACAATACTTGGCAGCTTCGTTTTGATTTATAACTACAAATGACTTCACTTAAGAATTAGTATTTCCTTGACCTACACAGCGTTTCTGGTGAAGCAGGCAAGTAGCATGATACCAGGTTGCATTTAGAGACATTTGCACTGGACCCTCTCCCAGCTGCCAAGTCACTGTTAAGGAAGTGACAATCTAAAACCAAAATCCTTTGAACAACATTACGATTTATATTATGCTTATAAAAATGTATAAGATCACAGAACAACTTTGTACGTGCTGTAGCACTGAGCAGCTGTTACTCTCGGATCAATCACAGCCCCCTAGGAATGCTATAAAGCAACAGAGAGCATCTCCAAATCTACAAATGCATTTGTGCCACGGGAGTGATTGCAGTTGTCCTCAAGTCATGGACTACTCAATTATTACATTAAAAATGCCTATGAAAAGACATCTGCTCCAAAAAGTTATTGCAAAACATGTGCAATTGATTCTGATTAATAGCTCATTTTGCTGTCATAATGAACTACTTGACTGATACAACATTAAGTAATTATCACCAGCCTACTGTTGTAAGCTGATTAAAAGTTTGTTTCAGAAACCACAAGTCAATGTTACAATGCAGATTCATTTTGGCCCTGTGTACTTGTCTTTCACTTGAAAACATTTACAAGGGAAGGGAAGGCAAGGCATTGCATCAGCTTTGCTGGAGAGCGTTAAGAAAAATAACTGCCATCTGTTCTCATACCACAGTAAAAAAGATATGATATAACAGTTCAGCTAGAAATACATTTCAATGCACCGCTGAATGACTTTATCACAGTTTTAGAAAAATATATACAGATATATTTTAAAGCAATTTCACTACAGCTTGCAATTTGCTATGCAATACTGACTGATGTAATGACACATTCAGCTGCTAAAATAATAAAAATTCTATTCTTTCATCTCAGTTCTAGTTTTCTTCAAGCCTAACCTTTGTCACAGTGATGAATAGCACTATTTAGAAGCTTGCGTCCACAGAAGGAATCCAATCATGATATCATAAACTATGAAAATAGAAGTGTAGTATTTAAGACTAAATTCCCTCGTTAGTTTGGAGAAGTTTTCTTAATGCAGAGAGCAGCTTTCCCTCTTTCAGATGCATTCTGCCTCACGGAGTTACCATTATACCAGATGCTAAATGCCACAGATGGGCAGTTGCTCGGCTCTGAACCCCCAAAACACATCTCCACAGGCGTGCTCTCTTCTGCTGGGGCTGTACAAACCATTTATTTTGGCTTCCCAGAGTAAATAACTTTTCTGAAACCCCCTTTGCCTCCAACAAGGCTTTGTTACTAAAATGTAATGGTTATCTTATTTTCCCAAACTGTTTCGATTACAGGCATTTCTTTTGTCTTTTCAGCCTGACAAGAAAATTTCCTCTTTCACTTTAGTTACAGCCCTGTGCTTCCAGAAATGCACAAATTCAGAGTCCAAAATATGTTTTTGATGTAATCCTGTGGATACTGATGAGCAGAGACCAGATGCAGGTCCAAATAGTGCTGTGCTTCTTCTCCAGGGACTGCAGGATGGATCATGGCTCAAAGCAGAAGTTGTACCTCCTCCACAGACTGTGACTTCGGTGAACTTGAAGGGTACAATTTAATGCCATCGTCATAAAAGCCATTAGCCACCAAGCATGCAGGATGGAAATGAGTGATTGAACTAATGAGCACCTCAAAGTTCAGTGTAGATTGAGGATCTTGGCTAGGCTGATGACTAACAAATCGCAGCAGCTTGAGGCTGAGCAGCAAGTAGAAAACACACTGTACAGCATTTATGGATGAAACTATTTCTACTCTATAACTTTAAAAGAGAAGTCCACTCCAGACATGCCTGCTCTGGTTCTGGTCCAGGCCAGAGTCAACCTCCCCAAGCAGCCACCACAGGTGAGCTGAGTTAGCCCAAGTGAGCTGAGTTAGCCTGGGCTGTTTTCTACACCACCTGACATCACTTTTCCATAAGTGGGGCTTGTTGGAGAGAGACAATTCAGTGCAGCTCCAGGACAACAAGAGTCCTTGTCTCAGTGCCTAGCTCAGGGCTTGGACTCACACCCTTAGATTAGAAGTCCTATGCTCTACTAGTAACCCAGCCATTCAAGCCCCAGCCCCGCTCCTCTTAATTTCATTAATCCTGGGTCAATCCCTTCAAGGTTCACATTGCAAAGCCAGATTCTATTGGAAAATTCTTCTGGAGTGAATAATGCTTTCAAAAAAAAGTAAATTTCATTTGCCCACTTGAAGTCACCACAGCAGCTCATTGAGCCTGGTGGCCTTTCCATAAGTTTGCTGAGAACAAAAAAAACCCAAGCCCATGCAGAGCCTCAGGCCTAAACTTCATTTGCACTGCAGCTGCACCAAGTCAGCAGCAGCCATGGGTGAGGAGAAGGGCTCCCCTTGGCTGGGAACCAAAACGGTTTCACCTGAGCTCAGTCTACAGCACTTCACTTGCAGATGCAGAAAACATAATTCCCATCCCCCCCACCTTAATCATCATGATCTTTTGATAAGCAGAGAAAAAAAAAAACATTCTCTCAAAAGGAGGGTGATATTTAATAACAAGAAAGATTCACAGTGGAAAACATCTCAAAGCATTGTGTTCTTTTTTAAAAGTTAACAATTTCAGTAGCACTCCATACAAGGTGAGTAGCAAGGCAGGGGAGTGATGCAAGGAGCCTTCACTTTCCACGCACGTGATGTGACTGGCAGCATAGCACCACTTTGACTGCAAGAAACTGGGTTTCAGAAAAAATGACTATATTCTTTTCAAGCTACACTTGCATCAGTAACAATAGCACCAAGTGTCACTGGATTTGAAGCCAGTCAAAAATAATTTCTGTCAGTTTGACCAAGTGAGCAACAGCTGAAAGTTTCACCCAGATCTGGATCCCACACCCCCACCAAACCCACTGTCAGGGACCTATTTCTGAGGGAGAACACATTTGCTGAAAAGTAAACATGTATTTTTCTATAGTGATGATTTGAGAGGCTGGATTTGACTTTTGGAAGCTTTTCAATCCTATAACCCCTAACAACACATCAAACATCCAAACAAACAAATTAAAACCTAGACAAGGAGATTGGCTGCCGTAAGCAGCCAGCCAGCAAATCCCTTCTCAATGGAAGTGCACATTCCCCTACTCTGAGAGCATGTTTTGCTATGCTAATCATCTCCATTTAGAATAAATATGTCAGGAGCAAGCCAGGCCAAAGCAAATTAAGGCTTTTTTTTTTTTCTTCCTGACAAGTTAACCAACTTTAATCCTGCTTTAAGACTCAGAGTTAAAAAGATCGACTACAAATCATTAGAAAATAACAACTGTGCAGGAACTCCTCACTAGGGTAAAAGTCTGCCATGCTTAGGACAAGAGAGCCAAGTATTTTCAATACTCCATGAAATTCTTGCTCGAGTATTAAGACTACCAGGCAAGCCCTGCCTGCTTTTCCAACTGGTGAACCAATGCAATGAAAAGCTGAGATTTAAGGAGCAGTTAAGTTTTGCAGAATTCAGCTGCTGAACATTTTAAAGCATAAAGAAATTTTAGTGGCTTAAAACATTCACATTTCAACACAGAGACTCAGCATCGTTACCCAGACATACTACTTACCTCATAGCATGAAAATACAGGAAAACTACATCTGCTTTGCTCACACAGGGAGAGTACAAAAAGGCTTCCAGATGTCACCAACCAGGAGCATGGCTTGGTACAGCCACACCACACAGCCCACCCTTAAACCACCCACACCTCCACTCCAGCACAGGTCTTTCAAGCACAAAACTCTGACTGGGGAAATAAGAACTCAGAAGCTCCAGGAAAGTTAGCTCCACCCAAGAGTTTAAGGCTTTCAGGTGTGTCCCAGGGAACCAGAAGCTCAGCCCCAGCTGGAGCTGATGTGTGCAGCTGGCAGCACTGCCCCAACCACCCAACCTTTCCCCACATGCCTGGGAGCTCCAGCTATTAGCACCAAGACAGTCTGCTAGTCAGGTTGAACTCTGCCTTTGATTTGGCAAAAGTTTATTGAACCCTCAAACAAAACATCTTGCATGTAGTCATATCTTTTCAAACAAATCCACAGCCTTCCATTCTGACCAGCCCTCTGCGTGGACACTATGTGCTGTGCTGTTTAGGGATCGCTGCATCTTTGCTTTGTCTCCAGAATGGCACAGACATGTATACACAAAATAGTCACTTGCACAAAGAAGTTGTTTTGTTTATTGACATTTACAATTTGTTTTAGAGTTGGGGTGGTCCAGCCTGGAAAAAAGAAGGCTCTGGGGAGACCTGAGAGCACCTTCCAGTACAAAATGGAATCCAGCAAAGCTGGAGAGGAGCTAGTTATGAGGGCAGGGAGGGGCAGAACAGGTGAAAGAGAGGAGATTTAGATTAGATATAAGGAAGAAATTCCCCCTCTGTGAGGGTGGGGAGGTTTTGCTATAGTTCTGCAAATAACAGCAGAAAGTTTCATGATGACAACAGCCAGAACAACCAACAACAACAACTGCCAAGTTACACAGAAAGGGTGAGGGAAAACACAGAGAGATTGGGACTGCCTGTTCTTATTCTTGAAGTCCTTGTTTCAGTGATGTTACACAAACACAGGATTCGGTTCAATGCATGTTGCAAATCACTTGCAATGCTCACCTCTGTTTCTGCTGCCTAATACAACTACTTCAGGTCCAATCTGAGTAGTATTGAGCTGGTCAGGATTTTTTGGATAAAATAGGCCTTAACAACAAAATACTAACTTGCCAAAACCAAAGTATCTCATGGAGATAAACTGATGTTACTGAACTTGTAAAGATGTTGCCACTGGAGGTCTAGATGGTGCTGTGCCAGTTTATCTCAGAATGCAAGTGACCTTGAGGTCCCAAGGTTGGGGCTCTGCAGATGCTTGCTACAGGGACTGAAACCCTTGTTCATATTTCCTCTGCTCTAAAGCCAGAAGTCTGAAAGCCCTCATAGCTCTGTCCCTAGTCAGGCTGATTGTGTGGAAGACCATCTCAGCGGTCTCTTCCAGAGAACTCTTTCATGCAGCAAAAGTGATCTCAGCATCCTCAGGGTTTGCAGGCTCCTTGGAAGGCAGGTTGCAGTAGGCACCCACAAGTGTGCCCACCAACAAGGATTCTCTGTATAATCTTGTCTTCAGGTGAGTTGTGTGCACTGGTTTCAATCACAGCTCACATGGAGGTATTCCTCAGGATTGGGATTAACTCCATCCTTCTTTCTTTCTTTCTAGACCTTCTATCAAACCAAAACACCATATGTCACATAAAACCACTTATCAATCAATCCCTAATGAAATAAAATTTAAGAGTTCAGTGCACCAGAGCAGGTACCAAATATTTGTGCTTCCTGAGAAGCTGGAAGGAGCTCGAAGCCTGTAAACTTAATTGGTTTCCTGAAACTGGAACAATTCACTGTGGAAAGAGTTTAAAATGGACTGCGTGTACCTTCTCTATGCCTTGTGCACAGTTTGTTCTTGTCTCCCTGAAGGAAGCTTATCACACTAAAGCTAAACCCAGCAGTGTCTGGCTGTTTCTGTTTCCTTTGCATAAGCTGGTTCTCTTGTTCTTGAGGAAAAGAATGACAGAGCTGCAATTTGCCAGTATAAATGGCAACGCTCTCTTCTTTCTTTGTATCATTTTTGTATTCTGTTTATTAGAGCTAAGTATTTGACCTCATTTCTACAACCTTTTGGTTTTTTTTTTCCACAAGAGCTGTATATACCTTGAGCCACTACCAGTCAAGCTATGTGATGAAAACAGTTTACAGATGTTACCTTGGGAAAAAGGGGGTTTTTTTGAATTAAACATAGACTCCTTATTTAATACAAACACTCTAAAATGAGAACAGACATAAGATTAGAGCTATTTTTCTACCTAGAATTTACACCTCACATACAAAGAATAACAAGATGCAGAGCTGCCTTGCATTTCAGCATCATCCCATTGTACTATGATACTGCCATTTCCTGTGATTTCATTATTCAAAGAAATAATTCCAACTCTTTGATTGTACTAAGGTTGTTGATTGCTATCTCTTGCCGCCTTCATATTTGATTTGGCCTGAAAGAGCCATAAGAAATAAAAGCCCTCTGCTCCCTGTACTTAGGTACAAAGATTTGTAATGTGGCACAGTGGTGACTGAGGACCTTTCTGACAGAAGGAGGCTTGTTCAAGACTTCCTCTCATAGTAAATTGCCACTCTACTCGCTTGTTGTTCTTTCAAACAATGACATCAATGAGAATGAAATCTGTCCATTGCTCAAGAGCACCAGTAGCCATGGGACTGAAGAGTTGAAGATGAAAAATTTAGGGAAGAGTGAAAAGGAAAATGTCCACTGTTGAGGTGAAACTGTATCAGATGTCACTCCAATGAAATGAAAATTAGGTGTTTCCAAGGGAAGAGGAAGAGTCAAGTCTCTGTTCCTTACCAACTGTAAGGCGGCACTGTGAAAATAATCACAGTGGAAACAACAAGGGGGAGCTTGTCAGGGAAGGCTGAAGGTTTTGGTACAGCAATACATTTTACAAGAAAAAAATCCTGACACATCTTGCAGGGAAAATGCCCTGAAGATTCTTCCATGGGTGCTCCTAGGTCCAGCTAGCAACAAACTCGTGAAAGAGAATAAAAGGTCTTGGGCGCAGAGTCCTCAAAGTCATGACTTCTGCAAGATGAAGGAAAGTTTATTTTTTATTTTCTTATGTGTTTACAAGGAACAGAGGATTTGGAAAAGATGACATAGATTTCAAAGACTGAAAGGCCCAGAAAAAAGTGTAGTCTGTTACACAAACTGATTTGATACAGCTGCTGCAGGTACCTTCTGAGATCCAGCAAGAGAGAGTCAGAGAACCCCCTGAATACACCAACTTGAGCAAGGTTGCTCAAACAGCAGCAAGGTCTATGTCTGAACAGCTTTCACGTGGCATTTAAATGTGGACGCTGTCAAACTGCCAAGACAACTCATTCTGCACCATATCAAGATCTCCCACTACAAGTATCCTTCTGAGATGCTAGTACCTGAGCTTACTTTTTCCTGGACTAAAAATGATAAGATTTTTTTATTAAGGTCATTAGAGAAGCACATGCTTTTGGGTACTTTGATACATAAGAATGGTGTTCGAAAGGTCATCTTACATTTTTAGCTAAAAGATTATTGTACTTACAGGCACTTTATTTTTTGAATCTAAACTCTTCATGATTTGCAGCTTTAGACCTAATATATATGCTCCACAGCCACACAGATATGAAAACTGGCGAGGTACACAAAGGAAAAGAACCAAAACAAAAAAATCCTCACAAACATACAATCCTGGTGTTTTTAAAAGTCATTATGCTGTCCTGAATAAATAACATAGCTTCTAAACTCTGCTTGTTCTCATGAATTTTCATAAGGGAATTATTTTCCTTTTCATCGTTATTTTTGTACTAACATAAAAAGGAATCTCAAACACCAAACTAAGTAAAAATAAAATGAAGTGCCTTGAATTTCAAAGGAGGAGGGGAGATAGCGGGAAGTTCATAATTAAAGCCGAAATCTTCTCTCCCACTCCTCACTTTGTAGCAAGCTTCAGCAGCCACTTCTGAACCCTGGGTTTTGCATGCTGTGTCAGATGCTGTAACTTGGCATAGTGCTTTAAGGTGAAGTGTGTAGCAAATTTAATACCTCTGTTGGCATTGGCTTGCTTTCCTTCTTTCTATGACAGCCTATGTGTTTTTCTTTCCCCCTGCTACCAGAAGAGAATACTTTAAGAGGATCGAAGCTCCCTTTTCTCTGCCCAGGATCTGGTTATTTTGATATTGAAATATTGTATTGATCAGGTCTGCCTCATCCTGCTGGTGGAGCTTGCAGAGATCTCTGAGGAAGCTGAATTGCTGATGGCACCTGAGATTAATCCGAGCTGTCACATTTTGTTGGGAAGGGAGGCTGATCCTCACTCATTATGCCCCGTTTCATGCAATTACACAGCTTCTGAAGTGTTTTTGCCAAATGTGGCAGAGCAGTCATTTTCCACCATTTACCTGCTCCAGCTCATGCTTCTAGCTGCCATGCTGGACCCTGTGTGGCTGGGGTGCAAGTTATTTAGGCTAAAAATCACGGCAGGTTTCTTGGCAGCATTTAGCAATGCCAGGAAGTTCCAAGATGGCTGATGAATCTCCCAGGAGCTGCTGATAGACCAGCTTTCAAATGGCCCTTATTCTCAGCCAAATGTGGGGGTCTGCCAAGTTTGAGATCATCTAAACCCCAGCGTCTCATGTCTCTGCAGACATTCAGCTGCTTGGCAGAATGAAACTGCTGGAAGTAGTGGGCTGAAATAGGTGGCAGACCCACTTTGTCAGCTTCATCAGCTCTATGTCCACCACAGAATCCCCAGGTTGGAAAAGACCTTTGGGATCATCGAGTCCAACCGTACCTGTCCTCTGCTAAGCTATATCCTAAGCACCTTGTCTACCCATCTTTTAAATACATCCAGGGATGGTGACTCAACCCTCTCCCTGGGCAGCCTGTACCATCAGTATGTTTTATAACCTGACCTTATTTATTCTAGCAATGGCAGCACTTCAGTCACGGGTAACACATTCCTTATTTCTACACTCCAAAAAGCCCTGCTGCACCAGAACTGTGAATTTGGGTGGGTTATTGTCCCTTTGCAACTGCAGGAGAAGAATCAACGAGCCTGCCCCCACACCCCTCCCCAACCTGAGCATCCTCAGACAGCTCAGCTGCGTTCTGCTTCATTATGTTGATTTTGCTTTTCCTAAGGCGAATAACACACAATCCTCACAAAAATTGACATATTGCTGGTAGGGATGAGAAAGTAAATGCATTTTAAAAAATATAGTAATAATTCTTGCCCTTGAGGCATGAAACCAAATGTTTCTTTTTAAAAATGACTGCAGAGTACTTCTGTTGTGTGAAGACTTGCTACCAAGGTACAAACAATCAGTTCCAAGCTGTGCTAGCAAAATATTTGCCCCTTCTGACACCTTTTATTATGAGAGAGGCTTATTAAATTCTCAACAAGGCTACAGCAGATTAAGCTGTTGGAAGATTTTCACAATTAGCATCCATTACCTAAAAATTCGTATATGATTTCTGAATAGAATTGCCTTTTGGCTTTTCAACAGATTAATTAAAAAAAAAAAAATCAATCTCAAAGCCACCTCCAGAGCGTGGTCAAAATCCAAAATTCAAGGTTGCTTTGGAAAAATAATCAGAATGCAGTTTCCTGTGTCAGAATAAAATGAATGTTACTGAAATGCATGCTAACCAAACCAGTTATAAATATTATAAGGAGCTGGGTAATTTTAAAATCCCATCCTTTTTAGCATCTAAATAGGCTAATGCTCCAGTTGCTTATTCAGCACTGCTGATTTACAGAGCTCACTACTATGAATGTCTAAACCTTCTACTGAATTTCTCAACATATTCAGCACTGTCTGTCTGGTTATTTGACGCTAGGGACGGGGCTCATAATATCTATACCATTCCCAGCTTCTCAAATGAGCCCATCAAGAGCATTACCCATCTTCTATCAGGCTATGTCTTAATGAAAGGTGACTGGAGCTTCAGGAAGATCCCAAACTGATGGACAGAATTTACATAATCACATTAATTTACGATACTAACTGAATGCACATGATCCAGTCTAGAGAGGGCACGTGGTGAGACACACCTTTAGGTAAAATTTGAAGATGAATGCAATCGACATACTTGTGGAAACTGCAAGTTATACATTTCATGAGTTACTTCCACTGAGTTATTAAAATTTCACTTTGCTGTGACCTTGAATCATGAAGCCTAGCAACCACGCATTACAAACTACCCATTCTTCCCATATTCTTCAACTACATAGCTCCATAGGCTCTCCTACCCTTGAGCTCTGGAGGCTCAAGGTGCCATTAAAATGCAATGTAGCTGTGCATTTACACTGTTGAAAGTTTCAGCATTCTACAGCAGCTTCCTCAAAAGCATATGTTACCATGTGGAAAAGTGAGACTCAACCAGTGCTGTATTTAGATATATAGCATAAGATTACTGGGACTTTTACAGGTTTTGTAAAAAATGAGGTTTTCATGCTTTGCTGCTAAGTTATTAAACAGCAATCAGTTTAGTGCAGATAATGTTGTTGGCTGAATATGTGCCTTACCTCCCTTGTCCTTCTATTGATTCGTTGTACCTTATTTTTATTCCTATTCTTTCTTTCTACCATTTCTCTGCTGCTGTGGTGGAAAACCAGGGACTGTGCTAGTTGGTTTTCTTCACTGCAAATTAATCCTATTCTTTTTTCCCCCATGTTGTTGTATTTCTTCATAAACTGCTTCTCTCAAAATGTCTGTGGTCTACCTTATGCCTGACTGACATCTCTGACTCTCTGCTCCAACCCTATTTCCTCAAGATATGGTCAGCTTGTTTAAAGAGTATTTTATAAAATAGTGAAAAAATTGCAATGTCCTTTCCTCCTCACTGTTGTAGTTAACTATTTTGATTCTCATCTTTGGAGCCTGACCACACTGCTTGGGTTTCTTCCCAGCTAATCTTGTTTTCCTCTCACTTTTCCCCTCCCACCTCTGAAATGTTCTTCTGCCTCATTCAACCTCAGAAATGAGGTTCCTTGGAGAAGCATTTATTTCTTCACCTACTATATCTTCATCCTAAAGTCCTTTTAGTTCACCTGAACTATCATTCTCGTGTTTTGCTTCATTACAATCTGTTCTGTTATTTTCAGTTTGTGTGTGGTTTAGGATACAAAATGCACTTTTACATTTATACCTAGCAGAGTTCTGGGTCATTAGTAAATAACAGCTCTCATTGGGTTTCATCAGAAACTGGAATATGAGTTTCTGGAAGGACTCTGAACCTCAGTTGTACAGGCAGCTGGTTCAAAATGAAGCAAAAATTACTGAACTAACAAAGGAACTAATTAAAAACCTCTCAGACTTCTGAGCTCTTCCTTTGCTAAACTAAAATATTGTTGCAAATGAAAAATTTATACACAGATAAAACATAGGAGTTCAAGAAATTAATTATGGATGAGGTGCTAAGTAGGAATGACCGCAGTGTAATTTAATTTGGCAGTCTTGGGCTTCAGGTAAACTGGACTAGCTAAAACTAGAAAAATCTGTCAAAGGACTTGAAAGAGATTTAAAGCCAGATGACTGACCAGAATAATGGCACACAGCATTACAGTGTACAGCAATGAAGAATGGACAGACTAATTTATACAGCGAAACTACAAAATGTCCTTTCTGTTCAACATGGACCATCAATTTAAATGCCAATACGGTACAGTGAAAGAATTTCTAAAAAGAAGGAAAGAAAAAGCAGAGGACAGACAAGTTTCCTGTATTTCTATCTGTTGAGTCATCTTCTGAGCAAGTTAAAACACTGGAAACTACATGAGAGGAGCGGGTTTGATTCTTATTTAAGAGTTCAAAATACTAACAAACCTTGTTCCCTTGACTTCTTAACTCATTAAACAAATGCACAAAAATCTTACATTATGCTTTACTACGAAGGTTAAATAATCTTCCACAGTCGGTGAGCACTGATTGCAACAACCAACTAATTAGAATGGTGTGGGTTGTTTTTTTTTTTTTCATAAAAGAAGATGGGTTGTATGGCGATCAAAGCTAGAGGCCAGCTAAATCAGCAAAAGAAAATTCCCAACTCTCACTTCCCATACATATTAAATCACATTTTTCTAGATGTTATCACAATAAAGCTCTGACAAAGTTAAAATAACAAAACTAGCATAAGTAGACCATATTGATTCCTGCTAAACTCTATATAGTCGGAGTGTGGGTGATACTAGGACGGTTCTCTCTAGAAGCTGTGTAAATACCAATAAATACAAGAAATTCAGTATAGCCATAAGCTGTAAGAAAGCACACATTACCTTGTGAGACATAAGGCATGCAGACACCTGAGAACATCAGTAATAGCTTTCTAGCAGAGCATGGTTAGCTTGGTGTGCTACTGCCAAGGAATGTCTTGTTTGAAAGAGCTGGACCTTTTTTTTAGTAAATTCCATCAGACTTCAGCAATTGAAAGGATATGGTGCTATATACTCTTTCAGCTATTCTGATCTCATTTTCTGGCCTGAACATTTCCAACCTACTACTTTATTCCCCGTGCTTCCAGGTAACCAGTAGGTGCCTCAGAGGCCCTTGTCTCCAAACTGAGAATATGGAAAGTTTAGAAACACACTTAATTCTTCCTCAAAGAAACAAATGCTGACTAGTTGAAATCATCCATGGGGAAATGGATTTCCATATCTTTAAAAACGCTAAAGAAAACAAGAGCTAATCTTGTAAAAATGTTTTACTTACCCAAAATTGGAGTTGTAGGGTAGTTTATATAGAAAGTCTTCTTGTGTTAAATCAAAATGTACACTGGAAGTTGTTAAAACAGAAACATCAAAACCAAATTGAAATATTTCAAGATTACATGAATGAATCCTTGGAGTAAGTTGACAGAATCTTATTGTGCATCTGCACATGATTTTAGTTTTTCAGGATTTTTTCTTTTTGTTAAGATGGAAAAATGCTAAAACTCCAAATTTGTGGAGAGAGAAGAAAACAATTCATCATCAATTCCAAATGAGAATTCCAGTAAAATGATTTAATGAGACTGATTATTTTATGAAGCCTCTTGAGCTTAATACAGTTGGAAGGCTCAAAAATTATTGTCAGGGAAAGAAGAAGGAAAAGGAAAACAGAAAAATGGACAAAATTGCAACAGAATCTGAAGTCTTACGGCTGCATTCTCCATCAGTGACAGACTAAATGTTACTTCAGAGCAAACCTTAAATTTTTTTATACTTAGGGAAAACACTAGTCCTTTCTAGTAGTGTGCTACATGAAAAATGTACAGATGATTGATTGATTCAGTCTGGGTCAAAACTGGGACTGCAGGAGAAAGCTCCTCTAATCCCAATCGTAATTGCCATGACAGTCCTGTTCCTCCAAAGTGCAGTGATGAGAGAAAGAAGAGGAAAACCAAAAGTAAGAAATATAGTTTAGGCCAGAGGACAAATAAAAATACATAAAACTAAACAGCAGATAAAGTATATCAGTGAAAATAATTGGAATTCCAATGAACAGCACAGCATGTGCAGCCTTTGGGTATATTTTGCTTTTTTTTGAAAAGTAACATAATTTTGAAATTTTACAGGGTTCTAAAAGAGCCTGAAGGTGCAAAAATTGTTCTTTATTTTAAAACTGCATTCTGTTCTATAGGAGCATGTTTATTCAGATGGGTGAGACAACAGAAACCCTTATTAAGGAACAAAATAATTTCAAAGTGCAGATGATCTAGGCAGAAGAAAAGCACAAAGAGTGTCAGAGAATATTTATTTCATGACAAGTTGTGTTGCTAGAGTTAAAATGTAACATAAGGAAAGTACTGCAGTAGTTAGAGTGATCACATCACTAAGTGTTCCCAAGATTTGTGATATTTTTCTTTCTCCTGAATCCTGCAGGTCTCGTAGCAACTCCTGTGAACTCTCTGAAGCATTTGCTTTTCCTGGAAAATGTATGAAGATAATGATAGAAATTGCCTATTCTTCAGTATGCAAAGAGAATTCTAAGAAAAAAAGCTAGTTGGGGGACTATTCTGAAAGTCTTCTTTCACTTAGCAAAGATAATGTCCCAGAAAATGGAAAAGAAAGGAAACGGGGATTTTGGGGTTTTTTTTTAACAATAGTTAGCATTTGCCAGAAAGCAGTAAAGACCAAGGCAAAGGATTTCATCTTTTAGAACTCATAATCCAATGTGTTTCATCTCCACCA